>JAREIS010000117.1:2455000-2807078 GCA_030060385.1 Muscicapa striata striata | reverse complement strand
TTTGATGCCATATGCAACATTAAATCCACTTTCTTGAAATTCACTGTGACACCACCAGGGAAACGTCATATCTTCCAAAAATTAAGTCATTACAAAACAGCAGTAGATTAATCATCCTCTAATCATGATTTAATTTGGAGCGCAAAGAATTTAGCTGAAGTAAAGTTGAAAACTTTTATTGTCAATTTTTTTGTTTTCTAGGTTCAAATCTATTTTGGATTTCTTTTCGTGGGCAAGCAGGAAAAGCTGTTTGAAGTGTTTAAGCTGAGTCTTGATACAAATTCATGTGCCTCTGAGACATTCAGATTGAACTGTGGCAGTAAGTAACATTTTAAAGGTCCTTAATGATTCAAAGTTCTGGAAACTGCTTTTGCAAAACTATGTAGCCTGGATACAAAGACTTAGCTTCATTAATTCAAATGTTGAAATTCTTTCATATTTTAATGGGCAACTCTCAGTGGAAACACTTCCAAAAGAATGGAATCAAAAGGACTGTTTTTAATAAGACACATCATTGGTATTGGTAGAGGTCACAGATAATCACCAGGCAAGGATACCACTGACACTATTTCCAGAGATTGCAGCAGTGGTATGTCTCAAAAACTGCACTGGAAATACGTTGGAGTCTTAATCTAAAATCCTTACTGAAGACTCTGTAATTCTGAATATTCGGGATACTGAATAATACTGATGTTCAGGACAAAAATATTTAGGTGAAGACTTCTGGGAAGCCCATGAAAGATCTATCAGCAAAAGATCAGATCTTTCATTGTTGGTTATTTCACTACTGCAATGAACCTTCTGGCCCAGACAACCAGACAAAAAAAATTACTTTTCTGGTAAAAAAATCTTCCTTATCTTAAAGCACTGAAGGCACCAGATCGTAAAAATTACAAATTAGGCTTAATCATTGATTTGATCAACACATTGAAACAGATCTTTGCATTATCTTTTCTGAAGTCTTAGTGACTGAGTAAAGTCAGCTCTTAATGGACAATTCCACCCCATGTAGAATCAGCAAACTGCTTCCTCACTATTTGGCACCAGTTTCAGTCATATAGGTCACATTCTAAGTACTGTCCCTTAATTTTAAAGAGTCTTGAATAAAACTGCATGAAAATAACCCATACTAAAATAATGTTTCCATAATTTAACAAATGTATCTAAACTGATGCTTTAAAAATTTGGAAGAGTTCTGCAATAATATTCACCTGCCAAGTTTCCACCTACAGAAATTCAGATTTCTCGATTATAATTCAATCTCTCTGGGAAAGAATAACAAGTGACAGAATATCATATAGTAGCAGGCCTGTTATTATGCCAGTTTTCTCAAATGCTAAGATACCAAAACTCCTTAGGAATGAATCCTCCTTGGCAATAAATAATAAAAAGCAGATAATTATGTAAAATACTTCTATGTTACTACTACATTTATTGTTTTATATGATTGTATTATTCTTATATAGATTTATTATAAAGTTTCTTTACTTGTATTACTGTATCTCAAATATGAATTTTACTGTAGGCACCCAAATACTTCACGCTGCTGATAACAGAAAATTCTGCCAACCACAGAATGCATATTCATCACTGAGAGACTAATCAAGAGTCCCAGTATGCCTGCAGCATGAATGTATTATTGGTGTAAAAAAGAATATTCTGTGGTGCATAAACTGTGCAAAGCACAGACCATGGATGCAAAGATCAAACCCTTATTTTGTACATATGCCTGGAGAAGCACCAAGAGCAAAAGCAGTTGTTCCAACAAAACCAGAACTTTTCCAGATATTGTTAGGAAAACTCAGGAACAACAGTTTTCTACAACAACACTGGGAGGTAGTAATATCTGAAGAATATTAAAACCCTACATGTGACCTCAGCAATTTCTTTTACCCATTAGATGGAATTAGAAACAAAAAAGTCTTTGAATTTAATCTGGTATAAATTTATGGGAACATAAGATCACAGAGATGGAATGGATCTGAGTATTTGAGTTGCATTTTGAGATAAAAGAAAACCACAAAACTTTGACAGGATGTAATATTTAGCATCTTTTTTCCTTATTCTTTGACATTTGAGACAAACATTCTATCTCAGAATTCAGTGAAGCTGAAAGAGGCCTAACTTTTAGGAAGTTAATTATTTCAGGCTAGGAGCTACTGTGCCTTTCAATTTGTTCCTGATTGCAGCACTACAGAGCAGACTGTGTTTGGAAACAGAGACAGTGAATTTAACTGGAGTATGACAAGCAGTAATGTATGCAGGATAATACGCTTACCTAATATCCTTCATTTAAAATGCATAACACTGTAGGGAAAATGCAAAACACTTTGAAATACAATCAAAGCTATTCATATTTAATACTTCAAACAAGAGATCTAAAATGTTGCAGAGGTGACAACATATTACAGAAAATGCCAGCATTTAGTCTTGTCAAATTATAAAATAATAAGCTTCTATTTTAGATTCTCTGAAAAGGCAATTAATTGTGAAACTATTTCACAAAAGAACTTTGTGCCTCTGTCAGAACCTAATGAACAAAATAGAGATAGGATGCATTATTTGTGTACTTTCCAATAAGCAAGTGCTGTACCAAAAACTACAGAGCTTTCTGAGATGACTTCTCAGTACTGTAAGTAAGCTCAAATGCTTTATCCATCATCCATTTAGAACTACACTAAAAATATCAACACTAGTGATATCCTCAGGTACACCATCAATGTGTCCTGTGGTTTCTCAGATCTGCAGCAAATTACTTTCCATTATTTTGCATAGGGGCAAAAGTAGGTAAATTAAAAAAAAAAAAAAAAAAAAACAAAAACAAAAAACCAGCATCAAACAACCGTCACTTAATAAAATATTTCAACATATTCACACATTAAAAGATATGTTTGTGGATAAGTCTCCAAATACAACAAAATAGTTTTATTAACCTTAATAATAATTTTCATGGTCTGATCAGATTCCTGCCAATGAAGAATTTTTCTCTTCTTTGCAATCTAAGACATTATCAACTGTGAATTATTAACTTCTAAATATGTTTGCAGCTCTATGCACAGTGGCTGAATCTCTGTATTACTTACACAAAAGCCAGCAAGGGGATTTTTAGGGAACCAGATTCCACAACAGCAGTAAGAGAATATTTGTTGAACCATGTACAGCAATTTCTACTCAATGTGCTAGACCCTTAAGTAAAGCACAGTCAAAATAGAAATCTCCTGGATTTGTGCCAGGAATTTTCTTCTAGTAAATTCAGAATGTAAGGAAAACAAGACAAGATTGTACCATGCCTGTAAAGACTAGATCCTTTGGAGCATTATTTATGGTTTAGCATATAAACTGATTTTGACTTTGAGCAGAGTATAAACCACTGTAAATGAAATTCACAAATAATCAAATTACTTACCTAGTGAAAACCAGTAATAAGTTAATTCAAATCTAATGTTAAAATCCAACATAAAATAAAGTTGAGTGTACATTAAATTTAAGTTTTCATTTTAGGCTCCAGGTCTAGCTTGCCAGTGTCATGAACTCATTTAACAAAAGTGTATTTTAATATAGTCAGCAAGGTTCTAAACCCATAAAATGGAAGAGAGAACTGAAAAATCCATAGGCATTCAAAAACTTCTTATGAGTCACAGTGTATATGTGGTTCCTACATGGTGCTACATCTAAGACATCAAATGTGATCTCTGACTTTTTACATGAGCCAATATCAAGGAATAAATAAAATCTATTACATCTGCATTTGTTATCATTAAGAGTATTATGAGACCAAAACTGACAGATCTGTCAGAAGTGCTAAGGGCACTATTGTCTTTTCTCTATTTGAGCTACACGCTCCTGGGTGTATAGATGAAGAAAGTCTTTTAAAACATCACATCTGGTCTGCAGCTGCATCCATCTTCAAGGCTCCAACTCAGTTTTGTTTTTGGAAAAAAATATGTTATCAAATTAGAAAAGATTTGAGGAAGTCAATACACCTTGAAAAATCATCTGACAAAGAAAGATGGAGATAATAAATCTATTTATTTAATTTAATACACCCCAGATATTTCTTGATTTTTCTATTTGTATCATTTTATGTATTGCCTACAATATCAAAAAGCAACAGAAAACTGTATTCAAGTGTAAAAAGCAGTTGAGATTTTTTTTTAAGTTTTCTGAGAGAGAATAAACATGTTCAGGTGTAGTTGCACAGATGTATTTCAATACATGAAGTATCTCTACTGCTCTGAAAATTAAATATTTATGATAAAGACCCTTTATTTTTCTTTTGCCTGCATTCAGAAAAACTGCTCAAGGCAAAATGTATATATGCTTGGTTACAGACAGCATGTGATTTAGTAACTCTACAGGTATTAATGACCATGGACATTTGTGGTTTGAGGTCCTTCCTCCTTTTCTCTGTCATACTGTGAATACATATTGTGAATTTAAAAATTCTTACTCTTAGTTTAATTCTCCCTCTCACCAGCTTTCTTTACCCACTCTGCATACTGAATCAGCACTGCTTTTGGGATCTGAATGTAGATATCTATTCTGGAAGACACTTGTATCAGCATTTATAACCTCAATTAGGTGATAAATATACATATCAGAGGAAAAAAAAAAACCCAACATTCTCCATGTCAATATCTTCCATATTTTGGAACTCTTAAAAATAATTCTAATTCAGTGAGCCCTGTAGAACATCGAAAAGAGTAAGAATCAGTCAGAAAATGAGATCTCAAGAGAAAGTGGCAGATTTGTCCAGTGCAGACTTCCATCCAATAAAAAGCCACCTTATCCATTAGATCATGCCATGTATCAATTTGGGGGCTGTCATATTGCATTTCCTACAATTTATTCATGTGAGGAAGGAAAGAGAGCAGAAAGTAAATAATTTATAAGAACTTCAGCTAGGAGAACATGTTAATGCCTTTTTCCCCCTGACGTCAACTAGTTTATTTTTCTAGAAAAAGGACAAACCCAGTAGTTGAGAAAATGGAATAAAGGCAACTGAAAGATGAAAAGTCATGCATTCGGCAGTAATGATTGTAATGGGATCCAGTGACACATAATTTCTGTCAACTTTTCTTCTTTCTGAAAAAAAAGAGCATGGAAAATGTAGAGGAGCCACTGTATACAGTGCCTTTATTATATGAACAGCCTCACATTATTTGGGATTGCAAATAGCAACATATTCCCAGCCACTGATATAATGGAAGCATTATCATGCTTTGGGTTGGGAGGGACTTTAAATATCATCTAGTGTTAAAACCTTTTTATGGGCAGGAACACTTTCCACCAGACCAGGTTGCTCAAGACCCCATCCAACCTGGTTTTGTGCATTTCCACAGATGAGGCACCCACAACGTCTCTATCAACTAGTTCCAGTGTCTCACCACCCTCACAGCAGAGGATTTTTCCTAATAAACAATCTACACCTCTCCTACTCCACCTTCAGGCCATTTCCCCACATCCTACCAATATATGCCCTTGTGAGAATTCCCTCTCCAGCTCCCTTACAGACCCCATTTAGGCACTAGATGGGGCTTCAAGGTCCCCTGGAGCCTTCTCCCCTCCAGGCTAAACCACCCAGCTCTCTGAGCCTCCAAAGAAATAAGAAGTGTTCCAGACATATGATCATCTTCTTTCTTCCATCTCCTGAGGACTTGATTCCAACAGGTCAACACCTTTCTTGTGCTGAGGGCCCCAGAGCTGGACACAGTACTCCAGGAAGGGTCTCACAAGAACAGAGTAGAAGGAAAATCACCTTCCTACACCAGAGGTATGTAAAGCACAGACAATGACATGAATTGAACAGGAAAAATGTAATATGCAGCATCATATGATGCAAAGCCTCATGCAATGAAAGTGGTTAAACCCTTAAAAAGATGCCAACATTACCTTTCTGGCTATGCTTTCTAAAATGTAAACTCATATATTTTATTCTGAATAAATGATGCAGCTAAAGGCTCATGTACTGTGTGTGGAGAGTCTGGATCCCTCCCTCCTTCAAAAATATTTAAAATATGATTAAAAGTGCTTGCTCTGAATTGTTTTGAAGTAACAATTTCCTGGATGGGATTACATTGACAGTTTAAGAAAATAATCTTCTACAAAGAAGATTTTGCTGTCATAAGATTAAATATTTCAAGCATGCAAACCTGATGAAAGTTTAAAATATAACCCACAAAACTGAGAGTAAAGCAACTCATGTTATTGTGGGGTGGTTTTTCTTTGTTGTTACAGTATTCTCACAGAATTTTTTTTTTTTAATTTTTAATTTTTTTTTTAAAATATAATTTCTCCTTCATGGAAATTTAAATTTTGGCATTCAATATTCTGGACTGAAGTGGAGTACTTCATTAAGTTTGTTTTCTCTGAACACAAAACTTGTAATAAATCAACTGAATTATTATTTCAAAATAATGAATGTCTTATAGAAACATACTTTGACATGAAAATCATTAAGAGAAGGAGCTCAAAACCAAGAGTATCTTTCAGAATACAGAAATAAACTTCCTGAAACTACAACACAAAACAATCAATTAAAGAGTTACTTTACTTGTTAGAATGTGACTGTTTACTTGTTTGTGAACATCTGCAAATATAAAATGTATTGAAATTCGGTGATTCAGAGTAATAAAATTAAAATAAAATAAAAATAAAAAAAAAAAAAAAAGTTTTCATATGGGTTTATACCGAATGCTTTTATTTCAGTATCTTCTTTTACAAGACAGTGGTTCCCATGTGCTTAAATCCTCATAAATGCAAGCTCACCAGCCATTACTTATCAGCTCACAGTTTGCAACATAGAGCTACAATTTTCATAATGGGTAGTTTTACCAAATTCATATAATGTCAAACATAAGCAGATATGCCTGTAAAATCACCAGTTACACCTACTAAGGTAGAGAAAAGGAGCTTTCCACTTTTCATTCTAATGCCTCTTGCTGATTACAAATGTTGCAATTTTTGAAAGAGACAGCGTGAACCAATTTGCTTGTTATCAGCAGAGGAGTACAGGACACTAAAGGTTCAGTGCAGTATTTAGCACCATAAAGTTACAGCTTTACCCTGGCATCTGGGGAGATCACAAAAGCAAAAGGATGGAGGGTTAAACTCAAGCATGTTCCAGATTAAAATAAACTACTGCCCCCAGACTGAAAAGGCTCATCAATGTGGTTTAAAACTGTCTGAGATACCTGACATGAATTTATACATAGAGGACTCCTCATCATGTGTAAAGCAAGTGTCTTTGATGGCACCTAGAGTGCAGCTTTCAGCATGTTCCACAATTAAATCTACTTTAAACTCACCAAACCCACTATTTGAGCTCAGCCAATAAGCAGTAAATATGAAGGAATTTTTTAAAATAATATTGCTGCTACAAAGCAAAACACTAATGAAGATGTAGACACACCTGGTTGGATTCCTGCTATCCAAGTGCTCAATGATTCCTTCAAAGAATTTGAACAGAGTAATGAGGTATGGCTTCCTTCTGCTAAAACTTTATTCCCTTCTATAATCATATATTTCCATTAATTTACCAGCTCAAGCTTTTGATTCAGTTTCTCATAATTTTTTAGCAGTCTAAAAAGTACTATAATGCTTTATGATCACACTTGGAGCCATTTCAAAAAAACAGCTTAAGATCTCATTTACCACCCCATGGTCAATTTAAGTTGTACATTATACAGTAAACCCAGCAGTTGGTAATTTCATGATTGAGCTCCTTGAGAATTTTGGGGTGAATACCAATGATCTGGACTGTGAAGATTAGATGGATCATTGCTGATTTATTACTATTAATTTTATCAATTTTGCTATAAAATGTCCTGGTGTTTCTTATTAGAGAAATCCTCATATATGTACCCTATAGAGAAAGGTGCTACCAAGCTTTTAATGGAAAAATTCAGAATGGTTCATTAAACATAATCAACTTTCAAGATTCAAAGGCGACAGACAAAATCACTTTCTCAGCCCAGCACTGTACACTTAGCTCCTTCTCTTAGGCTTTCCTTCACTGCTTTCTAAAGCATTTATCAAAGTTTATGAAAACCAGATTTTCATCAAGCTAACTTTTAAATAGCACAAAGGCAAGCATGGAGATTCTATTTTTATTATTAAAGAGAAGCAGACAACTGGTCCAAGTACTGTTGGTATAAAAAAAACATGTTTTCTTTACTACACAGTGGTTTAAAAATGCATGAGTTTTTAATTTATCGAAATATGAAAGATCATTACTGTTTTTGCAGGTGGATTATATCTACAAAGAAGATAATTAAAGGTCTTCTTAGAAATTAAAGCCACAAAATATAGATGAGTATTATGTTTAGCAATATCAGCAAAGAAAAAAATAGGAATTTATAATTTCTGTTGACAAAACATCAATTGTTACTCACAATGTGTCAGAAAGAAGCCAGCTCTAGTCAGTGACAACACCAATGAGTGCTGGTGAGTCACTAGCTGAAGAGAAAGTCATGAAAAATCTGGCAGCTGACTAATAAGTATACTCATACACTTATTTATACAAAGTGATTATGTAAATCATGCTTTTTTGAGGTTGATGGTGGTGTCAATGATATGATGGAGAGGAGTCACAGCACCAGGGTTGGAAAGTGTGTAGCCTCTCTCATGTTTGCCTGTACACTCTTCCAGGGAGATGGACCTTTTTTAAACTTAACCCTCACATCATTCTTCCACACTGGGACTTCATGCAAGGCTCAGGAACCCTGAGGTGACACCAAGTGGCGCCACTTTCTGATGGACAGTGGCTCCAAAGCACAGGAGCTTTCACTGAGGGCCAGAGGGGCATGTCCCATGCCCAGTGCAGGAGACTCGGAAATTCTGCCTTTCTCATCTCAAAACTATCTTTTCATCTAGGTCTGATCCAGAGGACTCTACTCAAGAGAGTTAATGGAACTGGCTAAGCTCCAGCAAAATATATGTTCCTACATTTCTCCTGGTTCAGAATATGTTCACATTTTAGACAAGTCCTTGTTTTACTGAAAGTCACTTGCACTAAATAAACAAGATATTCTATCAATTCCAGCATTACAAGAAATTTATGTTTTCATAAAAAATCTGAATTTGATGATTCTCTATTTTCCCTCATTTTTATTTTCTTACTACTTTTGATGCATTAGAGAGGCTACCTAAAACAGAGGCTAGACAGTGTTGAAGGAAGGTATCTTTAAAAGGCCTTCAAAGGATGTACCTTGGGCAGTGCAAGAGTCCGACCATTCCTACATCCAAGGTGGATGACGAATCATGAGTTTTCACACTTTTATAAGTTTTGGTCCATTTACATATTGTTAATTATCCAATTACACTTTCAGGTAATGAAGTCTCATTCTCCCAGTCTGCTCTCCTCAATTTGCTGCTGTTTATAATTTTTGAGCCTGAAGATGCAATGGTGTCCTTGGTTCTGGGGCTGGAAAAGGATTGTTTTGTCTGACTAAACTGTGAGGAGAACTTGCTAACACATTATATGAAGTTCAGGGTTATATACTAATGCAGTACAGAATCTGAAAAATATGAAAGCTGAAACTTAAGGCACCACTTTAACCTATGTCTCTGTGGCATTACACCACTGTTTGCCTACCTTCTTTCCTCTCCTATTGGTGCTCAGTAGTGTTTCTTGAGTACAACTATATTCAAAGCCTCCAGATGAAAAGTTATCTACCTCTATAAACAAGCACTGAAAAGCAACCTTTCCTATATTAGCAGATAACAATCACAAAAAAAAAAAAAAAAAAAAAAAAAGAGAAGTGTAGTAACAAAATGCAAGAGGTGTTTCACAGAAATAGTAAAGAGTTTTATGATCCTCATTACAAGTGAATTACTGAGTTTTATAAATAGTTCAACCTCTTATAGGAAATATAATGAAACGTTTTTAAATTAGCCTTGTGTTTCTGTTGATATACTTCTGAGCAATATTGGACTCAAGATCCCTTAATGCTTTTTAATAAAGCATACAAGATGAAATAAGAAAAATTAAAAGTCAATTTAAATACACTTAAAAGATTTCAATTTGTTCATGTTAGCAGAGTAAATTACAGTTAATGTGCTAAAGTTCTGGGGTTTGTTATTTCTAAAATGATGCAATTAGCCTCCAAGTTCAAACTCAATGTTACAGTATAACTATTTTTAGCAAGTAAAAAATCACTTTACATCTACAGTTAATTGCAGTTAATTTGGCCTTTGAGATATACCACTTTGAAAGCAATAATGATTTTTAATGACAATGAAAATAACAAATGCATAAACTACTGAGAGTAAAAATGAAACACCCATGGAGTTCAAGAGTGTCTGTCTACTTTTTTTGCCTTTCTCATTAAATTAAACTGCAGAAAGATGTTTCAAATTCATGTGTGAAGCAAAGGTGAAAACATTAAAATAAATATTTCAAGCACCTCAACTTCTCATAATTACTCTTATTGCAATAGTGATGTATGTGTCAAAATCAAAACAGGTTTTAACACTAAAAATCTTGTTTGGTAGCTAGGGAGGTCAATCAGTCAGTTGTCATTCTCCACAAGTACACACGGCCCTGAACTGACACTACTGCACATGCATCAAGATGACCTCTGGAGTCCCTTCCAGCCTCAGCCACTCTGAATACAGCCTGAACCAAGCTTTCACCTTTCACAGAGCTCACTTCTGCTCTTGCTTTACTTCCAAGAAAACAGAGATGCATTCATAAGGACTTAAATGCCTTAGAAGAAGGAATAAAAAGTACTACTTCTAAATAAAGAGAAATACCTGGTTCTGTACCTTCACTTATTACAATTGTTGCAAAGTATTTCATAAATGAAACATTTAAGCAAACTTTTAAACAGCTTATCAAAAGTGACTATGTAATCACCATCACTCAAATATCTCCAAAATGATAATGACTCTTAAAAAAAAAGAACAATAGGAAATACTTTAAACAAGCTTTTGCTAAAAATCACAGCCTAGAAGTACAGTAGGACACAAATTAGATGTTTGTCCTTTTATCCTTGCGTTCTTGTCATCCCTTTCAAAACTTGTTTTCAAGAGCAATGGAAGTGCAGGATTCCCATTTCTGCCATCAACACAGACATGAAGTGCACAACTGTCTGCAAAATTATATTCAGATCTCCTGTCATGTGGCTTCAGAAAAAATCTGAATACAATAGGATTTTTATAGCCTACCATTCCGACCCACCATATGCACATAAGAAATGTTGCAATGTATTCCAGACTTGGGAAGTAGATAGGGCTGGCTTTCATTCTATTATCTCACTTATACTATTTACTCCCCTAGATCACATCTTACAGATATTAGACATTAGCCTTAATGAGGGTAGTACACTGTAGGCTGCAGGTGAGCCATTGCTGGTAATTCCCACCAGCTCTCCTAAACTAAAACTAACTAAAATGGTAAAAACTTGAAAAGTTGCTTAGTGCAATAAAGGGCATGCATAGATAAGCAACAAGACATTTACAAACATTTTTTGAACCCTTGCAGAGTCTAGGAAACAAATCATGAATCTGATCAGTGGAGTCAAAGCTTAGTGATCAGGAGTGGCAAAGCTGACACAATGGAAATGCATTGGAAGAGTAGTTAATTACAGAAATTTCTTGGTGATGATGATGACATTGGATTGAATAATTATATTGTGGATTTATGTATTTCATATGAGCAATCTGGTATGGCTATATAATGAAGAGTAACCCAAGGCAGAAGATAAAGAAAGCAGAATTCCCATGTTAGCTAGAGTTTCAGCAAGGGAAAATATGACTGATATGGGTCCAGATGCATAACATTTTCACAATTTTTAAAGAAAATTACACAATTTATTGTATTCTTACATAATTACTCTTACAGCAAAAATTTGTCATAAAACACCCTTTGACCTGGATTATTTAACCCTCTGTTGCACTCTGGAAAGGAGTAATCCAGTTCTAGAATTTCTAGGGAAAAAAAATTTAAAAAAACAAACACCTCCCCCAAAAAACAAACAAACAAACAAACAAACAAACAAACAAAAAAACCCCCGAGTAACCAAAATTAGAATCTTCTTAGGTCCTATTTGCCTGAGACTTAAAACTATGTACTTGAAAAGGTTTTTTTGGGGTTTTTTTTTGTTTGTTTTTTCTGGGTTTTTTTTTGTTTGTTTGTTTGTTTTTTGTTTTGTTTTGTTTTGGTTTTTTTTTTAATTGGGTGGGGGGTGGTGATGGTAGTAGGGTAGGGGTTTTGTCTTGTTTTATTCTTATGTCCTTTGGATATTCACTAGTCAACAGCATACCAGTGTGCCTTATGTCTTTTTTACTGCAACATACCCTGGTCTGGTTTTACTGTTAGCACAGAAAACTTGAAATATAATTTTGTACTCAATGTTTAGATTGCTCTAGGCTGCATTAGGTATGTTTTGTGTTGGTGTAAAGTTGGTTTTAAGCCAATGGTTAAATATTGGAAAAGGTGATTCATGTAGGTGATCAGTTCACAGCATGAAAGTAAGTTAGTATTGTGTAATTGCATTTACTTATTACTTTTCTTCCTTTACATTTTTTACATCAATATATTTTCACTAGCAGCTGTGATACTACTTAAATGAATCTCCCATAGCATGGCATGGTAATTTCTGGTCATTTCTTCACAGCTGAGACAGTTGAGAGAACAACCTCTACTGAACTTGTATAAAATTATAACAGCTGTAGGCTTAGCTGTTATAGAATCATAAAATATGCTGAGTTGGAAGGGACTCATTAGAATCAACAACTCCAACTCCTGGTCATGCACAGGACACCCTAAGAGTCACACCGTGTGAGAGTGTTGTCCAAACTGCTCCTGAGCTCTGTCAGGCTTGGTGAACACTGCCTTGGGTAGCCTGGTCCAGTGCCCAGCCACCCTCTGGGTGAAGGATCTTTGACTGATACCCAACACACACCACCTTTTTGTGTCATTTCCTCGGGTCCTGTCACCCTCTTCTGCCCCTCACAAGGAAGTTGTGGCTGCACTGAGGCCTCCCCTCAGTCTCCTCCA
The DNA here is from genome assembly GCA_030060385.1 of Muscicapa striata striata. Lineage (NCBI taxonomy): Eukaryota > Metazoa > Chordata > Aves > Passeriformes > Muscicapidae > Muscicapa > Muscicapa striata. The sequence goes on along the minus strand of JAREIS010000117.1, from coordinate 2,794,075 downwards.
GGCTGAACAAACTCAATGCCCTCAGCTCCTCCAGACTCTTCATCATCCTCATTGCTTCCTTTGGGTGTTCTTTAAAGATTAATGTGTTTTTTATACCCTGGTACCCCAGACTGCCCCCAGCACTGGAGGTGAGGCTGCCCCAGCCCAGAGCAGAGCAGGACAATCCCTCCCTTGCCCTTCTGGCCATGCTGGGCCTGGTGCCCCCAGGACACGCTTGGCTCTCCACGCTTGGCCGCCAGGGCACACTTTTGCCTCAATTGTGTTGCAAAATTAAAAAAAAAAAATCAAGAAATAAAGTGTAAGTGATTAATTCATTTTGCCCTTATTTTGTCAACCACAGGCACTACTGGAATTGAATAATTACTGGAAATAATAAAATACTTTTAAACTAGCCAATATCAAAGCACTATTTTGACGTCAAATCGCTGAAATATATTTCAAGAAATACAGACGTTATTTTTAAGAAAGCTCAAACATATTTTTATTAAGCATTTTTAGATATGTATTAGCTGTCCTACTGTTAATCAGTTTACTTTATCTTCTAAAGCCAAGTCTCTTTTACAAAATACTACATCTTTCCACGTGGAATATCAGGAAGAGCTACATTCTAAAAAATTAAATGGTATCTTATGATACTTATGATATTTATATTATGACAATGATATATAATTTGAAGGACATCATCGCAATTTTGAAAGGCCCAGGTCCAGGGAAAAATGTGCTTTAAATCATTATTTATTCTAAGAAAGCATACCACTTGTGTTTCATGGCTAAAAGTCAATTAAAATTAAAACATATGTTCCTTAGAGTTCATCAAGTTCAATTATTGCAGTGTTTCAGAAACAATGAAAAAACCCTTGCTACTGAAAGAGCAATTGAGTGGGTGGACAGGAGGTGCTGAACAACTAATTGGATGGTTTTAGAAAATGTTTTGATCATTTTATGTCATTAACATAGATAAATTTTTTATTCTTACCAGCCTACACTCATCAGCTGTCTTGTATTTGTAAAACATCATTGGAGCTTTATTTACTTCTGTGATGTTTTACAGAGTGGTAGATCATTAAAGATTTTTTTAATAGGGCATTTTAAGGGATAAACAGTATCCACTGCCAAGAGATAAAGACATAGCAGCAACACAGGCATTTTGCATCCAAATAAAGAGCTTCAAAGCCACATAAACTTTCCTGAAGAAACAATCCATTACAAGAAAAGTGCACACAAAACAATACCAGTTCATTTTTCTTCTACTATCAACACCATCCAAAGTCACTTTTCCCTTTCTCCTGGGGACGCTAGAAAGACCTAAGACTGTAAGAGGCAGCCAAATCCCAGGAGTGGTTATTTTCCAGTCCCAGTTTTAGAATACACATTCTTGATGGGCATGGGGATGAACACATAAACATGCTCATGAGTTTTCATGTGGCCAACACCTAGACTGACAAGGCAAAGAGCAGAACCTTTTCCTGCACACACACAGAGCTAACACTCCTGCTAACACAAAGCACAGGTGGTACAACACTGCTCTTCCTCTCTAACCAAGAATATTTTGAATTTAAGATGAGAATAATGTTGATAACATACTCATGTTTTAGTTGTTGCTAAGTAGCATTTCTGTTAAGCCAAGGACTTTTCTATTTCCCATATTCTACCAGTGAGCAGGTGTACAAGAGGACAAAGTAGGAGGGAGCTTAGCCAGGACATCTAACCTAGACTGCCCAAAGGGATATTCCATTCCACAGAACATAATGCCCCATATATAAGCTGGAGCAGTAGACAGGGAGGGGCAGATCACTGCTTGGAGACAGATAGGTATTGTGCATCACTTGTCTTTCCTGAGTTTTATCTCTCTCCTGTCTCTCCTGCTCTCTCTCGCTCTCCCCTTTTTAAAATAATAATAATAATAATAATAACAACAACAATAAACTAATAATAGCAATTTGTTATCAAGATTATTATTGTTACTACTATTAAATTTTACTTATTTTCTAAGTGTTAAAACTGTTCTTATCTCAACCTTCTACTTTTACCTTTTCTTTTCTGATTCTCCTCCCCATTTCACTCAGGGAGAGGAGGTGTGAGCCAGTGGCTGTGTAGTATTTAGCTGCTGGCTGAGGTTAAACCACAACAATTCTGTCTCCACTGTCATGTGCACAAGGCAAATGGAAAGACTGGTAACATATATGAGTAAATACTGTCAAAGAGAAAATAAAAGTGGAGTTTTACATTCCTTCTATTGCCTGCTCCAGGTCTTATTAAGGAATAATAGACAAATACGCTGTAGGAGCTTTTGCATCCTGTACATTAACTCTGTGCTTCACCAGAAAGGTCTTTAAGCCTGCCTAAAATACTGGCAGAGGTCTAAAACTGAAAGTAAGCTGACTTTCCCTTTAACATGCTCCAGAGAAAACTGCCATTTCATTTTCCCCCTAAGGGGAACCTCTTAAATACTTTATGATAGTCTGTTTTATTAATAAGATTTCTAGATAATTTGAAAAATCTTATTATTCATTATTGCAACCTTTATCTGACAAGTGCCTTGTTGTATCTTCCATTAGTTTTCAGAACTTGTGTAAATTCATTGTTACATGCCTGAAGAATTGCAAATTAACTTTCTCACGCTTTTTATAAAATTTAGTAATTTTTGTGTATTAATGAAAATGAAATTTCATTAAATGCCTTAAAGTTTCATAAAATAGGAAGCATTAAGGCTGGTTCACTCAATCAAATTATTTGGTTCATGAATACTGTACACAAAAGTCATATTTAGTAGGAAGGTAGAAATTCTGCAAAGGCCTTGCACTTATTCTTCTGCAAATATCAATGTTCTTTAAAGGCAAAACTAATTTAACAAATACTGAAGAATAGGTGGGAAACATTTGTGATATCTTAGGACTGCCATTAAAGCATGACAACACTCTATTATTATTAGACATCTGTTTGCAATTCCAATATAAAGTAATTAATGAAAAAAAAATCCTTTCTTAGATTATTATATATTTATTATACTATTATTCATTCAGTATAATGCTGATATGTGGAAGGGAACTGTGGAGCTAATTACAGTCAGGTTTCCAGAATCTAACAGTACAATATTTGACAACAAATGGAGAGAATTCATTCTTAAAGGGCAAAGTAATAACTGTTTTCCTTGTGCCAGTAAAGAGGAACTTGAGAACTCTGGGGTGATGACAAAGTAAATTGCACAAATAAAAACCAACATAAAAGGTAAAGTAGGTTGTGTGAACTCTGCAAGACAAACCATGAGGAAAGAGGCATCTCTGTTGACAAGGAAAGATATTAATTTTGCTGTCAGCTGTGATGTTACTGCAACTCAGAGAACAACTGAGAAAGATGAGTAGATAAAGTATCTAATTCTATCAAGGGTGACTCTCTGCAAGTAATCACAAACTGCAGTAAGGAACGGTCAATCAAAATCATTGCTGTATATGCCTCGAGATTGTTCACACAAAATATAACATTAGTGAATTTGTAACAGGCCAGGCTGCACAAGGTTCATAATACAAATGACTAAAGTTTGGAACTGTAAGACAGAGACAGAAAACTTATAACTGGGTAAAATATGTTCACACAAAATACCTTGAAGTTTTTCCAGAAGTTTCATACAAATACAACCTGTAGATTCCTCCTGCATGATCAATAAAAATGCATAGGAAAGTTTGATGGGGTCTCACAAAGAGGACAGAAGAGAGCTCAGGTATAGAAAAAAAAATCTTAGAGATGTCAGTCAAACTTAGAATTTAAAAGAGCTCTAACAAACTTAAAGACAGCTCTGGAACAGTGCTGAGAGGCTAAAAAATGCAACTCATCAGCTCCTTCCATCTAGAAATGCAAACAAAAATTTGTTATAAGCTAGTTGCCTTAGCAACAGTACTACAAATTAAATGCTGCAAATACTTGAGCAATAACTGAGGCTGTAGCCTGGCAACATGCTGCATGTGAGAAGCTCCTGACCTGAACTGCAGTGACAAAATGACCTCAGAGCAAATGGCCACATTTCCAAGTTTTAGGTTAAAATGAAGACTTCAATTAAAAAAAAAAAAACAAAAAAAAAAAAAAAAAAAAAAAACCTATAAGATTTCTCAGCAATCACATGATGCAGTATTAAAATTTATACACTGCAGTGAGTGAAATAAATTTTCAAAACACAGGTCTGTGTACACCTGGGGATTTTCTGCCCCAACATTTTCTCTAAATGGGATAGTGATGAATGCCACAGCAGTAAGAATACAGTGGTTGCCAAAAGTGCAAGGTGATAGCACTTGATTTATAACCTCTGATGTCAAATCCTGTGGTCATTACTCTGAGCCAAACCAGTGCTCAATAGACCCAAGCTAATTATACACATACTAAGCAGAGAAGTAACAAATAAATAAAACCAAATAAACTAGCAATTGCTATAAATATGTGTGAGTATATGTTTATGCATGTGTGCATTGGTATAATGTAATGAGAGAAGTGTTCAGGAGGAAGCAGAGAATTCCATTGTTTCAGGGAAGTATTTCAGTGTTACTGCAAATTTTATACTCCTTTATTATATGTATCCAAATGTATGTCTGTACCTCTGGTTTATGTACAGCCTTTCCTTGCATCTTCAAAAGTACCATGGTTACACACAATGCTGTGAAAAACCCAAAAGGAAAAATTCAAAAGAAAAACTTTCATATACATCCTTGGAACATAAAAAGTCTCCATAGACAAAGACACCTATATATATATATATATATATAACTATATATATATCTGCTAGAAAATAAAGAAAAAGAGATGAGGGACTCCTGCAATCCCACTAAGAAGCCAGCTCCTAGTCAGTAGTGGATCCTGACAGCTGAATTGGTAAGCCATTTTACTAAATTCTAACAGGAGTTACCAAACCTTTGAAGACTACTTGTGATATCTTTATAGTATTACAGATATTAATGAGTTACATTTTTTCACCTCTGTCACTATCTCAGTCCTCTAGCAGGGAGACTTCTGTTGTAATACCTCATTCAGTGCTGGTATGGAAATGGTGACGGTGTCACATCTTCATCTTTATGACTAGCTTCCAAAAATGAAAAAAAAAAAAAAAAAAAAAAACAACTTGTCTGCCTGAAAACCTATTTTAAAGACTGATACTTTTGGCTTTTCATAACAGTAGCATAAAAACTAAAAAATATATTAGTCAGAATTATCATTTCAAACTATAACTGATAAATGTTGAAATCCCCTAAAAGTTCTTCTTTGATGTTTTTTTTTCTAGGAATGACACCCCTCTGCAGTGAAGCAGAGTACATCAGCTGTGTATTCCTTTACAGAGAAACTCTGTACATCTGACTCTGTAACGTCTGCCTACAAATTACAGAAGTCTCCATCACTTCTGAAAACTATTTTGAGACTGTAAAAGATTGCAAGCTATAATTTCCATGTTTAGCATAGTGAAAGGTGATAAAAGTGGCTAGGTAGAATTTATGGAGTTTGTTCTGACAGTCTCTGTGCAATTTCCCATTCACATTATTTTCAATTATTTCCTACTTTATAAGATAAATTGTACAAATTTATGGAAGCAGACAGAGTACAAAGCTGTCTTTACTTCAGATCACAAGGTCATGTTCCATAATTACTTAATGTTACTGCTTCTAGAAGACCTATCTAGAGTTTGTCTAAGAAGTAAATCTTACTCAATTTTTTCCTCAATAGAGAAAAACAGAGATCTTATTTTTACTGAGGCTGCCCACTAAAATTCAGAAAATAATATTTTATTCTAATAAACTACAATATACTAGAGATTCCATGTAAAACTCAGTACTCTAAGACACCTTTTTTCCTTTTTCTTAATGCTGTATTTTTGCAAAGAAAATGCAATTTTAAAATCTTTTTAAATCAGGTGAGGTTACCAATGACCACACCTCAAAAGAATCAGATTAAGCAGATGTATGAAATGGAAAGAAAGTAACCTGCACACTTAGTCAATTAAACACAAAATATTACATAGACAATACTCAAATATGTACCTCTGTCTCTTTTTGAAATCAGCATCTGTAGATTAACTGCCTAGATCTTTACATATACCAGTAAATTGTCACTCATTTTAAGCTGACACTTCACTATTAATCCTGCTTAGGTAAATGGTATTAAAAACCCCAAAACCAAGAACCAACCAAACAAAAAAACACCCCTAAAAATAATTCCAACACTATTTATTCCCATTTTTATCAGCATAATCATGGATTACCTTATGTTAATTTCCTGTGAAATGTTTACCTCCTACATCCCTGGCATTTAGCTGTCTGAACTCTACTTTAAAAAGATTCTAGAAACTAAGCCTGGAAAGCAAAGAAACATGAAAACAAATTGTCATATTACAAATACAAAAATGAGACAGACAATAAGGGATTAAGTGTTCCCTTATTTTTTGCCAATAGCCACAAGGAGCTCACATTCTGACACTAAAAACTGTGCCATTCTACAGTGGAGTGCAGAGGCATGCAAAAACAAAACCCACAGGGTTTATATATTTCTTTTAAACTTATAGATTTCCTATAAGTCATTAATATTTAAAGAGTAATCTGAATCATAGAAGTCATCACACATACTTTGACACACGTCTGAGTCAAAGAGTATTCTTTCATCATCCTCACACATGAATAATTTTCTCCTTTGAGCATCTTTAGAAAAGCTGAACTTCTTTTGAGTGGAATCAGAATTCCATGCTACACACAAAACCAGAGTAATTGGAAAGTTGCCAATTAATTGCATGCAGCATCTGCCCTTAATGGTGATGTACAATGATGTTGATAATGAAGTCTCACTTTCTGAGACTGAGTACTAATTGACAGTGTGTTCCTTTGAACTCCATATTACTTGTAATGCCAGATATTCCAGTTGAAAAACACCCTTTTAAAGTCCTCAAAAGTGACTGTGGATGCTAAGAAAGCTATCTGGGACCAAACTGACTGAAACACAGATTCCATCACAACTCGAGATTCAGCCCCATCATCAGGTTAATTTAATTTGTGTTGTTTTCTTTACTGCTGTCTGGGGAACAGTGAATTTCAAATTGCTCTAATTTGTTTATATCTCAAAGTAATTTGAAAACAAAATCAAGGGAGATCAACCTAGTCTGCCTGTTTAGTGAAAAGTCTTATTGCATATACCACATTTTTGATATAAAACATTTATTAGTTGCAGCATTGCACAGACACTGACAATGTGTTTTAGGGGAATGTAGTGGAAATTATTCCACCCTAAAGGTAATGAAGGGGTCAAAGTTAAGAGGTACATACAGCTACTCCTGAATCAATATTTGCTAAAATCCAGTTATTTTATTTTGAATCGCCATATTCTCTGTTGTCCCAGATGCTGTGTAGTGCCTGGTTATCACATCCTCCCCACCTCATCCTAAACAAGGTGTATCTAAGCAGTTACAGTCATTTGGCATAAATCAAAAGCTTTGATTTAGAAATTTTAAAAAAAGAATATAAATGTCAGGGACACTCACATCTATACTCTTTGATGTATCAGTATTTAGCACAATAAAATCTGTTCTGACTACACTTGCTTACTACTAATGTAACTGGAAGTGCATTTCTTTTGTAAAGCACTAGTTGGATGTTACTTCTGACCAGACTTTTGGTTGCACATAAATTATCAAGTAACTTTATACACCTCAAATATGCATATTTTTCTATTTGAATTATTTTAGACCTCCAAGCATAGGTCAATTGCTTATGCTTTACTCTCACTACTTGTTTCAAATGTAGATATGTGTTTACTCAACTGCTTAGCATTTCTTAGCAACTAGCAAGGGCTGCCAGTAAAAATAATGTCAATTTTAAAAATGACTCATTGTAAACCCTTTAAATTACTCCTTTTAATTTTGCCAAAATTTACCATTCTATTCCTGTATCTGACAGTCCTTTTCAACTGGAACTAAACACATTTGAACATTAACTTACAATGCCTTCCGAATTTTTTCAGAAAGTATTAAACTACAGGATGCATTTTGCAGCGCAGAGATAAAATAGACATGTGACATAAATGTAGTAAAAAAATATTTATGCTTTATGTGACCATTTATTTCCAGTTAAGCTGAAGAAACTTTTCAGAGAAACCCCAACTTGTTGCTTTCCAAATTTCAGAGAATAAAGGCATTCATGAAACAGCATGTAACTACATCATCACAGCAATCTTTACTTTTATTATGAAATACATTACAGTGTCCTACCATCCTACTCCAAGTAATGCAGGGCTTTACACATGAAAAAACTGTTCAAGAATATGAAAAGGCTACTTTGAAAATTGATTATTTTGTCCTTAATTACCTCAAATACTCAATTATTTTATTTTTTGCAATGGACCAGAAATGACAGGCGTTTTGCTCTAATTTACTGCCACTCGCAGATTTTCAAACATCTCTTCAGAAAACTGAGGATAAATAATCAATGAAGGAGGAAGTAGAAAGAATTAATTATTTAGAATTTTCAAGTATAGGTATTATGCCTCCCATGAAAATTTTCAAACATGACTGCACGAAAAAAAATGAAGAAGCTTTTCCTCAAAAACAGTAGGGTTTGGTTTTCAAGTTATTGACTCATCAAGAAACTTCTCAGTTATTCAGGAGGAGGAAATGGGCTAAAAGGAGTATGGACATTTTACTTCTCTAGAGAGAGTGCAATAATAAAAAATATACTGAACACTATTAGAACTTTTACATGTTTTTTGTGAGGAAAATTAAAAAAACCCCAAACAAACCCAATCCAAAACTCACATTGCAGTTTGTCTTCCTGCCTAAATATTCCTTCCATAAAACAGCTTTGTTAAAACTTCTGTAATCATTGGACATACTTATTGAAGCATTCAGTGTAAGAGTGGTCAAGACACTATTCTCATAATCAGAAATTATGAGATGTTAGGGATCAAAAGTTGAGAAAAGAAATAAAACTCTCTTTCAACATTTATCTTTGGTTCAAATGGACTCTGTCAGTCTTCAATAATCTCAATACTTAGGCCTAGCCACATCAATTTCCCACTCACCTTGTAGTCAATTTTTCCAGCTGCTAGATCACCAGTCTTTTTTTACAGAAGAATCTATGCCAAAAACCATGCTAAAAGTTAAAATAAATTATATTTACCATTCCAATTTTTGTTACGTTTATATGGATTCATGAACACAGAGACAAAAAAGGTAGATAAAAAAAAAAAAAAAAGAAAACAGAAAACTCACCAGGACGAAGAATTAAAAAAAAAAAAAAATTTGAGAGCATTCAATGTTTTGGACAATGTAATTTTACCCAGACTTTTAGGATGAATAGCAACAAAGATACAGTAGGAGGAAGTGTATAACATACATGGAATAAATCTATTCAAGGCTGTGAATATATCAAGAAAGAATCTTTAGAATTTATTCTGAATTCATGACCTTAGCATATAGTTTTGTGGTTTAATGGAAATACATGTTCAGACACTGCAGTGAAAGTGCAAGGTCATGAACTTTTTGTATTTTGAACAAAAGACATCTTGGCAACAAAACAGTCTCAGAAATCCCAGTGTTAGAGCCAGTCATGACATAGTGAAGAGATAAAAATCCTTTGTCCTTCTTGCTAAGTATCAAGTGTTTTTCTAGTAGATTTTTTTAACTAATAAAACTAAGTGTAGGCTACAACATGTATCACTGCAATTAAAAACAAAAATTTCAAAAGATAATTAGACAAAAATCGATAACCTTTTAAGAGGCCAGTGACATTTATTGGGAAATTAAGGTAAAATGCTGAAATCTTTTATGTACCTTCTTCAATAAGTTAATAAATAGTGTATGGTGATAACTGAGCTAAATTAACACCTATATTTGTCATTAAACTACCTGCTGCATAATTGCTGTGATTTAGAAAAATAGGAAGGCAAAACCAAACCTTTTCTCATTACTGATTTCGATATTAAATTAGCACATCCTCTGCTTTAAAACACAAGCTGATATTCAGCAGATTCACTAATTTTATTAAGTCTCAGAATTTTATTAAATGTTCATGGAATTAAACAAATTATAAATCAGTAAATGCATTTTCTGTGAAACTTTAACTACAAGTTAAGGCCTTTTGCTGCTATTTTGGCTGACTACAAAAGTTATGCTGCCCAACATGTTGAAGCAGAGATAATTCCACTTTTAGCCTTTATATAAAAACTGACCACAATTGCAGTGACTGGAGCTCATTACTTCCACATTTTTTGTTTCATCTGCAGTCACCAAATTAAATCTAACCAAACCTTTGCCTAAAGGGATTTCACTATGAACTATAGAATAAAAAAATTAGACCTTCTTGCAGACTTGGTTGTTCTAAGAAAATATCTATCTAAAAACTCACAAAAATTTCCAATGAAAAATAAAATTAAAAAAAAAAAATTACAATGCACAATATAAAGTATGCACTAAAGCAAAACTCATCCTTGGAAAGTAAAGAAAAAAATTCTATTAAAAATTCTTTGTGTTTTCAAAACTTTGATGGATATAACCAAGCAGCATGATCCAACTTTGAAGTTAGATTCAACTTTGAGGTAAGCCATGCTGTAAGCAGAAGGTCAGACAGGCTGACCTCCAGAGGAAGTTTCCAACCTAAATTATTCTGATTCTAGACTTGGAAAAGAGTATAAAAAGAGAAAAAAAAAAAAAAAAAAAAAAATTATAGCAGAACTAAATTAATTAAATTAGAAAATTAGAAGAGCAAGTGTATCCTTTTTAAGCTTTCTACCAGGAAATAACCTTGAATTTGTATCGATTTCAGGAAATAGGAAAACAGAAGTTTTTATACCATGGGCTTAATCAGATTGTTGTTAGAAATTAATTTTCAACAATATTTCCCATTCAATATGGATTTCTTAGCATTAAGCTTATACTATTCTATGACCATGCTCTTTTCTGCAATACATGACAGATAAAAATCTGTCCAAGCTAAATAAACTCAGGCTAGGTCATGAGTCCTTGTCTGGGACATATTTTTATTTTTACTTACAGAGAGAGTATTTCTGTCAAAATGGTTCACTTAAAATTTTCACACACAGAGAAAGGAAGCAAAGTCCCGTGAAATGCAAATCACATGAAAATGGAGAAAACTCAAATTGAGAGCTCTAACATCCAGTCACTGGTGTTTACTGAGAGTACTATGGATTCAATTAAAAAGCAAGAAAAAATTTCCATAAAAACTTAAAATGTAGATGAAAATTGATATTTTAAAATTATACAACTTGCAGCAAATTTACATAATAAAAAATTATCCAAATGCTCTAAAAATATTTTAAAGCCTTCAAAAATGTCTAATACAGTGATAAAGCCTTATAGATAAATATTTAATATTATTAAATTGGAAAACTTTTACAATTAAGTAATTCAATTTTGGAATTCAATTGCTTTAGTCAATATGAAAAAGGCCTCTACTAGTTATAATAGAAGATACTTATTCCAATTGCAGAGAAACTTGTTAACTATCACAAAATAGAATCTGGACACTCAGGATAATCTTGTGTGTTGCAAAGGGACATAATATTGATGCATTTAATTTTGGTTCTCTTCAGGCATGGTTTGGAAAAAGCCTTTAAACATAACACCAACTGCATTCAGGTTGCAAAAATTCTCCAAAACCTGGAATAGTGGAGCGGTTTTGTCAAAGCTTTTCTATAAAGAGTGTTTATTTTAGTGTGTAGCTTGTTCAAGTTTATTTGGCTCCAGAATCATGTATCTTACTGCTTTTCCCAAATATTACTGAAATAATAGAAAGTGCTTTGCTTTTATTCCATAATATTCACAGAAATAGTAGGGATAAGAATGGTTTCTTTTCCAATTCGTGATCTCCTGCTCATGAAAGTGCTAGTCAGCATTGTAATGATTATGACTGATGTCCTTTATATAGACAAGATTCCTAAGTGTAATAAAAAGACTGTACTACAAAGATAATGCTTCTGTCTCCAGTTCATCAGACCATAATACATGGTGAGAGACCCTTTTTGCTGTTTTATCTCTCATTACAGAGTGATAACCACACTGCTTTGTCCTCCTTGTACCCTAAAAAACCTTAGTAACATAATCTCAACTATTACAGCTTGGTTGAATTTAAATTATTTAAACCAACTTAGTTCCTCCTCTTAGAACAGCAGACTCTAGCAAATATCTCCCTTTTGTGGGAGAGAAGCCTTAATTTCTATGTGATCACTTTGGGCTTTTCCATAGTTTCTAACACATCAGTAACCCTTCCATCTCTGCTGTTTTAGAGACTCTCTAACCCCTACCTTCATAGAGATGGCAGATCAAAACACCTCCCTTGAACACTGCAAGCATTGTTGTGCTGCTCCCAGGCTTTTCTCTAGTGAGTCTGGTTTATCCTTTTCCCTATTCAAAAGCCATTGAAAGCTCTCTCATCAAGTCCTGCTAACTTCTGCACTAAGATCCTTTTTCCCATTTGATATAGGTGTACCCATCCGTTGCCAGCAGGCTCAGTATTGTGTAAACTGACACACGATCAAAAATCCAAAATTCTGCTGGTGACACCTGGCTTGGAGCCAGGTATTGATCTGCTGCTTCTTCCCTCATCATTCCCTGTGCCTGAAAGGATAGAGGAAAACATTTCTTGTGCCCCTGATCCCCCACTTAGTCATCTCAAAGACCTGAAATATCTCTTTATTGCCCTAGGACTTTTTGTTGCAGTTTTATCACTGCCTACCTGAAGCATCAATAATGGACAGTAATCTGAGGGCTGTTCCAGGATAGGAAGTGCTCTTCCTCACATCTGTAACCTAGGCCCTAGAAAGGCAGCAGACTTCCTTATAAAGTAGGTGGTGGCTGCATTTTGGATCTTCTCTTCCTCATCAGAAGTGAGTTTTCAATGACAAGTACCCCTCTTTTTTCTTTTATGGAAGCAGTTTGGACACAGGACATAGACTTGACCTCGATGACACCTCCAAGCCAGATGAAGCATTGTCCTGGTAATCACTCACTTCCATTTGCAGAGTAATGATTATACCAGGGCACCTCAGGAGGTGGGGCAGTAACCAGGGTGCTCTGATGTGGAATTTGTCAGCACAGAGCTGCTCACCTTGGAAACTGATTTTTTTTTTTTTCAATAAGATTCCTATTAGTTTACCACTTTCTGAGTTTCATTTGCAAACCACAAATTTTTAATGGGAAGCCAATTCCACTGGCACAGCCACTTGGAAAATAAAAATAATTATCAAAGACACTGAATTCTGTCTCACTTAAAGACAAGGAGGGCTATCCAGAAGTCTTAATAGAGTTATATCAAACTCATAACAAACCCATTCCTGTAATGATGCTCATGAAGTGAACATCTCACTCTCACCTGTTGCTGCTGTCAGGGGATATTTTGGTGGAAACACAGTTCAGATACAGGCCCTGTTTGTAGGAAAAGAGTAAGAAATTGCAATTGCACCTATGAAATATAAAATATTTTCTTGTGGCCTTGTGTTTTGACACAAATATTTTCTGCTTGCTTTCCTTGGGGTTTTTACATTTCAGTGCTTAAAAGTGACATGACTTCTATGATAACCTGAGAGTTAGTGGGAAAAAGCTCTGTAATAAATGATAATCGGTCACATTAATTGTGATTACATTTTGAGGCATGTTATAAGTGAGTTTATCGCAGTCTCAGGACTCATTATAGGTCAAACCAGCAACATATGTAATCTCAGTCACTATGACAAACTATATGAGGGTTCATCTTCTCTGTAGGGCTTTTATTTCTCTTCTGGAGGTCGTGCTGGTGAGCATTTAAATCTCATGTTATTCTACCAAAAGTATATTGGGGAAGTATGATCCCTAAACTCATATCAACTCTCTGTTGCTCTTGTGAGCATTATAAAGAGTAGCAGGGGTTCATTTTTAAACTTTTCCAATATGAGATGCCAGAGGGTTTTTCAGATCTCATCCACTACATTTGCAGATACATCACTTCAATGTTATTGTTATCAACTATCATAGCACTTTAATCAGCACATCAAAATACTCCTAAAACCCAGAGCTACTTCTTCCCATAAGAACAAGAGCTCACAAGCAGAATATGGCAGGTATTTTTCAGAACCCCATGGCTGTGTTAGGTCAGGTATGATTTGTTTTCCAGGTCATTCAGTGACACCAGTCTGACACTTTCCTAAACTTGATATTCAGATTACATACCAGCTGCACACTCTGCTCTATGAAATCACTGTAGTAGAGAAAACACATTTATCTCCAAGCTGATCACTCTTCCTCATTCAAACTTCACTTAAGTCTCCAGTTTTCAGATAACTTATGTTATGTATGTAATTTATGAACACTTGTTAATATGAAAGTATAGCTATATATCTACTCCATAGTAGTTAATTTCCACACACAAAACCCCTCTATGTATCTCAAAGGTTTTTTACACTGTTTAATATTGTAAACTCAAAAAACCCTAAATTTACAAATCCCAGTTTAAAAAGAGTCTATTAAAAAAAAAAAAAAAAAAAAAAAAAAAAAAAGAAAATCTATTGCTAAAAGGCTGGGGAAGCACACTCAATTTATTTCTGTTTGATTTTTGTTTAAGGGAAAACTAACATAATAAATCAATATGATAACATTCAAGGCTAGAAATATATAATGTGCCTTGTAAACAGCTAAATTAAATGATCTGTTTTCAAAAAATACCCAATAGATGCCAAGGTTGCAGAAGAAAGCAATGCAGCAATCTCAGGATTATAGTACACTCTCTAAAATGTATTATAGCCTTAAACTCTCTGATATTTTTATGAGTTCTCACACTTCAGAATTATGGTGAGTATCCTGAGTATTGTATTTTTCTTAAAATTATTAGTTAGTATTTCTATCATTTTTTTAGTCTTAAAAAAAATTTGGTCACAATCACTAAGTCATGTCTGAGATAATGGCAGAAAGACCACAAATCTTACTGTACCCATTAGAGTAGTCTTCTTGTTTCAGTGGGCAATGCTAGACATCCCAAATTCTCAAATAAGAAGTTTAGTCCTTTCATGTAGAGCTGTTAGTGAATTAGTCTGAAACTGCTCTACTGGCCCACTTACTCATTCTTTACCATGAGCAGAATTCAACCTGAGAATGCAACAAAATATGACTGTCATGGCTGGTAACTTCCATTTCACCTGAATGTGTTTGAATGGGCCACAAAAAAGGAACATCAAGGGATGATGGCAACTTGCAGCTGAGAGAGACATGGAAATCGCATCTGGAAAGAACACCAGCAGGATGAAGGGACAACAAAACTCTTACAAAGGATACAACAGTTTCATGGATACTAAAATGTTTTAAAACCCCCATAAATAAATAATTTAGAAACAGAAGCAGTAAAATTTGTATGAACATATAGCAATTTTGATCATCAGCACTGGAAACCAGTCTTAGGAGAAATGTAAGTTTTCTGGCAAAAAAAACCCCCATGCTTCAGCTGTTACTGTGGGCTATGAATTAAGCCACTGATAAGAAGAACATATCCCTAAAAAGCTGAATTCAGTTTGAGAGAGAAGTGGAGGGAGTCATAAAAAGAGGCTCCTATAGAAGATGCACCAGCAGAGGACATGAATTTTAGGAACTTCATTGAGAAAGAAACTACCTCCCAGCATATTCTCTAGATCCCAACTAATCACTCCAAAGCACTTCCCCATCTTCATAAACTTTGAAAGCAAAGCTTACTTTCACAGATTTCCCTTCAGCCTTAGGTAGATGCTACCTTGGATGCTGTGACACTGAGTTACTGTGTTAACTTCCTCTCTGTGGATCAGTTTCTCACACAGCACACCTTCCCTCAGCTCCTCTCCCCACCCACCTTCCCAGTCTCTTCACTATGCTAGTAAGAGATGACTTCACATCTTTCTGCCACAGCCTGCTGAGCTATCAGTTCAGATTTTTCTACATCTGAGGCAATCAATTTACAATTTCTCCCTAAATCCCAGCCTCAGTCTACCTCAACATTATTTCAGCTGGCATCCCAATCCTTCTACTCCCTTTGTTACTGCACCTTCTGGTCCATCTCCAAGTTTTTTACTAACAGAAACAGTAATTTTTTAAGATGATGCTTGGATTCACCATAAGCACAGAAAAGATATATGCACACACAAACACAGTTTGCAGCAGAGCTGTTATCACAAGCAAGCAGCTACTGAAAAAGAAAAAGAAAAAAAAAAAAACCAACGAAAAAAATAAGAAGAACAACAAGGAAGAAATAACAACAACAAAAGAAAAACAAAAACAAAGTCATTTGTACCTGGAAAAAAATGTGTTAGTCCTACAATTTTTGTAAAGCCATTCTTTATTATTTCAGGTGCTAAAACAGTAAAAACACTATCTAGAAGAACGTTCTGTCCATAGAATTCCATAACTATCAATTCCATAAGAATAAGTGGTATAGTTTTTCCAGGTATGGAGTTCTTTTGTCCGTTTTTTCAACACTGAACTACAGACAGAACTTTCCTGCCTTTTATTTTTTTTTTTTTTCATTCTTTTTTCCAATTTTCCATTCCCGTTATCATTTTCTGTCCTCATAACCAAGCTGTTGGTTAGCTAAGTGAGGCAGTCCAGCCAGATGACTGTATGTGCAAGCGTTTTAATGATGGTTACAAGTAGCAAGCAGTGTCGAGTTGCCACCTAATTAGCTGAGCTCTTAACTCTGCCCTGTGCTCATTTTGAACCCCATGCAGAAACCAGCTGCAATCCCATCTTTCACACTGCACCTGACACAGACCATAACCTCCCTTTCTCTCTCTCATCCCTGTACCAGAGACTGTACAGCAGTTTGTTTTCAATTGGAAACCTGCTCCTTTTTCATAAGATTATTATGAAAAAGAATAGGGAACACCACCAAAAACTTTGTAGATTCCTGCATCCTATTGAAAGTCCAGTGTCCATGCATAGGAAAGCATGCAGAGGACACATAGAGCTCACTCCCTGCCAACCATAATTATTATAGAAAAGACAGAACTACAAACTATTTAAAAGGAATAAATTGACAAAAATCTCACTTTACTGCTCACTGCCTAGTGAATATTTGGCAACATTCGTACTTAACTTCAGGTATGTCCACTTCACTGAATTTTACTTCCTCAGATCTCAGTAAAGCACCATGGTGTCCACTGGAACAAGAAAGGCCAGGAAATCTGGCAGTGGCCAGACCATGCAATAAAGACAGAGGCAATTTTATATCTGTCAAAGCTGCTACTGTAGGAAGCTTGCCAGTGAACTATATGGGGAAAAAACAAAAACAAAAAAAAAGTGAAAAACTGTTTTCCTCAGATCATTAGTTAGATTGTGTTTTGGCCAGCTGCAAGAGAAAATCTGCTGCTATAGATCTCTCAACTGTTTTCACCTTTTTTTGCTTAATTTCCTAACTAGAGAACATATTAGCACTTTAAAGATAAACTTTCAATAATTTGGAAATGGATTCCATAGCTATGGGATACGGATTCAAATCAAGCTGAGTCTCAGGGCTGCAGTTTAAAGCTCAGCTACTTCAGCTGAAGTTCAAATTTCAAAACATAAAGATTTCATAAAACTGAAACCCAGACATCAGGTCAGCTGAACCCTTTAGGTTTGTGCTCTAATCTTCTATCTTTTTCTTCTAACTGCAAGCCAATGAACTCCTAAAAATTGATAAATTCAAAGCAAAAGTGTGAGTTTACTGAATCCTTGGTAAATATTAATCCAAATGTGCTTTGGTTGATATAAAACCAATCTTTTAAATTCTAAAGCATTTCAAGGTATAGTTAAAAACATTTAATTAATACAGGAAATGCTTTACAAGTACTAAAAGCAAAGCAAGCAATCTAAAGAAAAGCTACTGATGTCAATTATTTAGCTTAAAGTGAAGCAGAAAAAAAGAGCAATATGCTTTCCCACCCTGTTAAAATGCTTGTGCATCACCTTAATTATAATGTACAATGGGACAGAGAAGGAGCCCTGAATTGTACTCTACAATTTTGTTTGAAATGCTTTACAAAAAAAACCAAAAAAACAAAACAAAACCGACAAAAAACAACAAGACAAAAAAACTCAAACCAAAACCCAAACCTGAAATCATTTGCAATGTTCACTGCAATATTAAAAGCATAGAAAGACACCAATTAGACAAACAAAATGACAAACTTTCTACTTGTATTTCCTGCACTTCTTAGATTTGGTGTGTAAGATCACTTTTCCCTTCAGCCTTCACCAACTCCAGGCACTCTGATATGGTGAATTTATTTTAAGAATGAGTATAACAAGAAGAAGCAGTATTTTAAAGCTGCAGGGAAACACTACTGTACCCATTAGAACTATGTTTTTGGGTATTTTTTTCAAGGGGAAAAGTATATATTTTACTAATACTTGTAATGCTTCAGTATCCCATGCGTTATTATACCACATATGGTTAACATAATCTTAGATAAAAACCAGATTAGTACTATATATAGAGAGAAATGGTAATTTTTAAAATATTTTTTTGACATTTTACATCTCAACCTATTTTTAACTGCCTTTAACTACAACTAATGTTTTTTTTTTTCTTATCTTTGACATCCAAGGTGGAGACTGTGTGGGGTTTTATGGTTTTATTTGTTTGGTTTTACAGTAAAGAACTTCCTTTGAACAGGGCAAAATGAAAGGGTAATTATTCTGCCAAACAGCTTTGCTGGTCTTGAGAAATATCTGGCACATGTTAAAAATGTCTGGCAAACTGCTCTGCTATTTCACTGATCTGGAGCAGGGAGATTAGGCAGGAGGGAGTTGAACACCTTTGTATAGCAGATGTGGCTTTTCACATACCTATGAAAATTCAAATTTCCAAAACAGAGGTTCAAAATTATAAATTGTAAAGGCTTATCACATTTTTAAGACAAGACAAGACAAATAGCTAAACTTCTCAAAACCTCATAAGCACCCGACCATGCAGCAACATAAAGAAAGTAATTGCTTATTGGCTCTAGACTACATAAGCTTAACAAGGCTTTCCTTGGCATTTTTCCTGGCAGCTCCGAGCCAGACTAGAACTAGGTGGAAAGCTGTGAGCAGAGAGTTTCCCACCAATCTTCCAACATCCAGGCCAAACTGAGAAGGATGTTCTATTTCAACTGACCTAGTAGACAGCTGGGGAAATGAGATGTGGTTGAGGAACATGGTGAACCAGAAAATCTGGAACAAGAGGAAAGAACTGTTACTTTTGAGAGAATAGAAGAGAGTCAGTAGACCAGGGAGTTTTTGGAAGGTGGGACTGAACTGCTGATGGGTACAGACAATCAGAGATCACTTCAGTATCTTCAGTCTCATGTAACTCTTCTGTTTAATTACTGCAAGTCTTTCCCTCACAGAGTCCCACTTTCTTCTTTCAAATAAGGAGACTAGCAAGACTTGTCAGGCTTTAGCTCTCTTCCTTATGTGATTTTTCCCCTACTCTGCACTCACAGAAGAATGTTTACTGCTGCAAGCTGTCAGAGCAGTCATGCATCATGATACAACCCTAAACTGAATTTATTTTTTACCCCATGCCATTTCCCCAATCACTGAACAGAATAGATCTCTTGGCATCCAGCTGAACATAAAACTCAGGTTACACAGTAAAGCTGTTTTCCATAGTGCCCTTGACTGAACTGTTGCTGAGAGTGGAAACCACGTGGCAAATGTGAAATGAAACAATAATTCTACAGATAGTGCTGCCATGAGGGTTTGGCTTCTCTCTCTTCACTTCCTGCACATTATATCATTTAAACCAGCCCCCTGAGGATTACTATTATGTGCTCTTGATCTTCTGGGTACTGAATTTGAAGAAGTGCTGGAAAATCATTGCTTCTGTTAGAATCAGAGAGGATTTCTGTCTGGAACAGTGTAATAAAAAATCCTCTGAACTATCAGGCACAATGTAGGGCAGCCATAGAACCCAGAATCAGCAAACACACTTTGTGTTTGCTTTTTAGTACTTCAGTTTCTTACTTGAAATACTGCCTCTAGAATGAAAACTGGGGACTGTACTAATAATATTTGGGAACTACTCAAATAAAAAGGGGTAAAACCCATAGGAAATGACAAGGGAAATCTAAAAATTTGTCATCAGAGCATGCTTTGATTAGGATGCAGTAAATAAAGCCTATGGCTACACACAGACTATGAAAATGATGAAGGCAGCAATCATCAAGTAAGCATTATCCTTCCTGTGCACGTAATGAAGTTTAACTACACGGAAGGAAAAAAAAAAAAAAACACAACCAAAGTGTATGTGATTCTCTAATTAAAAACTGTGCCACTGTGCATAAGCATAGGGAAGACAAAATTAAGATTATACAAGCAGCTGTGATTCTTAAATTCAAGAACTTTTAGGTGCTTCATTTCTCTAGTTTAACAGAGCTCTTAAGCTTTTCAGATGTGATTTAGAAACATGCATGAAAACAGTACCCCCTGAAAACCTAGACAATAATAAAATCAGAAATTAAAAATATTTTAATCCTGTGATACAGTTTGTGTGTATGTTACATCTAAGAAAACAAAATTATTTTTATTATAAACAATATAGGTGATAAAATGGTGTTACAGCACTGAAATGTAGGAGATGTAGAAAAATTAGTTTCTTATTTGTGTTTTGGTGGTATGGGTGTTTGACCTTCCTAAGCAAAGAGCAGAAAATTGGATTTTCAGCACTTTGACTTCTGTTACTCTCCATAGTGAACTAGAATCTAACAAAAGAAAAACACACAGGAGCAAGGATACTAAACTACAGGCACATCTTTCTCTATTAAAACTGTCTGTTTAAAATATTAAAGTACATTTACTTAGAGAAGACTGCCCGTGACTCTCCAGAATCAAGATTTTTGTCTTTCTCAGGGCTTTCAGAATCAGTGTATATACAAAAAAAAAAAAAAAAAAAAAAAAAATCATATAAACGGGCTAAGAGATACCTATTATATTAATATTAGTTGGTTCTTCTCATCACAAAGGTAATTCACATAACTCTACAGGCATGGTAAACTATAGAGGTTTTTTTTTTTTTTCTTTATGTCAAAATTAATTTTAATTAATTTTATTTTTTATATTTTATTTTTTATGTAACAACTTAGCAAATTACAGAAACACAATAACATTCATAATAATGTATCTGAAATACACTGTTACCTAAAGTTTCAAATTAAAGATGAGGCAGGTCTCTCAATCTGCTCATTTAACCAGTTTCAAATTCTGCAGAATTTTATTCAAAACCTCATGTTTGTACAGCCATTAGGGCCTTGCTCACTGCAGCTTCTTTGCATAAGTTTCATTAAATTATTTAAGAATTTACTCTTTAGCTAATTCTGCAGAGTTTATGTCTTTACATTGGATGATGCTCGTTTATATAATGCTGGTAATGCTATATATTGAAAATTCATTACATAAAGTTATCTATAGTCATAATGGTCAGCTCATTAAAGTTTTTTGGGTTTTTTTTTTTCTGCATTATGATTTCTCCTTTGGATCTTTTCCCGTAGTAACAGCAAGTAAACATCTGTATTTGAATACTAACACAAAGCTAATTGCTATTCACATAAAGTTAGTCAAAGAAATGAGCATCTTAGAATAACATGCCAGGCTTTTCTCCCCAAGCTGAATGCTTTATTCCACTATTAGTTTCAGCCTAACTTTTCTTAGTTTAGTCTTAGGAGTATTTATTGAGTTGCTGAGATGAGATGGTGTGAAAACGACAATAAAAAGAAATAGTATCATGATAAAGCACCTTTGTTTCCCAGCACACAATCTGCAGCAGGTACAAACAATTCCTCCTGTGATTTTAGAGCTGACAGTCTGCACAAGAACTTGCACTCAGGTCAGTTCTCTTAAAGTACTGTGTAAAACTCTCAGAGACAAGAAACACAATACCCTTATAACAGACAGTACTGTACTTGTTTGCCTCAATGTAATTGCTTACATTGAAGAAGATTCAGAACTCTCCTTAAAAGAAGTCCCAACATCCTGGTGATGTCTTGCTTTAGAGGTATCTTGCTGGCCAGACTGATACAACCTTGTTTCAAGTATTGTGAGAATCACAGGAGTCAGCCTTTGTGAAGTGAAGCAGGTATGAGTGCTCTCACATCTGTAATTACATGACAATTATCTCCTACTTCTCCCAAAAACAGACATATAATGTTGATATCAACTGATTCCAAAATCTGGCCTTTGCCAAACATTAGAATATACTCAAAAGTACAAAATTCCATTTTTCAAGCTTGAATAAGTGTATTAAATTACTAAGTTATTTTAAAAAATCTTTTATAAGCATTCTGTGCTCAATTAGCTGACTGGTAACAGCATTTCTACACTTGTTATTAGGAAAGACATGAAGAGACAGAAAGAAAACCATGTACACTTAGCACCTATGTCAATCTCATCCATTTGCTTCATTCATAATGCTTACGACAATACCAGCTTTCTTTGCTATTCAAATGGAACGACCTAAATATTAGGCTAAGCCACCACAGAAGCAGCTTATTAGGAAATGACAGTGCTGGAGAAAAAGGGTACTTAAAAAAAAAAATTGTCAGAAAAATAAATTAAACAAACAACCTTTCTCTTCAAAGAAACTATGCATTTGCAAGCACCACTACAAGTCTTTTAAAAAGACTTTTCAAAACAGCAGTTTCATCATCTGTCAGATCAAGACAGAAATTCCTAAACAGTCCCTAAGTGTATGATTGTCTTCTTATGTTCAAGCTGGTCAGCATTTCCTCACTATATCCTCCATTCAATGCCATGGTGATATATTTGTGTACAATCACTGAACCAGACAAACTTCCAAAGCTCCTGCCCTAGGGCTGTCAATGACATTTGGGGAATCCCTATTGGCCATCACAGAATTATGTGGAACATCAATAATAAAAATCCCTGAGTCTGAAATCCTTTACACCTTACATTATTTGAAAATCAACCCAAATTTTAACTATAATGGACATGTTTTAATTACATGAATATGCCATCTTGTCTTTTAAACAGAACATATTTTAGTCGATTTTAAAAATAATTTAGTGAGATTGTAAAAATATCACCAATCTAATGATTTTCAAATATAAGGGATACTAATAATAATCAAACAGCTGCAATGTCAGTGAATTTAATTAACAGATAAAAATATGAACAACAGGGAGCAAGGTAACATGCTGTTTCTAAAGATGTGCAAAATGGAAGTATCCTCTCCTTGTACCTGGAATATTGATGACCCAAATTCACTCTACCTCACTGCACAGGCACAAGCCTATGTCAAATTACTGAAAGGATACAAAGAAATGTTCATGTACTTTCTCTCTAGCCAATTCAGAAGGCAGAAGCCAGTACTAGTTCCTACACTTCAGAGCCTACCCAAGCCCAGCTGACAGCCTGCCCTTCCTGAAGTTTCTCAGAATGACTGAGATAAGCTAGACCAGACCTGGGGAAGCAAGTTGTGCCATGAGCCTCCTCAAAAGAAAGCAGCTTGGCTTAGATTTTTCCAGTCAAGATCTGAAAGTAAATCTTCACTTCACTAATGCAACTAAGAGTTTACAAAGGTTTTCACTGTAAGACCAGTTGTTACTGATCTTATTTTTCATGAACAGCCAGTGTTGGAAGTTACTCCTACCCAATCTCCTGACCATTTTGACTAAAAGCTTACACATACTATAGAAAAATAAAGAAGTAGTCTATAGATTTTTCAGGTGCTGCTCTTCCTGGAAGATATCTACCAAAAATACCTCTGCCCTTTTGCCCCTTGATCTGCAGAAATATTTTAAATCTTCTTCTTTCTAAGACCATAAGATGTAAGAAGAGCCATTTTATTTTCTAGAAACTGAGACTAGGACAAATAGAACGTGCTTTAGTTTTTAGAAAAAGGCAAAAAACCAAAAAACCTAAAAATGCTGACATTTGCCATCTGTATAACATTGGTAAAACTTTCTTCCTACCATGTTTAAGAACCTGTGGAAAATTGGAATCAAAAGAGCTTCTGCTGAAGAGCTCAGTTTTCTACAGGGGGCAATCAGAAAGCACCATATTTGCTTTTGTTCTGTGCCTTACCAAATCCTAAGCTTACCTGCCAAGTTTCATGGTTTTAAGCAAAGCACATTTTTCATGTGGTTCAGAACGCTCAGTCCCCCAGCTAAGTCATTATTACTTATTGCTTTTATGTGGCCCAGTCTTCTCGAAATGACAGCCAGTTTGGACAGCCTGCTCTGCCTTCCTTGTGTCTGATGATACTGGGAACAGATGAATGGGAGGCACTCTGGCTGTTAGAGCTGCCTACCAACATGAGCAAACACCATAGGGCCTGATGATTATTTAGTACTGACAGTTTTGGTTTTGAGAGAAGCAGACTTCAGACAAATAATGGAAAAAAAAAAAAAATAGGATATTTCCCAGGTAACTTCTGTGTGAAATAGGTCTTTCTCACCACAAGAACTTTCTGTTGTTTTCTGTGAGTCATTACTCACCTTAAACAGTTTAGGTAAATGTGTCAGGCAGCACAGACCTACTGGCTACTCAATTGTGAGGTAGCCTGATGGGAAAACCTAAGTTCTGCATGGTGTATTTTAAAACCCGGGGTTGGCAATCAACAAAAAGAAAAAGCAATTTGAAATTCTTGACTTTTATTTAACTGAGGCCCTTGACTTGGTAAATCACCAATTAATATTAACTTTGTTAGCCTGAAACTGAATTAGGGTGACTGCAGTACATTGCTGCTTTGGCTCCTTCTCTGGTGAATGCAAGCAGTTATTTCTAATGGTGTTAAAGCTCAGATGAAAATGTTAAATAGAAGAGTCAATTGCAAGGTCATTACTTCTTTTTCCAAAGTAATGAAAACAAAGTACTTCATGCAATATACAATTATAGGTTAATGGCACAGCCCTCCAGAGTGGCTCTAAGGCCTTGTTCAATTTAAAATACTGATTTAAACAATTCCAAAGTAACATTAAGCATAAATAAAAAATGTTAGTCACAGTTTAAATGTTATATCAAAGCTATATATGATTAAAGAAAAAATGAATAGGTAACACTTTTAATGCAAGTATTTAAATGAGAAAGTATTCTAAGCCAGTATGAAAACAATGCTCACTAAAACCAGCTATTACAAAGGCAGAGTGAGAATCAATCTCATAAAGCAGCATTTGCATCCTCATTTACCTTGGAATTTCTGCAGAATGAAAAAAACATTACCAGAAGAAAAACCCAACAAATTGGGAAATTTTGCTGATATCTTCTTTGCAACTATATGTTGCAATGTTATATGAAAACCATACTGGTTTTACAAAACAATTTTTTTCTCACACTATATGACTCATTTCCATCACAAATAACCACACTAGGTTCTCTTTCCAGTATCTCCTACAACATGAGAGAAGATGGCAGGATATATTTCATGGTGATGTTGAGTCTCATGCAATTAAAAATTAAAAATAATTTCGTTCATGTCAGTGCACTTGCGCTTCTCAAACAGAAAAATATCCCAAACAAGCATTAAAAATTAAAATACCAGATTACCAACTTTCTGAGTAGCAGCAAGCTATAGACAATAGAAAGGCAAAAATAATAGAAAGAAATTTACATTGCTGAAATTCACACCCTTCAAACTCTGCCTGGAGTTCTGAATTAACATAGAAAAGCAAGAAAATGAAAGAATGAGATCCAGGTTCTCTCTGGGACAAGACCAAGTTGTGCTGCACAAGTATTTTTTCATCAGAATCAGGAACAAACTCTGACCTGAACATTTCATGCAGCATATTTAGAAGAAATTTCTATTGTAAGAGTCAAGAAAAAAAGATCTTTTATGTACAGCACATTCTTTATGTCTACCTTAAGACTGAAACTTACAGATAAGATCAGGAAGCACACTGGTCAGGAACAAAATCACAGACCTTTGTTACTGACATTCACCAATGTCTCTGGACATACTTGCATAATTGTGCTTAAGAAGGATCCTGCCATGATGCAGAAGATTCTAGAAATCACTCAAAACCAAACCAAAGAACAGTGAAGAATTAATCCCCTTCACATCCCCCTGTGCCCCCTCTGCCTTATGGCTCTACACAGCCCCACCACAGACAGACAACGTCCGCTCAGAGAGGATTTAGTAGCTGAAGGAATTGAAAGGGGAAACTCAGCAGGGAAAGGTACAAAATACCACAGGAGAACTCCTGCTGGAGGCAGGCTGGCACTGGCCAGGGATGGTCACAACTGGTCAAGTGCAGATGTCACAGTCACCCACGCTCAGGGGAAGACAGAAACTCAGCAACTTCGAGGAGCCACCTCTGGGAGTCACTGGGGAGGACTTCTTCTCACCTAAACATATCTGCCAGGCCAGGCCAGATTCTTTGGGGACTTTTCAGTGGAGCTTCTCCTTAGCTGAATGAAACTTGTGTGCCAAGCAATACACAATTTTATAACGTGTTAAAACCTGTTTACATTCTGCTTTGCAGAGCCCCAGTGGAAGATGCTTGAACAAAACAGAATGTGTGGCCTCTGCATGTTGTCTTCTGTAAAAAAAAAAAAAAAAAAAACAAACAATCTCCTCCTGCAGACCCCTCCTAAACATACTCCCCACACACACTCACTCACTGAGGTCATGGCAGTGACACTAATCTGAAGCTAAATTGCTGAAAAAGGAGATCTGTTAACAAAAATATTGGTCACTGACAAACTGGGCAGCTGCCCATCTCCATGGGACTAAAACAAAGGGAGACATGTCTGTCAGAGCTTTCAAAGAGTCCTGTTGGATGACATAGCAGGAAAACACTTGGGTGACTAAGGGATGCATGTACCATGGGAACACACTTCTACAAATGAGAGAGATTAGCCTGCAGGACAGATGGCTGCCATAAAGGCAAAATAGATGTACTTGTCACTGGAAACCAATAGCTGTAAAATGTAATATTACTTCTATCTACACATTTCATCCATTCTTAACAAAGTAGATATCATCAGCTTTATGAGTGACAACATCGATTTTTAGTCAACACTGTAACATAGTTAAACCTTTACACCTGGGAAGAATGTGATTTTTTTACTTCAAGTAATTACACAACTTCTGTAGTTTCTTCATGGCCACTTTCCCAAAGCCTCTTTTCTACCCTCCCATCTTTCTTTTTTTCTTTCTTTCTTTCTTTCTTTCTTTCTTTCTTTCTTTTCTTTCTTTCTTTTTCTTTCTTTCTTTCTTTCTTTCTTTCTTTCTTTCTTTCTTTCTTTCTTTCTTTCTTTCTTTCTTTCTTTCTTTCTTTCTTTCTTTCTTTCTTTCTTTCTTTCTTTCTTCCTTCCTTCCTTCCTTCCTTCCTTCCTTCCTTCCTTCCTTCCTTCCCTCCTTCCTTCCTTCCTTCCTTCCCTCCTTCCTTCCTTTCTTCCTTTCTTTCCTTTCTTTCCTTTCTTTTTTTTTTTTTTTTTTTCTGTAGTGCAAATATCAAGATGGTATTTGGAAGCATAGAAACTGCTCGAAAACTGCAATTCAGGAGCATGAGAATGAAGTCAACACTAATCAATAAACAGACAATGAGGAACTTTTAAAAGCAACTGTAAATTTATTCTTTAACATATACACAGTAAATATGACTCAAGCACCGGAAGCCCCAGGTCCAACCCATCTATACCTTTCACCACTGACAAGAAAAATGCAGTTTAAAAGATAATCAGAATTTTGAACAGAGATATACCTATTTTTGAAACTTCCCTGTCAGGAGAGATAAACAGTAAATACCAAACATTTAGGTTTCTGCAGTAGAATAATGAAATAATCTCTGCTGCAAAAAACTACAGAACCTAATTTGCTTAAAGAACTTTAAAAAAGTTCAAATGATCCTCTCTTCCTGGAGTGCTCCTGTATAAGGAGTTAAAGCAGACTGATACATCATATTTTTATTTACTTCTTATTTTGATGCAGGAAGTTGCTAAGTTTTTGCATATGTAACTTATTTTTCACAGCAGTATTCCATGCTGCTGTTCTATATATCTGTCCTTTCCCTTTCAAATAGCTAAACAAAAAAGTGGGTTTGGATAAGGCTTATTTAGGATGCCCTTTCCTCACTTAGGTCAATTCTCTGAAGAAAATGTGTATTTGGTTCCCAAGAAAACAAATTTCTGAAGATGCAAAAAAAAAAAAAAAAAAAAAAAAATCAGAAAAGGCATCACTTACCATGCACAGACTTCATTTTTCACATGCACCAAGAACTCCTGAGAGAAGGTCAAGAGAAGACCACCCACTACTTCTGTGTTGGGGGCACCTTAACGCATGCTGAGCAGGCAGAATACTCCTGCCACATTGGGTAGCTGCCAGTGAAGCACCCTCTGGCCAAACACCCCAGCCCCATGTTCAAGCACATATAGAATCACAAAATCACACAGAAAAAACTTAGTTGGAATTCCCAAACAGTGGAAGATATCCTTAAGAAAGAATTTAACGCATGACAGACACGTAGATTTGTAAAAATGTGTACAGTTTCCTGGTGCAAGAGGCAAAACAGGTAGAGAACAAAAAATGTACTAAATTGCTAGTTAAACCTCTTGATAAGAGGTTCACTCCATTTCAGTCTTTTTATTTAGAGGCCAGAAAGGGCAGAGAGAAGGTGAAAAGAACCTTGCAAGAAAAGACTTGCATTTATATTGTATCTGATGGAGCTAGGAAGAAGAGTCACCAAAAATGTACACAGAGCCTTCAAATAATTAGGAAACATCTAATTTTGCACAGGACTAGACTGTTCTTCAATTTTTTACTCTTTCTGAAGTGCTTCACATAATTTCTCACTACTTTATTCTTTTATCCTGATCTTATGTCATGTCCTGCTCTAATTACGATGCTATTGGGACCCAAATATTGACTACCTCTGCAACTGGTAGAAAAATGCACCTGACTTTGCTCACATTCTCTGAGCATAAGGCAGCTAATTTCACATTCCAATCCCATGTTCCTCCTCAAAGGAAAAAAAATAAAAAATAAACAAACCACAACAAAACAACAACAACCCAAAAAAACCACAAAGCTAGAACAAAACACTTATTATGGCTCTCTAGGGGTCTCAATCCCCACTGTTGACCTGACATTGCAAGGTCTAGAGGCAATAGCAGTGACTCAGTCACCACTGAAGTTCTGTCCTAGGAAAACAGGGGTTAAGTTCATTTGAGATCTTTTATATAAAACTGGATACAAAAAAGTCAGATACAATATTAAACCACATTTTTTAGATTATATTTATCACCAAGACGTTTCACTTCTCCAGTATTTCAACCAGTATTTCAACCATGTTTAGATACCTACATAAGTTTGCACATTTAGTGTACGTGCCAAGAAATTTTCACTCTGTGATTATTGATTTTTTTTGTTCTAGAAGGTACATCTGTGCATTGAAGGCCACTTAGCTTTCCTCTTCTGTGTCAATTCCTGAACACTTTCAAATACAATTATTCACATCTTTCTGATGAATATCTAAATTGTTTTCTGATAGCTGAAGAGAAATAAAGTTTGGCAACTGCTGTTATTTCATAGCGGAAGTTTGGAATACCTCACCAATAAGTTTCACAAAAACTGCATGTCTCAACATACAGGCTCATCATAGGCAAAAGTCACTATCAATATAATTGAGAAACATTTGCCATTTGCATGTGAGAGAGAATATAATCTGAGAGATCAAATTAATGGAATGAAAGGGAAAATTATAAATAAATAATATAACACCCTTTAAAATCCTAAACCACACATATTCTACCTTTTATTACCTGTGAAGACCTCTTACAAAGCAAGTAACTTGCAGGACCAGTATAACAATCCCTTCATATCTGGTTATAGTCTTCTTGGCTTTTTCCTCTTTCTCCTACACAATTTTCCTTTTCCTCCTTTCATTAGCTGAAGTAATTTCATATATTTCTGAATATTTACCCTAAAATAAGAATTAAAAATCTGACTGTTTCTATGTTGGGATTACTTTTCATCAGATATTAGATTCCAAATTTATCTCTACCATATTATAGCTCACATAATAAGGTTATATGAAACAACTGTTTGAAAAAATGATCCAATATATTTTAAGATTAATGAGTTGCTTTGTACCTTGAAGTATATCAAGTATCTTAAAATTGTTTGGAACAGAATATGTCAACCTAAAAGCAAATTGTAGCATCACAAAGTACTAAATCATCCTCTTTTCTTTCCAAAATGTGAACTGTGCTATGATCACTGGAATGTATTGATTTTACAGAGGGGAGAAAAGTTATTTAACATTATTATGGGAGAAACTAGTAAATACAGAGACTACTTTTCACAGACTTCCACTTATTTTGAGAGGTTTATATATAGTTCATATATATACACACACATATATACTTATATGTATCTATATCTATATCTAGATAGATAGATAGATAGGTCTCCCATGCATCAGTTGCAGAGCACACCATATATGCAATACATCCTTTCTCTTCTGATATTATCCAAGTGTGATTTCAGATTATGGTATAGCTTTTAAAATGGCACAAAAATTGCATATATGCATATTGTTAAAATTGTAATTACTTTCACAAATTGTTCCAATATTATTTGCAGGTAAGAGATGAAGCAATGAATGACAGTTTTTCATTTAGATGAGGCATGTGATGGCAATGAAAGTATTAACATTTATGGAACATTTTTATAGGGAAGGTAATGTTAAATTACATTGCTCATACATTCCTTCTGTCTATAATTAAAGACAAATTCATGGAGCACAAGATCATATTCTGCTACCAGTGTATTCATTAGCAACCAAACATTTAGATTATTGCATAATAATGCATTCTTCACTGGCAGTTAGTAGCAGAAGAGAAGATTCTTACTTTAATTTTCTTATATTGCTGTTGTTATCATAAGCTTTCAGACTAACCAATTCATTCTAAAATATTACATTCATCTAATTCCTCTGTTCCTCTATATGCAAATCTGAGGAAGACCAGCTTGCTCACTTCTGCCTACCTAGGCAATGTCACACACCCAGGGCTGGTGCTATGCATGGGCTCCCCAGAGACATGAAAGCCATATACAAAATCCTAACCAAAGCTCGGTGCCTGTTGTGTCTGGGTCTGTCTGTGCAACTAGAAAAAGATATTACAACCAGTCAATGCCACATTCCAGGAGTGAAAGTAGAAAGAGGTTTACAACCAGCCAATGCCACGTTCCAGTAGTAGAACTGTGGGCACAGTTGTGTTGAGCCATATGGTGCCTCATGACTCGCTTGCACATGAAGAAACTACACAGCTTTGATTTCCATCTTTACTATGACCAACCCAAGCTCAGAGGTTTCTTAATTGTGCCACACTGATGAACTCATCAAAGTCCTTACTTGGAGACAGCAGAGCTGTCTTTGCAACTCATGCAGGAAGCAGACGTTGTTAGAGAGGAAAATGCATACACACAGGTTCATGATAATTTGTATAAATGTACACCAGAGGAGACCTGTGTACCTGCATTTCACACCAAGACAGGCTTACTTCTCCTTATCAGACACTGTGCTCTCAAATTAGTCTTCCAGAAAACAAACAAAAAACCTTCAGCAAAGAAAAAAGTCTCAAGAAAAATTACAGGTTGCTGTAAATATGGACCTTTCAGTGACCTAAGTTACTTTATGCTGGTACACCTCAAATATGCATAGTCTACAGATTAAAAAAAACAACAACAAAAGTGTCAGGAAATTTAATTGCCAACAGGATAATTCTCCAGAAGTAGGAAACAACCAGCAAGCTAAAAATAGCTAGATGTAAGTGGGCTGAAGTGACCTAGATAACTTGAGGAGGATATTGCAGCTAAGTGAAAAGGGGTAAAGAGTTATTAAATGCTTTTCTTCGTTAGAGGTAAAGGAATGACATAAAGAGAATGCATTTTTTCAATAAAGTCATTTTGCTCATAGCCTTCTAGAGCTGGGCAACATAAGATTTAAAATATATTTGTAACTCAATTGACCTTCTACACATATGTTTCTTGTGAATCCACAAACTGAATACATCTTCAATCAACTCTAAAAACATAATATTTTAAAAAAAGCTTTTTTTAACACTGGTTCCTTACTTTGGCTAATGAGGAAAACTAGCTGAATAGCTTTGTGTAGTATAGAGGGTCACAGTATAGTTTAGGGCTCTGAAATGTGGAGGTTTCCAAGTGTATTTCCATTATTCCATGAGTTGTTAATAAAAAGAATCTATTGTCAACAAACAAAATGTAACAGTCACAGTGTCTCATAGTAAATATTTTTTTTTTTTCCTTTTAAATCCCATTCAACATAGGATTTTTATGCTCAAATGAGAAAATTAATTTCAAAAAGACAACTCCATCCCAAATTCTCAAGAAGTGTGATGCATTTTCATGCAGAAAGTAGTTTCTGCTTTAATAGTTAAACTTTATGACAACATCTTTTTTTTTTTTCTTCTTTTTTTTTTTTTTTTTTTTTTTTCCTCCACTGTGGGTCCCCATCTTGCATTTCTATTAAGGAGACAATGGGTTTCATATATATTTGGGCTGGATATCAAAGACTGGGGAGATTGCCAGAAATGAGGTGGTGTGCAAATGGCTTTGGGGCTGGGCCAGTCGAAGGAGATAAATCACTACACACCAGCTCCTGGCCCAGTCACTTGGTGGTCGGATATTTTGCAGAAATAGATGTCTCTGTCCTCTGGGCTCTGCATTCACTCCTCCCTCCTAACACACTGAAATCCCTCATAGCCCAAAAGTGTGTTGGGTGGGTGTGTTCATTCCTCCATCACAGA
This sequence comes from Muscicapa striata striata, assembly GCA_030060385.1. NCBI lineage: Eukaryota > Metazoa > Chordata > Aves > Passeriformes > Muscicapidae > Muscicapa > Muscicapa striata. Next base: position 2,761,362 of record JAREIS010000117.1, on the reverse strand, counting down.
TGGAGTCCCAACATAGCCTCCAGATTTTGGATTACTATTTCTGTGCCTATGAGGGCCATTCTTATGTTATGCTAAATGTGATGCCATTAATATCTCACTATGGGAAGTGATTGTCATTTCCTGGAAAAAAAGAATCTTGAATATTCTAATGCATAATTAGCATGAAATTATTACAAGAGAGTAAAATAAGAATTGCTATTCTGGGCAAACCAAGGGCTCTTCTAGGTTCATCCAACTATGATAGTGGCCTAAGCTCTTTAAGAAAAGAGTATAAGGATAGGACAAGTGTAAAATCACATGATGCTTCTGAATAATGCCCTAATTTCTATGAAATTATAGTTAGAAATGTCCAAATAAAGGTTCTGTTCCTAAATGTCCAGAAAATTCGGGATGGAGTTAGATTTCTTGCTGATGTGACCTAAATCAAAAAACAAAGCAAACATTTTTTAAACTTAATGGAAAAATATATGAGAGCCACAGTAAACAGCTCTGTGTGGTGAAGTGTCATTCAGGGCATACAATATGCACAAAGGAAGAAGTAATAGAAGTTTTATTTATTAAAGTATTCTTTATGCAAACAAATACTAAATATCAACTGTCATTCAATCACCTTGAATTCAGTATAACAAAATCTCTCTTCAATCTTTTGGCTGTTTCTATGTGACCTGAATGATTCTGAACCATCAGTAGTTTTGCCACATCCTTTTACCCGATAATCATCAGCTCAATCGAAATTTGCATGCAACCCCACGGCCAGCTCCCCTCTGTTGTGTAAAATGACCTCATTTCTGTCCTTTTGTTTCTTCTCTTATAGCAGCTTTGTGTAACATGAGATCTTTCTCATTCCGTCTTTTTGGAAGAAAAAATAATATTTAGAGATCCACATTTTTTTTTTTTTTTTTCCAGTCATACTTATGTATTCATACAGATTCTTTTGAAGAAGTAATGTAATTATGAGGCATGGCTTCTTTGAAAACTATATTGACTCTTCTCCATTATATCAGATGGATCCACATGTCTAGTAATTTGAACCATTTCTGGCAGAAAGAGAAATAGACAAAGTAGTTTAATATATTACCAATATATTGGTAATAAACAGAGCATCCTCCTCTGGATACAGATTACAAAATAATTGATGGATTAAAGTTTTACAGTTAGGTCTCTTCTGAACCACTGCTTACTGCAATATTATTTGTATTATGAGGTGACTTCTAGAGCCACTGAAATCAAGAGAGATGCTCAGAATTCCACTGTGTGAAGAAAGGTATTAATGCAAAAGGCTTCCTAGGCTCCCTGCCAGTAGGCAAAAGAGGAAGAAAAGAATATTTAGCTGGTAAGCCACTGCCTAAAGTTTCCATGAATGTTCCTCCGGAGAGTATGCACAGCCTTCCCTTTCCACTTCCACTTTGCACCAGAGAATCATGCAAACCAGAGCTTGATGGCAAAGGAGAAAACAAGAACTGCTGCTGGCTTTTGAGGTGATTTGTTTATTTCAGAATCACACTGTCTCATGAAAACCAACAACAATTGGATAAAAAAGGGTGAAAGAGGAAACATTTGCTAGAGAGATCCATGGCATCCCTAAGCCAGAGATTATCACAATAAGGACTAGATATGGCAGATCATTTGGAGAGGAGATCATGGGTGCAGACAGCCTCCAAAGTGAAATGCTAAATGTGCAGAGCCCAGTCTGGCTTGGTAAGAGTGTACCTTGGGATCACCAATTATCCAAACACCACCCACACCAGCACCCTCATCCCATTCTGTTGGGCCCTACAGGAGACCCTGAAGTGCTCAGTCCCTGATGGCTGAACAAGCTGTGGCTCTGTGGTAACACGTCAGCATATGAATGTCCCAGTGTGATTTGTGTTTCCATGACTCTGAAGGCAATGGTCATATTAAGCAAGATGTATGCTTTGCATGATTAAAACATTAGTAGTAAGATATATGAAAAAAAACTGGAATATTGCTCAATGGGATAAAGGATAGCATAACTTCGGATGGCTTTTATTAGTTATTATCCAATTAATCCATCAGTTTCTCTGCACAGTAGCTTAGGATGAAGTGTTTTATTGCCCTGCAACACGCACCCTTTACAACCTGATCATCTAGCAGCCAGCTATCATTTAGATCCCTGACATATTTCCTGCTTGTGACCTAGGGAAAAATGCTTCACTGATTGCTTTAATTGCAACTTTCTAGAGACAATTTTTCCTGTTTTCCATATTTTATATAATTCTCAGTTCATTAACATATTTTTCTGTTCTAACTGCTGCTAGGAGGAGATTCATCACTTAAACTTTACTCTTCTAATATGGTATACCATAGTAAATATACATATGCTATACTATAGAACTCTTAATACGGTATTCTAAAATAATATCTGTCATTTACTCTATCAAAAATAGCATGGCCAGCAGGAGCAGGGCAGTGATGGTCCCCCTGTACTTGACATTGGTGAGGCTACATCTCAAGTTCCAAGTCCAGTTGTCACTACAACAAAGACATTGATGTGCTGGAGCCCAGAAAAGGGCAACAGAGCTGAGGAACAGGCTGAAGGAGCTGGGGGTGCTCATCCTGGAGAAAAGGAGGTTCAGGGAAGATCTTATTGCTCTCTGCAACTTTTTTCGCGGAATGATTTGTCAAACATTGTAAGAAGCTGCCCAAGGAGGTGGTGGAGTTACCAGCCCTGGAAGTATTTGTGCAATGACTGGACATGCCACTAAGTACTATGGTTTAGTTGACATGGTGGGCTTTTTCAGTCTTAATGATTCTGTGATTTCAGAAATTGTCAGGTGAGAGTACAAACACTACCTTATCTTGTGGGAATAACTCAAGAATAAGTACAAACTGCACAGAGCAGCTCAATTCCTTGCTGATTTAAGGAGAAATTAAAAAATCAAATGTCAAAAGAAACATGAACTGGGTCTTTCCTGTAGGCAAAAATACAAGAAGGAGCTGTTTGGATTCTGCTTTACTATTCAAAAGCATGAGATGAGATAGTAAACACATTTGATAATGTTAGGTAAGAAGATTGTGATACACCTTGATAGGTGCATTCACTTCTTTTGAGTTCCTTTCACATCTTCTTTTCAGCATAGCTCCTGTTTCAGACCTTAATTGTCATTTGGATTCGTCTTGATTTGTTCTAAGGACACCACTTTTGAATGCATATTTGTCAGAATTATAGAAAACCTTACTGTCTATAAGCCCTGTGTATTGCTCATAACCGAATCAATGCTTGCTTTTCTTCCCTCTGTGCACTCTGACCAGTTGCCTTATGAATGGCTCCCTTTAGGTTCTATATCTTATCCAAACATGGTACTTAAAACTCCTGTGAGAAGCTGATGGAGATTTTTCAGTGCATTTTGCCTGAACCTCCTTTAGAGTCATTGCTATCAGGATGGCAAGATAACGCTCCATCTTTTTAATTAAAGATTTGTAATGTTTCATGCAGTAATTGAATATAATGCTGTAATGGAACCCTGCTTCTACCTGTGTGATAAACTGTGTTGTTTATACATGATTGCATTATATGCCTCATGCCTGACTTCCCTGTACCAAATGCTAAATAGGCCTTTAGATTATTTTTTCCCCAAAAAAAAAAAAAAAAAAAAAAAACCAAAAAAAAACAAACCTTAAAACGCAAATTTACGTATGATTGTTGACTACAGAGAAAAGGAAAAAAAAAAAAATTGAAAATTGCCACAATATTTTTTTTTCCAGTGTAGGACTCAGTAACTCTGTTATAAGAGAATATACATACATACATAGTTTGTTGCATGCACAGACAGAGCCTCATAGATTGTTTCATCCTGCAGCCAAAGACTAGTCCAAAAAATAAAAATTATAACAGTATCATTTAATATGTTTTTTTTTTTAGAAAGAACAGTGATTACCTATGTCTTGGTCAATACTTACATCTTTCAACCGAATTTCAAGGGGAATCCCAACTTATTACAGTTTATTATTACTATTCTCAGAGAGTTATGTCAGGGTTTGTTTGTTGGTATTTGTTTTAATGTAAAGAATCTTACTGTTACCAATAGTTTAGGACATAGAGTAAACATATATATATAGTATGAACTTATTTTTATAGCCAACACCAAATATTTGGGCACACAAAAAGCATCCTGTTTTTAAGTCAGCAATACATGCTCTCACACTAATATTGGCAGGAATTAAATGTGATGGGCTTAAACTGGCAAATCAATCAAATACACTTTGAAAAGCAGATAGAAGAGAAAAATGTCTATTCTGTGCAATAACATCTGTCATGTAGATCGTTGAAAAAAGTGGAAGTATTAGCAAATTCAGTGATATGAGCATCAATATTTAATAAGACTAAGATACAAAAACATGGGTAAAAAAAGATGTAATGGAGTGGGGAGAAAAATTATTAAAAAAAAACTTTAATAATAAAGCTGCTTTAATAATTCTCTAAGCAAAAACTTATAGGTTGTCCATGTCAATTCTGCCACTGCTGTTGAGAAATAACTGCAGCTATCATATGCAGGGTGATGGTTTTTTCCCAACTCCCAAACATAAGATCAGAGAAAGAATGGAGGAAAGCAGCAAAAAAAATCATAGATATTCTTGAAGTGTTGGTCCAGAAGCAACCCCAAAATCTGATGGATCCACTTCCTATATAACCTTTCCACATGCAGAAAAAAAATAAAGGATACTATCTTCACAACCTTCAGTGGCCCTACTGCAGCAGTGACAGTGAAAAATGGGGAATTCCTCCAAGGGCTGCTGCACTCAGGATGTCTGTGCACCAGAGCTAGGGAATGGGATCAAGCTTGGAGATGGGTACAGTTCTGCTGGAGAAAGAGTCCATTTTCCCCATGGAAAAGCTGCTCTTGAACTGTAGCTAGTTTTGAATTTATGGCCACTAAGGCAAAGCAGAGGAAACATGTCAGTGCTTGTACAGTCATGGGAGCAGAGAGAAGCCAGCCTCACTTGCAAGAAAAAGGTCTTTTGAGATACACAGCCAGCAGCCTCAGCTCTACCAAAAGATTTTCAGATAATGAGGTGGAAGGAGAAGTTTCACTTATCATCAAAGTGAAAATTAATCTTCTCTCCAAAAGCTGTCTTGTTAAACTGCAATCATTTAGACAATTTTTTGGAGGGAAAAAAAAAAAAAAGAAGCTTGCAACAGGCAAAGTCATAAAGTCTCCTGGTAATGGGAGAATGTTCTGGAGCAGAAATATTAGAAAATCCCTTCCCTTCAGGCACACAGAAAAAATTTTTCACTGTCTGAACGTTAATTAAAAAAACCCAAAACCTAAAATGCAACCACAACCAATACAGACATTTTAATTTGCTTTTTTGTTAATGGCGAACGTCCGTCTTTGTGACTTTGAACCCAAACTGAAAACAATTTTTCTCCTCTCTAGGTTTCCAGTGAAAGGGTTCTTTTCTGTACTGACAATTTGCAAAGCATCTCCAGCTGTGTGACAGCCATAGTGGGTCATGAGACTCAGGATTCTGATGTTACCAAGAACAGGAGAAAAAAAGAAACCTTCCCTCTTAATTACTATGGTTTTGTCATGCTGTGACACCACACAGCTTCTGATGCTCCTTGCTCTCACAGTAATTTATGGCAGAAAATCTCTGTCTCCAGGGCTCAGGCCTCTACACTGGGCAAAATTAAATATTTTTAAATAATAAATGGATTATTTAGGGAGATACTTCCTAAAGTATTTCACCAAGAGTAAGCTAAAAATTGATTTTTAAACAAAATATAAAAAGTCAACAAGTTATTAAAACTGAAAGCTTACATCCAGTGGTGATGCTATTTGCAAAATTCAATGCATGAGGATCTTTGTTGTCTTTAAACTGCACCTGTTTCTGTTTTAATCATGTTCTGTTCATGATAACTTACTTGGTCATAAAAAAGAATCTATAAAAATATATTAATAGACAGTACAAGTTTCAGAATGAAATTCTAAGTTAAATAAGTATCAATATTGCCATTGATACTACCTTAAAAAGTACAGCAAAAAAATTCAAAGTTATTTTTCATTTCAAAGGAAATTTAATTGACGCATAATAAATATTTACACAGCAAGAATCCTATTTTTAGAGCACCAATAGGTTATTATCTGTATATATATATAGCTATAGATATATCAATGCAAATAATTCTGAGCATGCCTGATACTTCCTTATATATTCTTGAGATATCATTAAAAAAATCTCTTAACACTTAGCAATGCAAATGTGTTTTCTACACCAGGTTTAAACATCATTTGGTTTCAAAAACTTTTTCTTTAATGATACAGAATGGGCATGAAGTGCCTTTGGTGTATTTTTGCAAGATGTATTTTAAAAAGGTTACTGGCACAAGAAAGCCTGGGATTTTAAAACAGGATGTGTCCCAAGGGTAGTGTTGATCACACAGAGCTGCAACTCAAAGTTAAGAACTATTAATCTTCAATAAAAGTTCTGGTTATTTGCTACACTGTAGCAAATAATTGGGCTCCCACATCAGGAAGCTGTTCTTTCTCATCACTTTTACGGTAGTACTTAGAGAGGCTGGCAACAGACATCAAACAGAGTAATTAGGTATTTAGGATGGATAAATATCGATCATGGTCTCTAACCAACAAAAAATAATACCAAGAAATATTTTTTTTTTAGATTTATCACAAATTGGACGATTTTAAATTAATCAGATTTTCTGAGAGTTTTCTTTCAAATGAAAAAAAAAAAATTCTGGGGCTGCTCACAAGGTATTATCCATGTTTAATGAACTGAGCTAACATCTACCACATTCACCTTTAACATGTAAACTTTAAAGAAATTATGGAAGTTTTAGCACAGAGACAATTTCAAAATTTTACTAACAGTCCATCTTTTGTTTGCCCTGGAATCAATGTTCTTACATGTGATACCTGATCCTCCTTTACATCTATCTCCAAATTAGTGCTCCTTAGATGAACAGAACACAAGTTTCTTTCTGGTGAAATTCAGCAGGACTCTAACAATCTAATGGCAACCTGGAGCTCAGCAAACTCTTGCTTATCTTGTTTCTCCAACAGGCTTTTGTGCAGGCATGAAATTCCCTGTAAATGGCTAGAATACCACAGCTATCCAAATGAACTTCTCTGAACTTGTCTACAATGACACTAAAGTTTTGCTCTGCACAGCCAGCACTGATGTACTCTCTGGAACTCAATTCTAAACCTGAAATCCCACAACATCAGTACACCCTACTGATAGCTTTTATTAACTAAAACAACTAGAGATCTTTTCTGGTCTCATTGACATGCATATGCAACTACTGTTCTGATTTCAGAAAATGCAACCTACCAGCAGACATCAGTGCAGCTTGAGCACACTGACCAGAATCTTAAAATATAGGATTTAATTCTAATTTTCCTACTAGTCACCCTCACAACTAAGCAGCTGTCTTTTTTGACATATAGGTTAACTGTCAAGAAAGCAGTTTGGAGAGAGATAATATTGAACATTTTAATCTGTGTTTTTGTGATTTGTTGCCAGGCTCCATCCCTCCCTTCAGTTCCTCTTCTTGGTTATTAACTGTGGTCCAGAAGGATGGCTAAAGACATAGATTATTCACAGGGGTAAAAACATTTCCATGGAAGCAGAATCTTAAAAGGAATTGACAAATGAGACTATTCTTTCCTTCTCCATAGAACTCCACCCAGTTACTCCCATCCCAGAGTCTGCACACTGAAATCACTTTTAGGTGAGTCACTTTTTAAATTTATTTTAATTTGAAGTCATTGTGAGTGATAACATGGAAAACTAATAGCAAGTGTGTCAGCAAATGCAGCACTACAAATTTCTCTATTGGATGCCAGACTTATGGCAGTGCTGTTTCTCTGAACCTCAATTATTTGACACATTTCCTCAGAAGACTAGTAAACTGTTCATGTGTGTCAGTCATTCCTGTTGGCTGATATGCAGAAGGCACCTAATCTACTATCACAAGAGATCAGTAAAGAGTCTTGAATAATTTTGGCCTATCCATGAGCTCAAGAAGGTGATAAAACCTGAAACCATCACCACACCTGCCATGATACAAGCCACATACAAACCCTGAGCAAATAATTATTTCAACTGCTGTGTGGTTTGACTAAATCTGTAAGCAATGCCGTCTTGTGTGTTCCCTTTATCCCTCCACATAATACTGGACTGAAAAATTTAGTTTCTATTCTAAACAATTTCATTAGTAAAAGATGTATTAAATTTTGCTGACTCTTATTTTACTAGTCACAAATATTTTAGGCAAAACTGTCAACCTTACTTTCCACCACAGGTTGCATCACTATTGTGTTTCTTCACATGATCACACAAGAATGGAATCCAATTCCACAATCACCATGCAAATAACTACATCTTAACGTTTCCATCTGTCCATAAAAGGTGTCATTTTTCACAACTTAAATTCTCCACAAAAAGGAGAATTAACAAATGATCTTGTTTTACCATAAAGCTATGTAACATTTGGTATCCTTTCATCTATTTTCATATTATGATTCTTCAATAACGAAACGAAGAAAGTCCAAGCATGAAGTAAAGAAACCATAAAAAAAATTAAGCACTTTTTTCCTCCCCAAACCTAGCATGCTTTGTTTTCTGACACTTGTTCCTACCCAGTTAGAGGTTAATAATTACTGTGTTTACATGAAAAATTCTATCATATATAATGTCATCCCTGACTTTGTAGGGGAACTTTCTAATCTTTTGCAGCAAAAAAAAAAGTGGAAAACCTACTTAAACATCTGAATTTGCAAGTGATTTTATGAACAGCTGTTATTTGATATCATGGATTAAAACACTGAATGTTCCTTCACAAACTACCCTTCTTTTATGAAACCCACTTATAGATTAAGCTTTGACTTAATGTCATAAGGGTATATCCTAAAATTCAAGCTGCCAAACTACACAATTTTTAGCTCATGTCTTCGTCTGTACTAATAACAGATCTTTCCACTACTGACATTAAAATCATCAGTAATTTGACCCCCTCTCCATAATGAGGGAACAAAAAAAAAAAAAAAAAAAAGAGTCCACATTTCTTCAGTCAAAGAAATTTACTCTTTCCTTTTAGGGTTGGTTGTTGGGGGATTTTTTTGTTTTGTTTTTTTGTTGTTTTCTTTTTGTTTGTTTGTTTGTTTTTGGTTTTTTGTTTTTTTTTTTTTTTTGAGTTGGCATATATGAGCTCTTTCCTATATGCAAGTAAAGAGTATTTCTTCAGTAAGAAAGAGTATATCTCCAGTAGAACTTTCTGCTTTGAAGTCTGTTATGCAATGAACGAGGCAAAATGTTTAACCAGCAGAGCACCATAAAATCATTTATAATGGGGTAGAGGCACCGTTAAGGTAACTGTTGTGTCTCTTTCCAAGTCCCATCTGAGAGCTCCTACACTTGCAGGACTGTGACAGATTTGCATTCTCCCAAAACATATAGTTCAGGTTTTCAGTTATATCAAATTTTAAAAGCTGGTATCTAAACAAAAACTGTTATACCCAGGTCCAGACATATCTCTAGTGAGAGCTCTAATTACAGTTCTATTATTAAAAACTAGGTTATAATACTTTTCTTTAATATCATTATGTACACCCTGCAGAACTTCATTATTTTATAGATAAACTTCATCTGAGGTCAAAGAAAACTTTATGAATAAAATGATATTAAATTATGATGTTCCACATTTTAAAAATTGCCTTAAGCTTCAACTTATAGCATGCCATTTAGATAGTAAACCAAGAAGGTACCACTCAAGAAACTCAGAGCCCAGGTTTATGATTCCAACGGGAAAAAGAGAGGTCTCTTGGACCTCTCCTCCCATTTCTCATATACTTTAAATTTACTTTTTCATCTCATGAACATTGAAAGGCAACTTTTGGCCTTTACTACTGAAACTTTGATTTTCTTATAGATGAGTTGCATACTGTCATTTTCAAGGCCCAGATTTTCTGCATAATCCATTTTCTGGCTAGCGAAAGAAATAAGAGAGAAACCTGCTCTTTTGAGCAATTATAAGAGGGACCTGCAAAATTCATATTCTCCGCTCTTTTGATTTAGAGCACCCTACTCAACTTTCTAAAAAAAGTCTGAACAGAGACACAGGCTTACCCATAGCAACTGAAATACTGCTGACATTTCTGCTATCTTTTCCTAGATACCCGTTCCCAGACTTCTTGGTAACATTCCAGAGGTTTTAGGTTCTGCACATCTCAGACAGAAAACTGTCAAGATTGTGTGGATGAAAGTTTGTTATGGATTTCATGGGACTTGACTGCTAAATTTGAGCCATCTGAGTGAAGTAGCTACCATGATCCAACTGAAATATCACTGTTGGGATGCCCAGAGGAAGGACAACTCTCTTTCCCCACAGGTAAAAATTATATGTGGGTTCTCAAGTTATCATGGTGGCACATAAATTAGAATTTTTCTTTCAATTCTTTACAGGTTCTCACATTTAAAATCATTATCTGTATTTACATCACAAGACATGTGAAACAACTTGCAAAGCTGAGTGCTTTGGAAGCTTGGGCCAAGAAAAAATGTACTGAGACACAGGTGCTCTAGACACTGAATTTTTAGGAAAGTAATGCAGCTCTTTGGGGAGAAATGCACTTTGCATCCAACACAAATGAAGATTTAGAATGCTTAGAAGTAAGTTTTATTTTGACTATATAGAGATGGGGGGTTTTGTATATGGAAGGTAGTGGATGGGAGCAAATTGTCTAACTTTCTACTTTCATTTAACCCTAAATACTTTACAGTTAGTGACCTGGATTTCACTTTTCACAAATAAGAGAAATTAATGATGTAATCAATTTCTCTTTCTTAATTCCAACCCTGTAGGCTAATCTACTCAGGACAGCACTCCTAGAACTACATAGGATTGACTAAAAAGCAATTCTGCAATGAAACTAATTCATTTAGCATTTTTACAAAGCTGACAATGATGAGAAATCACTAACAAGGAGTAGCCTGCTAACTTAAATCGATTCACAGCTAGAAACACAGATGGATTTGAACCACTGCACACAAGTCAGGAGAAGAGGGATAAATTGTAGACTTCACATGGAAATCCACTTTCATGTTTTGAAGACCACCTCTCCAAGCTGTAGAGAGGGAGGAGCATTGTCCTGGGACTGTACAGCAAGACCTCCTGTATTTCTCTCCTAAAAAACCCAGAAAGAAGTGATTTCTTCAAGATTTAAAGATACTTTTTTGACAGCTGAAATAAGGAGACTCTCAAAAAAAAAAAAAAAAAAAAAAAATCCAAGTCATGCTTCAGCAAATAAAAACGCAAATCATAATGTTTAGGAGGTTTTCCTCAGAGCCCAAATGAAGTAGAGGGAGATTAGTACTTTTAGAAATATATGTTTGCAAATGCATTTTCACATGCAACTGGAAATAATATTATAAAACTCAAGTAAAAAGTAGCTAAAACATCATTAAACTACACTAAATAGAAGTAGAATTGGAGTAAGGGCTTCTAGATCATTCAGATGAATGAGTAAAACCTAACATTAAAAGCATGTGTTGATAGGTATTTTCTAAACTCTTCATAATTCCTGTTATTCTTCTGCAGACTTGATCCAAGTTTCCTCAGTAATTGCAGCTTTGCTATTCCATAAAACAATCCTTTCTGAGAAAACTATGCTCTTGGAGCATTACATTTTCTTTAGATATAGAAGCAAAACAGTTACTCTTCATTTTCCACAGCTATTTCTGTGACCATAAAAAGGCCTAACTGGTAATACATTTCAAATTAGGCTGTATCAGATGATTGTTGCTGTGGTTACTTATTCATACATGGAAAAGCAAGACTACAAATTACTCAAGCTAAAATCTCACTATTGCCAAAAAAAAAAAAAAAAAAAACCAAAACCATCTTTCACTCTCCTTGAAGCACTTCCATTATCAGAAAGGTTGCCTTTTTCTTTTAAATGCAATAACATCATGTTATGGTTTAATTTTGTTTGTGATTCAACATAGTTCTCAAAGCTTTCCTTTGCTTTATTGTTGCCAGTCCAGCTAGCCCCACCTTCTGTAAGCATATGTTGTACTGCTGTCCTAAACATAGTTCTTCATAATTGTCTTATAATTCATAATTCTTGAAGACACTACTTCATCCTGATGCAGTCCTCCAAATTGCTGGACATCTCTGCTGTAAAGATGCTGAGCACAAATGTGTTCTGTCTAAAGTACTTGAACAAGTATTAGAAAATGGAAAAGCCCTGTGGGTCTTCTGATGGACTAAACCACTGCTGAGCATGTTTTTCAGCAATATGGTGGTTGTCTTCAAATTATCTTGCTCCCTTTTTTTATGAGTAGAATCAGATGGGACACAATCAAAAACCAGACTAAATGAAGATACATCACAGCTCCTATTTCACTGCTGTCTATTGCCTGGTAAAATGGCAAATGATGGGATTGATTTGTTTTATGATTACTCACAAATAAATTTGATTCATTCATCCAGGAATTTTAACAAAAAAGGGTTTCAGAAAATTAATAGCTCAAGAATTTTTCTGGAGTATTAAAGATAAAATCATTATATATTGCCAGAAGGGCATGCTTTAAATAAATTAGTTATTTGGTCTCCTTTTCCCCACTCCTTTTATTATGATCTACCATTCTCAAATATAACTATTTCAAAGCATATAATTTGCTTTCATAATTTGTTAACTGGATCACACCTCTTACCTCTGACCTTGCTCTTCTCCAATTCACCCAGTTTTATTAAAGATGCAATAGCAATTAGAAACAAGAAAAGACAAGTCTAATAAAGGAAACTCCTTTGTTCATTTAAAACATTACAAAGAAATCCATAAAAGAGTAATACAGATACATCTCTAGTTTGAGAAAAGGAAAAGTAAATTGAGGCAGAGAACATTTTATGAGAAGGATGACTTCTTACATTTCAATCAGTGCTGAAATCAAAGAAATAAAGCTTGAACATTTTTTCTAATAAATCAGTCAACTGCCTTCAACAATATCTGAGACTTGTAACTGTTATCTTGAAAAATAAGCCTCAGTGTAGGAATATCAGGTTTCTTTGTTGTTTTTTTTTCTTTTTGTTAGTTTTTTGTTGTTGTTGTTGTTAATCTACAAAAAGATATTTTGGTGAAAGAATGAATGAATGAATTACCTTAGCAAACTGAGCATTTATCCATTTTGTGAAAGTTTTCTTTTGAACATCTTCCCGTTCATCTGCCAGAGAAAAGAAAAGCATTTCATTAGAATTATGCAACAAAATAATGCAGTATTATTGATAATATTTCAGTTTTGGCTTATTGTAAACTACTAATAACTCTTCAAACACAGGCAGGAAATTTGTTTGGATCTATTCTTTGACAATTGCATCAACACCTTTTGAAGGTCTACAGGTCCCCTTCATAGTCATGGTCTGTATTCCTAGTTCAACTCACATATTCTATGGTTTCTTTTCTTCTGGAAGAGAACATGCTGCAGTAGGATCTGAAACACCCCATTATAATTTTTAATCTCATATAGGTATACAAGCCCCCAAACATATAATCTGATAATTTTGGCATCAGGAAACTCTTCCACAGTGGAAAAGTACTTGAAATAACATTATATGCACCTCCTCAAATTGCTTGAGGAAGTGAAACCTTCTGGACCCCAGCAATAGCTCTCCTGATGCACCTTATGCCTTTTTTAACTTGCAACTATTCACCTGTCACAAATTGTTACATATGTTTCCTCCAGTGCAAAAAGAAAAAAACAAAACAAAACAAAACCACAAACCCACACACATAATTGTTCAGCCATATATGAAATTCTTTTTCATTTCTTTAATATGAAATCTTTGTAAAGGGAAATGATTTATCTTAGGCCTTGATTTCTGTATCAAAGTTATGAGTACAGTCTTGATACTGAATGGAACTGGACAAACAAAGGTACAATTCTGCCATATTTTATACTGGTTGAAAGAGATTTTTTTTTTTTCAAATTAGAACTTTGCAAGCATTTGACCAAAAAGATCTATTAGGCTTGATCCCTGAAATATAAAGGACAGATTTCTTTGCTTGGAAAAATAAAATCAACCTCAATTAGAATTGAAGGACATGTGTGGAAAAGCGTGCAGAATGTTCATACTGAAATAAAGTTCACTCAATGGAGCCTTTCAGTTAGCAGTAAAATTCTCTACACTTCCTAAATAAAAAGAGATACTAAATTCCCTTCTGAAATGTATGGCAATTAATAACATTAATAGTTTCAGCTAAATTTGAAAGGCAGGTATAGACAAGCTAGAAGACAAATGCATTGCATTAATAATGTACTTTGTTTTCCCTCCCTCCACTTGTCCAAGGATCAGAGACAAGACAAATCTTTTGATACAAATCTTTTGCTCTTTAAACATCAACTTAATATCACTTTAAACATACCTTCCCCACCAGAATGTTTTCCAGTTTCAAAGATAAAATATACTTATAAAAAATACTAGTTTGCAAAGTTACTACTACATTACAAAGAAGTACTGCATATTTGAAGGAGCACATTCTAACTAAATTCAGAATTTCTTGAGAAAAAAAAAAAAAAAAAAAAAAACAACATAAAGTGCAACTGGAAACTTGCCATAAAAGACATGCATTATATACACTCTGCCACTAATATATATATATATAAGTATTTGTTACAATAAAATTCTTTGAATGCTATTGCTATCCACCCCAAATAACGCTGCCAGCTTCATCATTTGGCTGAAAGTAATGCTTGAGTAATTAAGAAACTCACCTAAAAGTAACAGCAGATGAAGGAGATGCATGCTTTTGGTAATACATGATGCTAAAGCCATTAAAAATTTTGTTTTCCCCACGAGCACCATTTCCCTCTGTGTTGACTGTAAGCTGTTTATTATATGAGTTTCGTTACATTCCAGCCACATGCAGTACACAGAAGATGAGAGAAGATACATTTTGTGGATAGAAGATAAATATTCAATCTGATGTTATATTACAAACTTCTTCAGCAACTTCATATAAAATATTACACATAAATAGCTGCTTCTGTTTAATCATCTCTGCTAAAACTGCCAAATGGATTGAGCAATAATGTGGCATTTAGCAAGGGAAAGGAAAAAGAGACAAAATCACCTTTTTAAACTATTCAAACAATATGTGATATTTAGCAGGGAAAAGGAAAGAGAAAAACTCCTTTTTAAACTGTTCAAACTTCTGCTTTTCCCCCCCAGGCAGCTGTAATAACATATAGGTTGTTTGGTTTATGTTTTTTTGTTTGTCTGTTCATTTTTTTTTCCCCACAAAGATGTATGCAAGTTTAACTCCTAGTCACCAATTAATTCATGTCCACTGTGCTAAAAACCAGTGTCTCCTGAGAAAAATGAGAGTCAACCCCACAATTTGAATGTTTTAAACTTATGTAAAGTCAGGCAATACTCCGCTACTTTGTAAACACAAATCTATTCCACTGCTGTTATCTTTATACAGAGATCATTGTGAGCACTTTTTATCTCTAGGTGCTTGCTCTGACAAGTTTATACCACAACAATTTGTTAGTGACATCCTTCTAACCTAAAAATGAATCAATCTTTTGGTTTTGCATGGCATGATTTCCCCACTATAAACACGATCTTCTACAAAGATATGTTTTCTTAGCCCAGATTTATGGATTGAATTTAGAAGCTGAATGACATTTATCTAGCTGCTGCAGAAATGTGCCAAGAACACACTTTCATAATGCTGTGTTTATAAGAGATCCTTCAGCAGTGAGCCAGTGAATGTCCTTGCAGGTGCTTTTACTGTGAGACAAGAATAATCAAATGGCCAGGCAGGTAATTTCTTCACCTGTTCAAGAGTAATATGGTATGTTTATTTCTTTTCTTTCAAGCTGAAAGAATTGCAGAACAGTGTACTGTCTTTCTTCAGGTTAGATTTAAACACTGCATGGATCCTGAATTCCTTTATCACAATAACAATGGGATCCTTTCCCACAGCAAAAATGTTTTTTCTCAAATTGATGGACATTGAGTGGAATAGGCTTAACCTCATTTTCTGTAGGTTATCAACTCAGAAAATGAATGCTCTGAGGACTACAAAAATCCTTCCAGAAAAAAGAGATACTGAGCAGTAAGATTTACCTGATTTTTGTGCCCTATAGCCTCTAGTACCACTGAACAGACCTTGTTTTAACTACAATGCATTTAGAAATGTTTTCAGATGAGCATGAGCTTTGCAACTCTGAATGCAAACCTCTCAGATTAGTTAACTGCACATTTGACTTTTGAAGTATTTTTCCAGGTTAGGCCTCATAATAAATTATGACCCAGAGAGAAAGTGCAGTATTAATGAAGCTAATCATCTGATAACGGGCAGTTCTGACACTTAATCAGGCAGCAAGGCTAATAGAGACAAGTGGCACACTGAAGGACACTTAGGAACAATCATGATTCAACAGACCAATGATGCTATTTATAATGGCAAGTGGTAACCCTACAAGTTTTCTAGACACTGAGTAGCTCATGTTTGTAACCTACCATTCCAATGCAGTTCCCATCTGATTTCTACAAGAAAACCTTCAGCATCATGCTGTCATCTCTCAGTAAACTACACTTTTTACTATCCTTATAATTGAAACAATTTGAGCTTAAAAATACCAAGCAGATTGCAAAAAGAACCAAGTTTCAGAAACATACACTATGTATGTCACTGCATAATTCCATTTATATCATAAAAGCCACTTTCCCATGGAAAACATGTACCAGGGAGAAGGAAATTTGCACTTCATTGCATCCTTCTCTTTATTTCCTGAAGGATCTTCAACCTCTCAACTCTTGGCCCACCTGAATAAATAATTTTTTCACTAACTCACAGAATGGCTGAGGCTGTAAAGCAGCTCTGGACATCATCAGATCCAACTGCCCCAATCAAGCAGGGCCACCTAGAGTAGATTTTACAGGACCAGGCTAAGTGTTTTATTATCTCCAAGGATGGAAACTCTTCCTTCTGCCACATGAAGACTGCATCTTCTACCTTGCACAGATCTGGGTAGTGGTTTTCAGTGCAAGTAGCTTAGAAAATTCCCCTTTAGAATAAGCACAGCCCAACTCTTAAAAACAAAAGACACTCAACAAAACAGTACTGGTACATGAGGAGTATGGGGAATGACCCATATCCTCAGATTTTAAACTTTAATTTAAAACACACAAAAAATCACTGCCATCGTCATGTCGATGAAGATGTGACATTTGTAGGTTGTTTGAATCACTCAGAGTCAGGGAGTGATAGGAGGCTCAGTTGTATGATAGAAGATTTTATGCAGCCTGCAGCAAGCAATTCCATCACATGCACAGGAACACAAACAGGGAAGAAGGAGAGAGCTTATTCTGTTACCCAGTGTTGACCTATAAGCCAGAAAGAGGGGGGAAAAAAACCAGAAAAGAAGAAAGGAAATGGAAGAAAAAAATAGAAAATAATTCTCATACAGTGGTAAAAACTTTGAAACAATGGTGTCAAAGCAGGTGTCAATTCCCCCATTCATGGCAACTGCGGGTTCATTGGAACACTGCACTTTAGAGAAGAAAACCATCAAAATTGCTATTTGATTTTCTAGCAGCCAAACAATGCAGATTGAGAAAAGGTCAGGATTTTCTTCAGTGAGTGAGAGTGAGTACCAGCAATGGTGGGAACAAAAGAGGCCACAGATAGTCACATTATTGATACTCTGGCTCTATCGACTCACTATTCTTAGAGATTTTGAGTACGGTATTACAATACTCTGCCAGTAACTACAGCTGCTGAGAAATGTTCCCTTCCCATTCTTGCTTATCTGGGGGGAAGAAGAAATCAATGCAATACAATGACTGAATGATATTCAAGTGGACTAGATTTGATTTTTAGTCATTGAGGTCATCCAAGACATTCACAAGCTGACAGGAAATACAATAGGCTGCTTTGACAGACAGACAAGGAATTTAAGTTTATTGCTCATGTAAGGCAATACAGAACATGCAATTCTTTGTCCATCTTCTATAAATACACTGATGAGCAGTGTGTTGACTTAATCTGAATATTGTTAAAACTCTCTGTTCTCTGTGCTACCCTCTTGAGATTTTACTGTGGAACCAGAGTCAAATCACCATAATCAGACCATCCCAGGCTTTTCAAAACACTGATGAACCTATTCAAATGCTCAGCAGAAATGGAAGAGTGAAAGCCCTCGTTAATATAAATTTCAAGTAAAAAGAAGTACAACTAAACGCCACGAAAAATAGAATACTAAAGTTTTCTGAGAAAGGTTTGGTAAGATTTAGGGTAAATTTAGGAAATGAACAGGTGAATTTGCTCTCCCTGTTTCCTTCAAATAGAGAAACTCAGAGGGATGCCATTTACTGATCAGAGGACAAAAAAGAGGATATCTGTAAGACCCATCCTACAAGATTTCTACTCATAGATTGGTGTAGCAGATCGAACTACTGAACTACCATGCCCAGACTGAATGTCAGGCTGAGAAAATCTTTTTTTTTCCCCATTTCATTATGTTAGTTGAAATTATTCTTTCATTATAAAAGTTTAACGGAAACTGATTCCTGATTTTTCCACTTCTTTAAGACACTGCAAGTATTTATATAAAGTTTCACTATTCGAATCTAACTTTAACTAATTAGTTTAGAGAAAAAACTACTAAGTGTTTTTGAGGACCAGCATGGATGTCATGTGTAAAAAAGGAGCAGAGCAGCACAAAGGATAGAGAACATGACAGCCTGCCAGCCTGGAACAGAAGTAAAGATTAAAAAAGGAAAGAAAACAAAAACAACAACGATAACAAAAAGAACAAGGAAAAAAAAAAAAAAAAAGGAGAGAAAAATGAGCAAGGGGTGAGGGGAAGATAGAAGCGGAAGAAAACACCTTTACCCTGGCTTGGGGAAAAAAAAGGGAAAAGGACCTACAGAAAAGAAGGAATGGGATGGGAAAAAGCAGAGATAAACATCTCTTTCTTGAAAGAAAAAAAAAAATAGGCTATCTGGTGGCTAGATCATATGCAGGAAAGCAGTGAATTTGAACAGAAGAACTACTGAAGCATGTGCAGCTTAGTCAAAAAGATTTGACTAGCATCCAAAAATACCAGAATAATGCAAACAAGCTACAAATGATTCCTAAAACAATAACGAGCAGCTGTGAAATGTACACATAGATCTGTGTTTGAACAAATTTATGTAATTTTTTTCATGTTTGTTAACCACCCCCTTGCCCTTCTTCTCCTTCACCATTTCTCAATCCTTTTCTCTAAATAAATTATAGCATATGGAACTCCCAAGACAAAAGCAGGATCACAATTCCAATAAAATTTAAAAAGAAACAGAATGTCAGCTCACACTTTCAGAACATTTTAAGTACACACAACACAGGGTGTTCAGCTCCAGTTCATACACTGTAATTTTATTCCCAGCTGCTGGCTGACCTAGTCCTCCTCTGGTCCACCACAGACAAAGACACTTTGGGAACTGATCCTACTTCTCCACGTCCTTACATTTGACCTGAGGACCTGTAACACAATACTTGAGTGTCAGGACATCTGCCTCAAGTGCTGGTGACCCACCCCTGCCTTATCCTTTCAAGGATAAGCACTTTTAGTAAGAGTTTTGAAACACATTCTACCAAAAATACCCTGTTCTAGTTATTAACAGCTTTGCAAACACAAGCTTAACTGTTTTTGTCTATTGGGGTTTTTTATTATGCTCTAACCAGCAATTTATTTGGATCCAGTAAATTTTTCCCAAAGGGAAATCACTAGTAAAATGCAACCTAAAAAGCCTCAGTGCTTCAATACATCAGATTTCTCTGTACAAGACAAATAACTGCTCAAACTTAAAGAACTAACCTATCTCTACCTGAGAAGCTGGTGCTTCAGAAGCAGTTGAGTTTATTCCTTATCTTTACCTAGGGATATATAATTACTCATTTGGATATTCACCTGTGTATAAGTAGTGTCCCCTTTTTAATCTATTTTTCAATGCCATATACCTATATTGGCAAATGAAAAGAATGCTTGTTAACTTTTCAATAGAAGTCCATGTTATTTTGGCATACCATTGTTAAACCTTTAAATGAGGTAGTATATTTGTCTTTACTTAATCCTCCATGCTAGTTAGAAGGGCTGTACCAGATGAAACCACTGCCACTTTCTGGAATTTGCAGAATATTATTTGATTTAATTGTATTATCAACATTTTTGGACTCAGACTCCAATGAAATCATGTTGCCAGTGCATCCAAGTACCTCAAAAAAATACCAATGATGGTTTAAAAGCTTTTTGGTTTTGTGGTTTGTTTATTTATTTTGTTTATCAATTTTTATTTGGCTTTGGGGTTTTTGTTTTGTTTTTGTTTGTTTGTTTTTGTTGTTGTTGTTAAAAGAGACAAAATTCTTCCAGAAGAAGACTTCTTAGAAGGGGAAGACTTCTTAGTGCTACAAAATGGACTAAATGAATGGGGAAGGATACCGGTATTACCAAAATGTGAAAGAAAAGTAGGAGCTGGTCAATACTAACTTCATCTTGTCAAATGAGTATATATGGGGAAAATACTTACTATTTCTTGATGGATTTATTTGAACAGGACATTTTTTTCCTTGCTTACAGATTAAGGAAGCACACATTAAATGCTGCTAATGCATCATGTGATATTATGTAAAAGTAGTAGAAACACTTTTTGCCACATAGATTTACTACTACTATTATTATTGCTATATATAAAATAAATTTCAACTCCACAGCCCAAACCTGCAATTTTTACCATAGCTGCTGAGAGATACCTTAATCCTTTCATAACACAAAAACAACTAATAACTTGTAAGGTTGATTAGCAAAAATCACAATGTGCTCTTTCAAAGGAGAGACTAGACCTGGTAAACAAATTTTGTATATCTTGACTGTAGTACCCCTTGTTTCAGAGTTTCTTACCTTTTAACCCATATTTGTTCTTTCCCAGAGAAAATGGGAATTATTAACTGAAGACAGAAAGAGTCAGTATCAATCCTTTTCTCCCCTCGGAGCTCATGGCTATTCCCACACTCAGCACAGGAAGGACAGTGCCATTAGGACAGAGGGACAGCCCAGCTGTGGCCTGGCAGCAGCCGTCCCTCTGCAAGCCCAACTGAACAGCCAGCAGCAGAAAATCCTCCTCTGTTAGACACTAATAAAATTGGTTTGTGTGCACTGCACCCTCAGTGACAGCCTGTAATGAGCATTGTTACTCCTGTGCACCAAGGATCTGAGAACTGCTGAAACTAACTCAAAGTGAAAGCGAGCACTCTCACCTTGGCCGCTGTTTAACCAGCCAGCTCCAAGAGAAGCCAGTGCTATAAATGTCCCTGTCACCACTGTGGGGAAAGTTACAGGCCAGAAATGAGCAGCACTGGCAGCTCCTGCATTTCAGCAATGCCACCAAAAAACCCACAAAAACAAAAACAAAACAAAACAGAAAAGAAAAAAACACCAAAACAACAACAGCAACAACCAAAAAACACACAAACAAAAAGATCCGACAAAAAACTATCCTCCAAAATAAGAAACATGTTCTGAAAAAACTTTAAACAGCTCTAGGCTCAATGGTTTTCACCTAGAAAGTTCCATGCACTGGGAGGAGGAAAACTGTGATGAAGGAGCTATGGCCAACACTGAAGCTGGCTTGTCAGGACAGAGGGGCTGTAGTTTCTAGAGTTTTTGTTTGTGTTTTTTAAACCTTGGAAGAGAGGTCAGCATTTAGCTGATCAGCAGGCCATCTCAGAGTAAGCTGTGACAGAGGCACTGCATGGGAAGTATTACTAGAACAGAGATTAATTACTAGAGATAAAAAAAAGTCAAGGTTATGTAACTAGATAAAATTACCCACAATTTTCATATTTATAACCTTTTATGAAAACTACGCAGTTATTTTTGTTTTGTTCAGAAAACACCAGATAAATGCTTACTGTTGGACTGTCCTTCCTTAGCTGGAGATTTTCACCATCTAGGTTACTATTTTTGTTCAGATATGAGCAAGAGAGGACAGGAGACTAAGAACAGAAGTGTTAATTCATGAGCCAGACAGAGCAGAACACATCAAAAATAGGAAATAGGAGCCCACAAACTTTCTGAATTATTGATTTTCAACTAATAACAAATGAAGCTGAAAGAAGCATCAGGATTTAAAATCCTTATCAGAGACTAAAACATGATATTAGTATCTAGTGTTTCACACAACCTTCTGTTGTGAAAATCAAATTGCTGTTCTGTTTTCAGCAAATGCCACCTAGTGATGCATAGCTGCAAAGCTTTGAACTGCTTTGATTTGTATGTGTATTGTCCCAGATTTTCTGATTTGCTCCTATGGAAATAAAAAAAAAAAAAAAAAAAAAAAAAAATCAGGCAAGTGATTTACATGGTCACAGACTCTCAAAATTCATGTCACACACATGCAGAACACAGAGGAGGATAGATTAACCATATGTGAAGGACCAACATTTGTTACAGTTTGTATTGAAATATTCATTGCAAACAAGGATGCTAAGTACACTGTGGTAGCTAGCACTATTCTGTAATATTTCAAGTTCTTTTTTTGTTCCTCTGTCAAAAGCAGCTAGATAACAGGCTGTTCTAGTCTGCTTGACTGACTGCTGTCTACTTTATTTCATCTGACCCAATTAGTGTCTGAGTTAATTAGGAGGAGCTGCCACTGGGACATCAGTGAATGTATCAGAGAAGTTTGCAATTAATGAGACCAAGGTGTTAATATGTAACTGTTTACAATACATACACCCTGTTCTTAGGGTGAAGATGCTGTCATTAGAAAGCTGACAGCATCAACTGGTCCACAGCCAGAATTCATCTTATTATACAACATTTGAGAAACTTTGAAAGAAAAGAACACATAGCTCTAAGAACAGCTGTGCAAATTAAAGATAAGTGAACTGTGTTTTCTACTCCTGTTTCACCTCACTTGAAGTAGACAAAGTAATGATGAATGTATTTAAACTATAGTTGTGATTCATTTAATTCAGAAAGAACTATTGCAGATTTCATGTTGACAGATCTCTTGGCATCCTTTCACCACTCCCAAGCCTCCCCCCCACTTTTCAAGGGTAGAAAAGAAAGGACAAACAAGGAGTAAAGCCCTTGTTGATAGTGATAATTGTGAGGGGTAAGCCAACAGAATAAAATTTAACGCCCCTATACCCTTTCCCATTTCACAGCTACTTTGTTCTGTTTAGTAGTGGTTCAATCATACAAGTGACTGAAGAATCTTAAATTTTGAGAAATAGGCATGTTAGGATCTGAGTGTTTGGCATACTGAACACAATTGTCCAGTACTACCCCATATTTGGAAAAACTCCAACTGTACAGGTGAAGGCTGATGGAAATTAGATAAAAGCCTAAATTACAGCATTTCACAGAAAACCTGAATTACAAAGCATGTTAAATATGGATCCCCTACATCCTATATTGCCAAACAGTCCTGGAAAGAAAAAGAAAGGAAGTGAATTTCTAGACAGCTCATAAGCAACACCTCGCAAACAGCCACAATGTTTACTGCAAACTGTTCTTTACTTCAGTTTATTTCTGAGGCTTCTATTTTACATTTAAAAACTTTATTTGAGAAGTGACTGTTCAGTTCTCACACAAAGAAAAAATATTCAAATTGGAAGAATGGGAGAGGCGTTTGTCTCTTTTGCCTCTATGACGGTGAAAAATGAGAGCACAACAGAAATGAGTTTTAGACTTCATCACAAAGATAGTGACAACTGTTACAAAGAATATCCATTTTTCAGAAATTTTAAGACAAAACATACTAAAGTTAGAACCCAGCAATGTACCCAGAGCCACCAACAGTTCAAACTGTGTTTTTACCTAGCAAATGGGGGGAAAGCTACCATTATAGAGAACAAGCATTATAAGCTGTAGAAATCACATTGCTGAAGACTAGAGAAGCATTTAAGATGAGGTACCACCCTTTTCTATCAAATTACACAGCAGCATTGGCTTCTGGTCCAGTCTCTGTCTCTCCAGTACCACACTGAGAGAGGGGCAGCTGTGACTCAGAGGAACAGGATATGTTTCTTCTTAAGCAGTCAGCCATAGGTCCTGCTCATGATCTATACTAACACTAAAACAACATACTTTACTATGTGTCGTGAAACATTTGTTTACAACTTTGCAATTTTTGCAACTCAGATTTTTAAGCTGTTTACAGAACTAACTGAAATTAGTTAGAAATCCTATCCAAAATTCACCTGCCTGACGTTAGTGCACCCGCATTTGTTAAAACTGAATGCTCAGTTTGGGGCTGAACACATTTTTCATCCATGGGGACATGGGGACAATGCTCAACATCTTAAATATATCTTGGCAGAGTGGAGTAGAAAGAATTGGCAAAAATAAAATGGACAGGGATACTATATAGCAAGGAAGAAAGAGGGCATGCATAACTCCCTAAGCCATATTTTGAGGTACATTTTCCATTCTGGGGTAGGGGAAAAAGTAAAGCAAGGAGCAATTTTTAGAATCATAACATCATTACATTTTGTAACATGTCCCTGAAATTCTTACTCTGCTTAAGAACATTTGAAGCACTAATGAAATATTGAATAAAATTAGATTTAATATGAGTATTGCTCATCTTCTCATTAAGTGGGCATTGTCTGAGCAAGTTACAAGAATATTTGCAATAACAAATTGTACTTAAATCCTGGCAGATTTCATGCCCTCTCAACTGAAAGCAGGATTTTCTGGCTGTACCAGACATGAATATTTTAGATAACTAACATATTTGCTACCTGTATGTATTCAGTGCACTGATCAGTGTTGTTTTTATTGTTGTGTTTGTTTGGGGTTTTTTTGTTTTGGTTTGGTTTTTTTTTTTTTCATTGCATACATCATTCAGAACTGCTTGCAATGAAGGATTTCATATCTATAACATTAAGTGAAGATTAAGAAATATTAGTATTGATGCTAGGACAGTTACCTATTATAAACATTGATTTTTATTTCAACTCAGTGCCAACTCATCAGTCCTAGTGAGAGGAGCTGTGTTTCCTTAATATAGATTGAGTACAGAAAAAGAAGAAAAACATCTATTTGTCATTCTTTTTACAGCTGTTCTTTTCCAGTCTAGACAACTCAAGGCAAGTGTGACATTTCACAAGATCATAAACTACACTGAAGAAACATATTGTCATTCTTTTCTGATGTTTTTGCAACAGTAAAGAAGAGTAATTTTCTTTGTAGCCTAATGCTTTTTAGAGGCACCTTAATCAATCTGCTTAGATATTTTGATCACATTCATCCTAATAGAGAAATAGAGTGAACAGATATTGGAATTTTAGTTTGGGCTTCTATTTTGGAGGATGTACAAAAGATCAATTGAAAATATTCAGCTAGGAAACACATAAGACACCAAAGGAAGGGAAGGAAGAAAAAAGGCATTTAAATGAATGTTAAAATGTATAGATAACTTATTGGGACAGGAAAGAGAGAAGAAATGAGGATTCAGCTAAAAAGACTACTGATAAAATCTCACCTAAAAAGCTGAAAGCATTAAACTGTGGCTTTGAAAGCTACTAAAAAACAGTACATGAACCAAGGGAAATTCACTGAAATTAGAGCACGGTGGTTTAGAATGAATAAAAAAAATGTTATACCCATTAATTCTCAGGAAGTTTAGACATCACTATACAAAACAGTTCAATGTGAACACAAGAGAAAACATACACCCTCTTTCACTGCTTAAATCAGGTATAATTTCTATTTTCTTCATACTCCTCCTTTAATTTATTAATAATACATCTTTGCACACTGTTTAGCTTCTTTAATGTTTTCAAACTCCAAAATTTGAATCACTCTATGGTTACTAGCTACACTGTAGAATTCCTGAGCATATAAAATCCTTGAGACTAATATGTAAAAGGATAAAAGGGGATTTATAAAGATTAATGGTGGGAAGGTATTCAGATGGATCTGAGCACAAGTATCCTGAGGCAGTGTTTAGCTTCAGTAACAAATAATTACTGATATGCAGATGCTGAGATGAGCTCAGTTGGTCAGAGAATGGAAACAACATTGTGGGTTCAGTCTCTGTGTGGAGAATTTCCTTAAGAGCTGGACTCAATGATCCTTGTAGGTCCCTTCCAACTCAGAATATTGAGTGAATCTCATGCTGGCATCTACCATCTATGGATGCATCTTTAGGCTAATTCACTGAGCGTGAGGACCAAGAAAACCAGAATGACTACAACATTTTGCTCCTTTTCCTCAGCTCTCAACACAAATGTTCTTTGGCCAACACAAGAACCAAAAAGAAAGTTATTTCTGAGAATTTTGACAAGTGAAGAATGGGTTGGCTGTTTCTCTAATGTTTGCAACACCTAACAACTAACTTAGCAACCACATAAATAGTGTCTATGTTATTTTGGTATTTCTACATTGCTAATTGTCAGGCATTCTTCATCAGCATCATCAGCTTGATGACAATGACATACAGAGGTTAAATCATTTGGATATCTGATTAGCTGTCAGAAACAATGATTCTATGACATTCAGGCTCCACCTAACATCACAGCAGAACTCAGAGGGTTTTCAACCAAATACCAGTTCTGGAAATTAAAAATATTGCCTTTCTTATAATGAAAGAAATTGAAAATCATGCAGCAGGCAGCTACATTAAGAAAAGTAATGTGGAAACTATTTACAATTAATGCAAAACAACTTACAAAGGTCAAATTGGCATGACTGTGACATTTCAAGAAATGTAAATGGAAGTCGTAAAATTTTCCACGCTTCTATTTTACTTTTGCTGTAATAAGGAAATTGAATGAATTTCAGTTCTTTGACATGTTTCTTCTACTGACAATAGGTCTTGAATAGAAAATTACTTTTATAATACACAATTCTCCATATTAAATTGTTTAACAGCTTAGGAGATCAATATGCATTAAAAAAAAAAAAATTGTTTTAAAATTACTTCTGTTCCAACTGTAGTCAAATGCAATACCCAAGAAAGCTTAAGATAGATTCTAAAATCTGTTCATATAATCAGACATGTAGATAGTCTTTAATAGAATATAATGAAGATTTTTGCCCCCTGCTAGGTTCTACACATGGTAAGGGACTGCCCAGAACAAAGACTGATTGGTCGCTGACTTTTTGGACTAAGAAAAGTTAGCCTGACTATAAACTTAAACAGAGAGAAAACTGAATTAACGTTTCCTATTTCACCATGAAGCTAGGTGTGGTCATGAGAAAACAATTTTCACTGCTAACAGCAAATATATTGAAAGAGCTACCCAGTGAGATAGGTAAAGAAGCACCATAAAGAAGCAATATGAAGACAAAACTTTAAAACTGACTGTCATGTGGCTTAAGTTATCTTCAAGAGGAAAAAGTATTTACATGGTAAAAAAAATTACATTAGTAATTGGAAATAGGATAACGTTTCTAGAGAAGTGCATTTGCACTGTAAGAGAGCTGCAATTGTATTATATGGATACTAGCCAGAGAAACTCACGCTCTTTTTCTTTTTTTTAATATTTTTTGCTGTCATCTTTGGCTTGTACAACATAAACGTCACAAAATACATGTAACATTCAACCAGTCAATGACAGCTCATCATCAGGATTTATATATTTAAAAAATTGAAAAAGGTTATAGTCTCAGACACAGAAATAGTTAAGTCATCTTCCTTTTGGTTGTTGATTTATTTAAATGCACTCAATTTAAGGTGAGCATTTAAGGGTCTGCTGTTTTTCATTTTAAAATGGAACAGATGTACACCTACTTTTCAATGTACTGCACTGGTAAGACATTCCCCACAGCACTCCTTGTAGTGCAGGACCCTGCTAGAACATAGAGGAACCTACTTTATATTTCAAATTTGAAAAATATAAATAAAATACTAATGGACATACAGAAAAAAATGAGGAAAAAAAAGAAAGTACTTTCCTATTACACAGACATTGAGGGAACAATGGAAGGAGGTGAAAAATCAGTGTCATGGCTTGAAATATGATGCATGTTACTGGATTATTCTCATTAGTGAGGATTATAGTCTTGGTAGTCTAAGCAATGTAGATTGAAATAAATGCAACAAGTATAATGCCAACACTAAGAAATAAGTAAATTATGGAATTATAGTCTTATCAGTCAGTAAAGCTTGATAGCTTTCCCAAGCTATTATTTGTTTTAATTTATATTTTCCATAGAACTTCATCTTTGAAAATGTTTCTATTCTAAGGAACACACAGCTCCTACAATTGCAGTGAAAGTAGCAGATCAAAACCCTCAAAACTTGGCTTTGATTTTTCCTACAGGCCTTTTCAGAAACACATTCTACAAGTTTAAGAGTTGAGATTAGATATTACTTTAGAGAATTAATTATTTTCATATTAAATGCTGCTTTAGAGAATTAATTAATACTGCAAAAAAATTTTAGGTATTAAAATTCTGTGCACTTACACCATACAGTTATAAAAAGATGAATTAATATTTATTCTAGAATATTTAAATTTAGTAGAAACCTGATTGGTAGACTTTCTAAGCAGATTCAGAAGACTGTAAAAACAAAGACATCAGTGGGGTAATTCAGAAGCAATTTGCAAACCATAAAAAAAAAAAAAACAAAACCAAAAACAAAAAAAAACATGAGGTACTTTTCAAATGCACCCTTATTCAAATTTTGTAGTATTTGTATTGAAGTGAAATGTATCTTAAGACTACCCACAGCACCAATTCCGATACACATATACACAAGGGTCTACATGGTTATAGTGCTGAAGTTTTTGCATTGGGTTCTGACCTTCAGATAAATCAGAGGTCTATGACTTCTTGGCTGTGATAGAAGCATAATATTCAGCCATATGATGCTCACTTGTGCAAGTGTTCAAGCAGCCACATCTCCACAGCACTGGTACATTAACAATTAACACAGCTTTCCATATATTTCTGAAAGATGGCACTTGCATCCAGTGACGCTTGATGACATTTATTACACTGTTTAAGCAAGTGTTTACCTCATTCTAAGTATTCCTGATGATCACTTTCAGATCTAATGCACTACAGTGAGCATTAAATCTGGTTCTTGTTCCTTAATTCATTATTTATTCCAGGAACATAAACTTTAACCTATATGTGCAAGCAGCTCTTTTTAACTTCTATTGTGTGTATTTGACTGCAGCTGGGTTTTTTGTTTTTTTTTTTGTTTTTCAATGCTATTACTAGCTGTCATCTTCACTTTACAAATTGCAATTAGGCCTGGTGATTAAAATGCATTAACTACATTTCTGAGAGCTGCTATATGTAACAAAGACCATAGATTGTGTGTGTTCTTCCAATCCCTGACTATTTTTTGGCAAACTACTGTCCTCAACCACTGAGATTAAGTATTGCCTCTACATTTCTCTGCAAGATGTATACACAAGGTGTAGGAGAGCTGTAATGAAATAGTAATTTCCCAACAAATATTTAAAGTAACAAGTCCAACCAATCAGAACTTTAGCTTACTTCGCAAATGTAATTATCGTAGAAATTCTTTGAAAAACCTGACCATTTATCTGAAGACTGAAAATGCCTGAATTTGTTAAGCATATATTGTAACACATTTTATGCATTCATCCTCCACACCTTTAACATCCCAGGACAGTGCTTCTTTCTCTGCATTTTGCACCTTACTAAAAATTCACTGTTTCTGTGAGAAGCCAGGTAAGCACTTCCACCTCTGCCACTTCTGTGTCTGCAAACACAGTGGTGCAAAAAGTCTCACCAGCCAAAAGTTGTTCCAGATATATTTTGTACCACAGCTAATACTCAAGTACCCAAAATAAGTCCACCCAATTTTTCCTCTACAAGGTGGGCTGACCTCTCTGCTGCCCTACTCCCATAAACCTACACCTACCCAGAAAAGATGCCAATAGAATAGGGAGTGCTCCAAAATTGCACCAATGATAGCATGGAGATTTACAAGCAAGCCATTAAATTAAGATAATAGAGACAGAAATATGCTTAGCACTCTTTAGAATGCATTTACATGCAAGTTGAGCTAAATGAAATGTTTGAAGGAGACCTAGACACTAGATTAGGTATGATGCCCCTCCTCTCAAATTAAAATTGGTAAGGTCTTCTCTCTTACTACTTCAGATGAAGCAGGGAGCAGCCAGCTATCATAGCCAGAGCTTCAGCACAGCCACTTTTTCCCATCTGAAGAAGAGAAAAATGCTTTTGCATTGATGGGAGACGTACATAAATTAAGTTGTTTTTTATTTGTGGCCCCTTTTTGCTGTTGTTTTGGTTTTGTTTTTTTATAACTTATAATAATAGGTAAGGAAACATTTTATTAAAAAAACCTGTGTAAGGCTGTGGTTGTCAATAATAAAATGGATGGAAATACACTGAGTCAAAGGGCAAATCCATCTATAGAATTGCAATCAAGGAGAAGAATGGCTGAAAATACAACTTGTTCTTTTATAACAAGTAAGAAAACCATATATTGATTCAAATGCTATCTCTCATCTGGATAGAGTACCATTGTTACATTTAATTAATACAATGAAATTTCCCAGTCTATTCTATTAGTTCTTTAATACAGTTAGAATGAAGTTAAATAATTGCTTTAACTCCTTACAAAATTTAAAATTAAAACTGAGCAGTAGTGACATTTCTTGACATGACAGCATTTTTTCATTTATTTTAAATACTTCATTTTTCTGTAATATTTCCCTTTCTAGCTAGCAGAGAAGCAACATACTTAATTCTGATATACTTCAGATACTAATAGTTACCAAAGGCAACAATTATTATTTCTTGATCCCATTAAACAACAAGATTTTGTAATGAGGTATGGGCAGTCTTGCTTTCTCTGCAAGAAGCACTAACTGATTGGACTAGAGCCACTGCCCAACAGAACAATAATTCTGTATGTTAAGCATATGTATCTATTACTATATTACCTATTACTAAATGAAACATGACATATTACTTCCATCAAAGGCCCTTTTCTCAAATTCTACATGAAGAAATGGTATCAAAACTTCACCTACTTAAAATACTTAAAATGTGCTGGTTTAGTCCCTAGTGAGATGTGCAAGACAGCAATTTTTTTTTTTTTTGTGGGGGTGGTGCATATATGTACATGTATGTTTCAGAAAAGATAGAAAGCAGAGCTTGTGGTCTAATCCAGTTCATTACATCCATATCACCAACTTGACTCTCTCTAAGCTGTGTGTGCCAGACTTCACTTCAGTCCAGCTTAGTCTAGTTTACCCCTACATGCATTAAGGGTGTGGTGAGACAAAACTCTGTTCACAAGAGAATTTTCCTGCAGCACAGCCAAGATGAAAGCAAAGGGAGCAGGGGGACAAAAGCTGTGACTTAGCTCTTGCTTTGCTCTCCAAAGATTTCATTCTTCCATTGAGGTGGCTGGAAGGAAGACACCATCCCTAAGCAGCCTGGAGTAACTTTGCCTTTCGTTCACAACAGTCTGTTCTGCTTGCAATATCAGTGGGAAAGAAAAGTAAGCCAGGACCTTCCATAATCAACCAACAAATAGAAAATTGCCCAAGATGTGTAAGTGGCCTAATACTTCTCTGAAATGCCACGAGATAACATATCAATCAAGAGTTGAATGCTAATTACTAAGGTATCAATCACATGAAAACAAGTCTTGTCACTATTCATTCCACTTCAAAACTCCAGTTTGATGAAATATTTGCACTGTTAGTATTTAGGCACTCAAGCTTTACTGTAGCAAATGTTCCTGATAGAAAGGTAAACCCTTCAGTTTTGTTTAATCTGCATGTGTAAAGCTTCAACTGAATTCAAAAGCTTAAAATGTAGCCCTGAAAACATAATTGGAAATACATATTAATGCTGGATAACTCAAAATTTACTTTGAGATGAGGAATTAGTACTCATAATTTCAAAATACGAATTGAGAACTACAAATATTTGTAAATCCTCAATGTATTAATAATTATTCACTGAAATTTCAGTAATTGTGGATGATGACTGTGTTGAAAAATTTTGTAGCCTGTTCATTAAACAAAGGCCTCCAAAAGCTAAGTGCAGCATTTTATGCAGAGTATACAAAAAAAAGTGCCAAAACCAGTAACCTTTTAACTAATCACTTTCTAAATAGCTACTTTTCCTAAACATAAAGCCATCTCATTACCTCAGCCTATATAAATCTAATTTTTGGAGTGGATACAGACTTTACTGTGGCCTTGTTTTGTCTAACTTTGTTTTCAACAGATCTGAAACCATTTCAATGAACCTAAGTGAAGAAATTTAGTTCATACCTGTATAGAAAGACAACAAAATTTGGCTTCCCATGTTAAAACCTGTCATACAATATCTTCAAAAATTAAGAACTATTATGGAGATTAATTTGCTACGCTGATTTACAACAGCAAATATGTAGATATAATCCACCAATATCACTTATATACTGCATCATCAATAAACAAAATGACAACAAAAAAAAAAACTGAGAATTATGAAGTTACTCAACCATCTGTGCTGTTGTGACTGCAGGCTTTCAGCAATATTAAAAACAGGCTAGCTAGTACACATTCCTATGTATAACAAAAAGTGGTGCTTGAGGGGTCTCTGACTAAAGTATGCTATTTTATTAAAGAAGTTCTTCTACAAGAAGCAGCTATTCTACTAAATTACATATACAAAATTAAACCATTTTTACAAAGTAATCTAAGTTTACATATAAGATAAACACTGAAAGGAAAATGCTTAGAATAAAATATTGGTTGGAGCATCTCTGGAAACTTCTTATTTATTGAGCAGGTTTGTATTTCCCATCATCATCTATTACACCTCTCAGAGTCTTTCAACTTCAAGAATCTGAAGCTAGTTAAATTTTTGTGTCTAGTCAGTCCCTTTTTATAACTGGTATTATTATTGTTAGCAGAAAAAAGTAAGAATTAGGGTTAAACTTTCTTCATATAATTTCAATAAATACTTATGAGTGAGTCAGTTTATTTGATAGAATGTCAGTGTTTAGAAAACTTTTCAAATAGAAAACTGTAGTTAAAATTTAATTAATTTTAATTTAATTAAAATTTATTAAATTAAAATTAAATTAATAAATATTTAATTAATTTAATTTTGAATTAATCTAGAGTATTAAAAATAAAAATAAATATAAAACAGATAAGTTTTTCTATTCTATATTTTCTATTAAGTATTTCTGGTGTCTCTTTGAAATCATGCTTTTTTGGACATATTTCCAGGAAGATTTAAATTCCTAAAAAGTTTTTTTTCCCACTTAATGTTTGCAATTCAGACAACTTGTTAGACTAAGTCTCTAGATTGCATGTATTTCTTGTCAGTGTCTTAAAATTACAGTAAAAATAGTTTACTGAATGGACTTTAGGGGTTCCTTAGAAAATGCATAGGGAAAGCTATTCTGAGATCTCTTAGCTGGTCTCAAACTCCAGGAGCCTGTAGGAATCCAGGAAAAAAAAGACTCAACAGCAGAAATGGCCCAGATTTATTGTGGCCTTATCTTGTACTATACAAATCCATGTAGGACACTCAGACCTGATGATCATTACAGGAGCCAGTGAATGCTCTCTGTTCACTTCAAATCAATAATGTTCCTGCACAGGAAGAAATTGGAGAGGCCAAGGGGAAAGCTGGAGCTCAGCCAGGACAAGTGCCAAGATCAGCCCACCTGGAGTGGCACAGGCACTTCACTCCAGACCCAGAGGAAGACCGAGTCAGCTGATTCCTCAAAGCAAAGCCAGTTTATAAAGAGCTGATCCCTAATAAAATGTGTGTTTGGCCCTGGAAGAACATATACATCGTCCATATTTTTGCAAGGACATTTTTGTACATTCTCATAAGTTCTTTCTTAAAGTATTTCCCAGGGCAAACCCATGATTTTTCAAAAGCTTAGATTAGCTACCTTTCCACACACAAGTTAACATCATTTAATAAATCTTTAATTTGCAAAATCACACTTTCCCACCTTGTGTTATCCCCCAATAGAGAAACACAAAGGGAAATCCTGAAAATGAAGAGCAACTGGGCAAGAAGATTTCACAGATGTCCTTTGTTACTCATTATACAAAAACTTAAATGCTCATATCTCATATGTCAAGAAATGGAAAATATTTAAAAGGAGAGGGAAAAAGGCATTGAAAACCAGATTGCTTTTGCTGTCTGTAACCCTTTTTTTTCCAGCAATTCATGACTATACATGCTAAAATTATGCATGTTCAGCATGTGTATTACCATAGCATCCTCTCTGGTTCTTAGCTTTCTTTTGCAGGGCTCTATCAGAGTACACCAAATAATTATAGTCTCTTTTTTACATCATTCCCAAAGTGCTTCCTTTTCCAGGCCTAATTAGTTCTGATATTCAATGTAATTAGTTGAATTTAGAAATTTTCTATGAAAAGGTTGTTCTAAAGCTTCTCATCAGCTTATATGAGGAAAAAATTTCACTGATGGCTAAATATCAACAACATAGTTGAACTTTTCCAAATCGATTTCTAAAAAATTAATATAATATAAAATTAAACAACTAGGCAGAATGCAATTCAATCTACTTTATTTCTGTGGGAAAGGAAAAGAACCCCCAAAAAAGTTAGTTTAAAGGCCTGTAAAATCCAACTTTTTCAAGGAAGTAAAAGATGAGATATGAGGTCATAGTAAAAACATGAATTTGTGTAGTCATGTATTCCTATATAAGTAAATAAATAAAGCTGCACATGTCAGATTTCAAGGACAACACCATGTTACTTATAATGAAAAAAAAAAAAATTGGTTTGCCTTTTTTTTCAAATTATTAAGAAAAAGAACTCAAAAGAGTTTTTTTGGCTTGCTTCCCCCCCATCCCCCATTATTAGGGCAAATTTAATTTATTTATGTGTTAATCAAATTTCCAGTGCCTTTAGACAACTGAGAATTTTACACTGAAATATGAGCTCTGAAGTTGAGAAAGTTAATTGGTTTCACTGATGAAAATAAACCACTACCTCTGTGACCAGCCTGACCTGGTTGGGAGCTCTCTCTTGCAATAAAAGACAACTTGCAGTGATAGAAATTAGCTTTGTTATCCTCTCAAAGTCTCCAACCAAAACATGACATCCTAATGGCCAATTATAGCTCCACACCTGCTGTTGGG
Source organism: Muscicapa striata striata (assembly GCA_030060385.1). Taxonomy (NCBI): domain Eukaryota; kingdom Metazoa; phylum Chordata; class Aves; order Passeriformes; family Muscicapidae; genus Muscicapa; species Muscicapa striata. Next base: position 2,726,216 of record JAREIS010000117.1, on the reverse strand, counting down.
AGGAGGACCTCGTTAATACTTAATTTGAAGAACAGCCACTTTAATTTTTCTGAAAAATAAGGAATAGCTGAGCAGCCACTTCACCAAACCAGATAACCCAAAGGAAGCGTTTTCCAGGACTGGCCACAGAAGTCAGGGAAATAGGAATGATCATTTTGTCATCCATGGAAAGATGCCTGAAATGCAACTTTTTGTAGTTTTTACACAAAATCAGAAGTAGCAGTTCCAGCAGCATCTTTTCTCTCTGATTATGCAGAATATGCCCAGCCTAAAGACTCTTTCTCAAAATTATTATTCTCTGCACACTAATAGACCCATTTAGAAAGAAATTAAGACAAAACCCAACATAAATAGAGTATTTCTGTAGGCTACTGATTTAATGAACTTTTATTTGAAGTAAGTTCTGCTCAGAATAAAGTAACACTATAAAATCAGACTGAAGAAAGTTGGTTTCTTGAAAAGAGGAGGCTGAACAACAGGAATGCACAACAAAATTATACAACACTGGAAAACACAGGATAATGTCAGCAGCATGATGCCTTACTAACACCTTCTAGGTGCATAGCTGTATAAATAATAAAGTAGATTCACCACATGCAAGTATTTTTTGTCAGAGAGTGCATGAAATATAAAGATAAGGCTGAAAGTGCTTGCAATACTTCAGATAGAGCAGCTGTTTACAGCTCATGATGTTCTAACATCAGCAAGCTTGACTACAGAAGATACCAATACTATCTACCTGTCCCACTGCATGGGATATAACAGATGTCTCCAGTTCAAATATCTTTTTGCACTCATCGTCTTCAAAATCCTTCATGACAATGCATTTCTCATGCTAGAAATGATCATGAGGTGATAAAGAGTGATGCAAAAGACTAAAAAGACCATAAGAATGGATTTAATAATTTGCACCCAATGGCAGCCTAAAGGATGGCTCACAAAAATCCTCCCAACTAAGAATAACTGTAATAGAATATTATTATATTTTAAAAATTTAGAGAAAAGGTCCTAACATCTGAATTCTTTCTGCCACAATAGAGTACAATTTAAGCCATTTCATTTCTGCATTTCAGCTGCTGTATCCAATCCAAAGCGAATTATTTCAGTCTTGATTTATTAGTCATTATGAAGGAGATTAACAATCTCCTTTGTAAAGCCATAAAGGCGTCCAAATTATGACTGATTTGAACAGGTTTGATTATATAAGACCTATTTAGTAGTCAGTGACACTGTCATGAGGTTTCCATTCTACCCTTTTATCAAACACAGTCCAGTCAGGCTAAAATTTCTATAATTGTGTTTTTACTTTTACTATTAAAATTTAGAGTTAAGAATAGCTTTGAGAGTTAGGCTAGAAAAAAGATTTTCTCTTATCAGAAATATTAATCATATAGCCATTTTCCTGGGAGATCTCTCAATGTGTCCTTGGAGTTGTAGGCAAATTCAGTATTCCTTGTTTTGAACATATCCATTCCAGTCCCTGTGAGAGGAGCGAGAGAAAGAAAATATTTGTAATGGGAGAAGCTGCAGTCAGAAGAAGCTGGCAACTGTATTTCAGTACTATGCATGTGGAAGTGCAACAGGGAGAGGTCACTTACTGACTTCTATTGCAGTGAGCAAAAAAAAGTGAAGCCCCTGCCCTTGTGCTATGCCTGTCTCCCAGCACTTCCTTCAATAAGTCTGGAATAAGAAGTAAGAATGGTACTGGAAGGTGAGCTAAAAATAAAAATACCATGAAAACCAGTGAAGAACTGAAGAACAAATGGCTCATCACAGAGCCCAGGCCACCCTCCACATAAAAACAAAACAAAACTAAACCCCAAACCAAGAAAAAACCACCAAACCACAGCAGTTTTCACGAAAATTAATTGAATTTATATCTGATGAAAATCCATGGAGGACAAACTAGATGTCCTAGAGCAAGAACCTGAAGAGCAGAACCCAAACTAGTGAGCTGCTGGACATGAAGGCAGACCACCAGGAGGGGCTTGAGGGTAGGATGGGGAAGCAAAGCAAAATCAGAGAAAGAAGCAAGGTCTGGCACAGACCACAGATCTCCTTAGGCTCCAAACTGCACTGTTCTTGCATTGTCAAATGTCTGAAAAAAAATCACCCTCAGGGCTATCTTGAGACCATTAGTCTTTTGAGAGAATGCCAAATTTCTATGAATTTAACCCCAATGGCAAAGATTACATGCACTAATGATAACACACAAAGACATATACCCACACCACATCTACCACAACATTATGCCCTAAAAACATTCAAAGTCACAGCAGTAATTGGTCTGAAAAACTGATTACAGCTGCCTTTCAGATGGAAGCACAAATTTAACATGTAATTCTACCTTTGGTAGTTCTGTGCTGTGGCTTCTTATTTGTCAAATGGAGATGTTAATGCCTTGTAGGCAGCATGAAAAACAGGCTGCCCAATGTTTGTGAAACACTTGGATTACATGAGAATGAGAACCAGGATGTCACTGAGTACTTAAAAGCCACCTAGAGAGGCACAACAGCAATGGGAAAAATGAACAGTTGCATGAGTATCATCAAATGTAGCATTTCCTAGTTGTTGACACCACAAGTTCGAGAGAATTTCATGCTCCTTTCTACAAGAAATACCAGATGTCTCACAATACATAATAGACTTTACATTTGGAGTATCTTCCTAATTTACCCTCAACTATTCAAGTGTAGATTTTCTTGAATTTTCACATTAAGGAGAGACTTTACAAAAGATTAAAGTTGCCATAGAGATGCATGCGCTCCTTTCCAATCATCTCAAATATAGTCAGACACAATTAATTATTCAGTTCAGCACAGAACATTTATACTTTTATATTAAATATTACAGGGTGAGAGATATTTTTCAAGTCTGCTAAAGAAGAACTTCAAATAGTAGTAAGTGGTCTAAAGGAAAAAGAAAGTTAAAATCATGAGCAGAAATAATTTTGTTCAAAAATTAGGTAAAATGTCAAGCAGCTAGGGCTTCTTTCCAGGTAATGCACTATTTCCTTATCACTCTCACAAATTCAGAAGGTTTTGGAAGAAAAGGAGTTGTTTGTCATTTCCTTTGCATGTCTACAAGGAACAAAACCCTGTGGTTGTTCAAATGTATGCTTATTGAAAGGTTATACTAATTTCTCTTTAAGAGATAATACAAAAGCAATGACTAATATTACAACACTTCTTAATGGGAGTGAAAGCAACAAAATACCGGTGAGAGAATCTGAAGCTGTCATGTAGAATGCAACCCTCTTGACTGGCAGCTGTGGCTTGGCAATACTGAGATCTTGATGTTGTTTTAATCAAATAGCACAAGATGGAAAGATCTCCTCAAATTAGAGGTCAGAAACATCAGTCTGTTTTTTCTGCAGTTGTCAGAAGTGATACAGGGTAATTAAGTCTGGAATAATGTCAGACAGGTGGTACTTTTCTTTTGAAGCAATTCATTAGGGAAGGCTTGTCACTTGTGACATTCCCACATAAATCCTGGGGCTTGGTCTCTTCTTCAAATGAGTTGTTCCGTTGAATATGAAAATACTTCAAAAGAGACTGTCTAGTCTTTATCTTATATGGCAGCTTAAAATTCCATTTGGCTAACATTTAACAAAAAAACCCACCACAAAATACAGAATGAGCATTGCCAGGATGAACAGCAGGTTTGGGCAGTGAACAACTGCCATTTGAACACCTCCATTTTATCAACTCAACTTGCTTGTCTATTCTCACTATGGCTGTAATAACACCAAAAAAACTCAACAGTTAGCAAAAATTATGACCTTATTCCATAATATGTGGCATAAATTTTCACCTTTATAGCTCTATCAATGACTTCAAATAAGACCTCTAAAAAATTTGAAGATTATCTATAAAACCAAGAATGAAATTTAAACAAGTAACATGCCCTGAAAGACTCAAGCTGGAAAGACAAAAGACAGTGTTAAAGTAACTAAGTAACTACAGCTTTCACTTTACTGGGTATCTTCAAAGTAAAACAGTTTTTAATTTTCAAAATTTGGTTAATTTGTTTTAAACTGATGGGAAGGAGCAAAGGCTAAAACCCAACCCAAAACCTCAAGAAAATGTATTCTTGGCAAGGTATATTTAAAATAAATTGCAGAAACCTTGCTTATAGTCAATATAGTCTTTTTAGGCCACAGGAGCCCACCTGAGGAAACTGATTAAAAGCAAAAGCAGTACTAAGGTGTCCTAAATAATTAATTGTCTATTGTACTATACCGACCTGTCTTGCAATTAGGCATATTGAAGGTCCCATAGAATTATGGACTTGTTAGTTGGAAAGGCCAAAATTTAAAAGCTTTTACATGATGAATAAGCATTTTTAAACTCTCAATTTTATTTCACAGGGTCAGATATGGACCAAGACACTCTACTAGACTTCCCAGCAGTATGCTTCCACAAAAATTTACTCATGCTGCTGCAAATACATGTAGGAAATAAGATCATAACATTAAAAACTCCATCTGGAGTTTTCAACAATATCCATTATAGCTTGGAAATATAATTTCCTTTGATTTTAAATATTCTTATTAATTTCTGGAGAGAAAGTATTTGATTTATAAGCGGAAGTCTTGATGCCTTACCTGAAGGAGTTTCAATTACTTAGTGTTGATTTATCTGAGGACTTTTAATGAAGAACAGTGTCAAAGATTTAGAAACCCTATTTAGCAGATGTTCTGGATTTATTAATTTAAAATAAAAAATCACTGGCCATGATTTTCCACACATTTTCCCTACAATTAAATCTGTTTGACAGTAAACTACTGCCATGTTATATAGGAAAGTCAAAGCTTTTAATTGCTCAGTGTAAAATGCATTTTTGCTAAGAGAGGTCACTTCTGTTGTATAGTAGCCTTCTCTTCTCAAACTGACATTCACTCAAGCCATTACTCCCTCTAGGAGAAACTTCTTTCTGCATGTAACATCTTTTGGATTTTAAAAGGCCATTACATGTTTACATTTAAGAATGTCAATCTTATTCAAGTGACATGGGGGTAGATTTAATGCTAATTAGCACTGCAAACTGTGAAGGTACTGACAAGAAGCACTGCAGAAAAGCAAGAAAAGCAGCTTAATCCCTTTTCTATTAACAAAAAAAAAAAAAAAAAAAAAAAAAAGAATATTGATCAAGATGTTGACAGATACTTTTGCTTTGGCTTCTTGTGCAAAAGGAACTGAAATTATGACAGCTTTGGGAGATAGTTTGGCCTTGATTCCCAGGATTGTTTCACATCCCATATTTTAATATTAATGTAAACAATGAACAATTTTTTTATCATCAGAGTTTCAGCAATGAAAATGCTGATTTTCACCAGAAGCAAAGCACCATTATTAATCTGCTTATGGAAAGACAGGTCAAAACACATGCTTGCCTGTATCAAGGGACTAAGGAAATTGTGCCAACATTTTATGATACAGTTAACCTTCAGAAAAAAAGTTTTGTAAACACTATTTACACAGCATGTAAACTACTATGAAATAGTTACTTATCTCGCATTGCACTAACTGTTGGTTTCTGTGACAAATGAAAGACTGCAGCAGCAAAGGTGACACATTTGCTTAGCTCTTAAGCCACAATGGTAGGGTGCCTGCTGAGAGAGATTCATTAAAGCCAGCTATATAAAGTCAAGCCTATTTTCAAGCATAAGCAGCAGTGTCTGAACCCTTGCATTTGCTTTCTTTGGAATTAGAATTTGGATTTTACTGTCTTCTTGGAGATTACAAATTGCTCCTTCTAACAGGCAAATTATTTTCAAAGGACAAGGGCACTGCCGATGTTGCCATTCCTTTTGCTGGATTCAAACATTTGGGATTTTTTTCCATTATGTTTACATGTTTGTATTCTTTTGCATCTAATTTACCCTTTAGCTTTTTTTCCAAAAGGTTAACTTGACAGAGGTCTAACCCAAAATGCTTCTCACATAAAGTGATAGAAGTATTTTAATAATATTACAGAATCACTAAACTATTCAGGTTGGAAAAGACTTTTCAGAACATTGAGCCCAACCACTAACTTAACACTGACAAGTCCATCACTAAACCACGTACCTAAGCACCACATATACACATTTTCTTTACACTACCTTATCTGCAATTAAAAGCTGGTTAAAATAGTAGGGCATAGCAACAATCCAGTTCTCAAAATGGTCATTTGTCTTACGCTCAAGTGTAACATCCTGGTCATTACAAGAATTTCCACTAAAAACAGGGAAGAGAAAGGGCAGAGACAAGCAAGTGAAAAAACACCAAATCATTTCAAGCTGGACAATTCTATGATGTTTTAAGCCCAAGTTAGTTGAGACATTGCAGACTTCCAAATACAGATGTGTCAGCACAAAAGTGAATGATGGCTCAGATAGCCCTTGCACAGTGAAATACATCACGGGCAGCTGCACACACAGCAATTTCATGGGAGACAGAAACAGCTTCTTCCAAGATGGATTATTCCTACAACATCTTGATTTCCTCAGTACATGGTTTGCAAGTCAGGCCAGTCTCCCAGCAATCTGGTACAGGTGTCAACACCCTTTAGGCAGCACACAGCAGCTATCTGCTCTACACATCAGTTTGCCTGTGGCTGCTTCCACAGACCTCAAGAGGAGCCCCCAACATCACTCAGCTGTGCAACAGGTTTGCATCAGCTTGAGAGGAAAACTTTTTGTCAAATCTTTGCAATCAACTTTTTTGTGTTGTGGCCTTCTACTCTACCTCCATGGAATATGCAGGATACACATATTTGCATATATTGGTAATCAAAAAAAAAAAAAAAAAAAAAAACCTAGAAATAGAAGTAAGACTCACTGCTGAAGCTTTCACCTGAAGCTAAGCAACCACCTATCTCAAGACATGGGTAATATGAGAGTCTTGCCTGCCTGAAATCCCAAACAGAGGCATTTACCTGCTTTTTGAACATATTTACATTCTCTTGATAAATTTCTTCAAGCTCTAAAATGTTGCAGCTTTTCAGACACCAGATCACTCTGTTAAAGCTAAGCAGTTAGGCTATTAGCTACTGCCTCTAGATTTCAGGACATTTTGATTTCTAATTCTTTCTTCCGATACAAAATAAGTCATTTGTCTAGATGCCTGCAGTGCATAAATATATATAATTACTGAATGTAAAATAGGGTTTTGGGAGCTCCTTTACTGTACCTTTTATTTTAACACATCTTGTATAACCATTCCTACAGATGATCAAATTGGTACAATCCACCGCTTGTTTTCAAAATTCCTGAAGAATTTCAATATTAAATGAGCCAAAACTATCCACTTGTCCTTGTTCTTCTCATTCTAAGCATGGCTGTCTCTCTTCTCAGTGAGCTTTTCCTACCTGCAGCTCACAGAGTGCATTTCTAGATCTGAATGTTTTACCAGAAGTGCTGTATTGAGAACACCTGTAACATGTCCCAACTCTTAACTGTAGATAGATGTGTTACAATGCATCAAAAGGATCATCTGTAATTAACACCTTGGCAGGTCGCACACATACAGGATTGGATACAGTTTATATTGTGTGTGTTGAGCCTGAATTCTTGTAGTAAAGCAGAAATGGGAAGCAGAATGAAAAGATGTATGTTTCGTTAAAAGAATGGAGACATAAAAGCATTAACTGTCCCACCTGAAGGCAGAAGCATCACTTGTATTAAAGACAGAAAAGGAATGTTTCCATTTTGAACCTCAATCTGATCCCAAATCCAGATCTCTGTTACTACTACGAATGCATTGCAAAGGATGAAGAAAAATACATCTTCTGGAAGGCTATCCAATCTGCAACAGAGATCTGCAGTGTTCCTCATTACGTGGCTAGGAATCATTGCTGGAATCACAGCACAGTTTAAGTTGAAGAGACCCTTAAAGGTCTTCTAATCCAATCCCCAGGCAATAAAAAGAGACATATCCAAGTATATCAGGTTGCTTAGAGCCCCATCCAATCTCACTTCGAGTGTTTCTATGGATAGGGCATCCACCACAAAGTTTTTTATCAAGTAACCCACAAAAAAAAGTAGGAATTCCATTTTTGACAGGCATGATTTTGCCTACTCAAAACCCTGCCATTAATGAAATCAAGCACAGATAATGGAAATCATATAATTTTAAAATGTCATAGTGAACAGCTTGCCAGTTACGTACAAAATGCATCTACTTATGTTTCTATAAATTCATTCCAGAAAAAGAAAAACAAAAAACTACTTGACCTTAAAAACCAGCTTAGCTTCACTACCTGTTCCCACACAAAATTTTACCTCAAGCTAATAGCTACTGTTGGCAAACAAAAGGATCTATGATTAAACAGCTCCTTTTCTTTCTTTAAAGATTTCTGAAATACCCTGATGTTCTCACAGTAAACAGCTGCCATTCACAACTGCCTGCTAAAAATAAAAACAAAATACCCAATTTGGACAGATAATGGAATTTAAAGCAAAAAGAAAAGTAGGTTCAGTTTGTGACTAAAATTACTCCCCCCACCCCAAGACACGCTATGGTGCAATCAATGGGGGTTTGGCACATGCTAAATACATTTTTAGATAATGTAAGCAAAATGCGCCACAGTAAATCAGATGAATAAGTAGCATTCTGTGTGGCTGGCACAGAAGCAGTCGATGCATTTAGGGCAAGGACTAAGAAGCTGTGGTGCCAACAGCAGCCCACAAAGCCTCCTTTGGAGCTACAGTGGGGCTATCTCAGTTCTTCCCCTGAATCCTTGTCAGCTTGAAATATCCAGCACAAAGAACAAAGATTTCCTATTAAGTTGTTATACACTTTTGAAACAAAAGTGAAATAAAACTTTCCTTAATCTTGTTCCAGGAAAATTATTGGGTCAACTTCAATATACAGTTTTGTATAAAACAATCTATATCATACTCTTCAGTGGTGTACAGTGGAAAATGCAGGGATATTTTAGTAAAAATGGTCTTGACAGCTCCTTACAAACACTTCTTTTCCTCTACCACGACAACAAATTGCTGCCCAGAGCTAATGCCATCCAAAGTAAGCAAATGTTCAAATTTGCCTTAAAATATTCATGTATCAAATTAAAATTTGAATTTCACATGGCTTTGCCTCACTCCTGTCAGTTCTAATTACTGATTTATTTTTGGTACCAACAGCTTATATTTATATAGCCTTCTCAATCACAAATTCTTCAAAGTAATCTGATAAAGAGATCTCTCACCCACCACTACAACGTAGACCCCATTGGGACTGAACTTTATTCTGAGCCAATAATGTTATAATTTTACAAAATATGAGAAACTTGGGTAAAATCCTATGGAGAAAATTTAAACAGACAGTACAGTCCACAGTAGGATTTTTTGCCAGACAATTGAGGTTAACACCCCTAACTCCTGCCAAAAATCCACAGAGCATTTGAAGGCAGGAAATAATCTTGGTTGTATTCTAACAATTTCTTATTCTACATGATGTTATAAAATTTAACATAGGATATTCGGCATGCATCTAACATTTACAAGTATAAACTGCTGACTTTATAGAGTATTAATATTTGCATGTACACATGCACTCAGTGACTTTACATCTGCTTCCATTTTAAAAATAAATCAAAGTTCATTTAATCTGTTCAGAGTCATTAAGGAAAAAAGAACACAGATAATATAAATTATATAAATACTAGAATTTGGTTGCAATGCCGTGTAAAGGACTGAGAAGCCACTAAAACAATGGCTTTTATTCCCAACTACAGCTTTATCAGAAATACAAACAGATAAAGCTGAGAAATTTTGTAGATGAATTATTTACAGTCAAATTGCTAACCTGTATCAATTCATATGAAATATAGGTAAAAATTGAGGAAAGAGGTGCCACATCATTTCCCCCTTATAATTTAAGACCCAGAATCAGGATGGAAAGGAGAAGAGGCTACTGAAATATAACACACACCCTTATGCATTTTACAACCAAGGTGGATTTAAGCATGGTGTTTCTATGCTACCCTGGAATACCTGCATAATTAATTTATCCTCCATATTTTTCACCCTCAGACTCCTAAATCAGGCAGAAATTCCACTTTACATACGCTCTTACTTTCAGAGAAAGATATGGCAAGTGAAGGGATCAGAAATTGCATCAGTCCATATCTATGTAGTTAGTAGCTTCTTCATAAATTTGATTTAAAAAACCAAAAAAACCTCACACCCCACAACAAGAAACCACTCATCTGACCTCAGCAAAGCTGGCACATCCACACAATATTCTTGATGATAAATGGCACAAATACCATAATGCACATGGAATTTTAGGAGGTATAAAAGCAAACAAACTTAGCACATAAATTATATTTTAAAGAACATCAAAGCTACTACTTAAGGTAACTTGGGAAAGCTGAAGTGGCTGTGCAGTGCTGGAAAACTAGGGGATAAGTTTTCTTTCCACAAAACAGCTTGCAATGAGTATCTTGGAAGCAAAAGCTGTCATACTAGGTGTAAACCAAATAAATACAAAAGATTTAGGCCTAGTCACACTGCCTGACTCCTTTACACTTAATTACAAGACTAAACCAATATAAAAGGAAGTATTTATTCATAAATAACTTATTCCTTCAGTACATGCTGCTGAATGATGTCAACCATTCTTCTAAAAGAGTCAATAAACACAGCTAATTGATCTATGTTTAAAGTTTATTTTCTAGTGTATAAGTGATTTTCCCAACCAGAGGTAATGTACAGCCAGGCAATACACACACCTCGCCTCTCTGATAATACATTGGCTTTTCTGATAAAGAAATAAAGTAGATAATATGAAAAAAGCTCCAACCTCCTCCACTTCAACACGTATAAAGTCTTCTCACCATTTCCTCCTACATTTTCTTTCTTCCCTTGCTACCTCAGGGTCACAGGTAACCAACACCTTCTTGTTTCAGGGAACTGACAGGATCCACTACTCCTCCCTACACTGGCACTACCAAATCATGCCACCACCTGATCATGCAGAACAGACATTACACAGCAGTCACAGAATCATGGAACTGGAAGAGACCCACAAAGATCCTTGAGTTCCACTCCTGGCCCTGAGCAACACAAGCCCCAGAGTCACACCCTGTGCCTGAGAGCATTGTCCAAACACTTCCTGAACTCTTTCAGGTTTCATGCTGTGACCATTGTCTTGGGGAGCCTGTTCCAGTACCTAACTACCATTTACATCAAGACCCTTTTTTTCTAATATCCAAACTAAACTTTCCTTGACAGAACTTCAGGCCATTCTCTTGGTCCTGTCACTGTCACCCCAGAGCAGAGATCAGTGCCTGCCCCTCCTCTGTCCCTTATAAGGAAGTTGTGATTGCAGTGAGGTCTCCCCTCAGTCTCCTCCAGGCTGAACAGACCAAGAGCTCTCAGCCACTCCCTGTATGGATAATAAACTATAGACACCTACTGCAGGTACCCCTGACAGTGACTGATGTATATTGTAACACAGTCTTGTTCTGATTTGCTATTTTAAAGCAGCGGTTCTCTTCTGCTAATTGAAATTCAAGCCATTGATAGATATATGTTACAAAGGTCACACTGAAGCAGGATTTAGTATTAAGACATGAAAAATCTAAGCTGTGTCAAAAGTGAACAGAAAATCTTATGTCTGTGTTTTCACTGCAGGATCCTGCTTTTCTGGAAAGGAAAGGCTGTGCTTTGGAGATCTCCTTTGCCCAATACACTTTTTCTTTCTCAGCAGTCACCAGCTCCCACTTGCATCCCACCACACGTCTTTTTCACCAAAACAGCTGTCACTTCTCCAGCACATAGACTGCAGCTGAGGGATTTGCAGGAGAAACCCTCATTTTCTGCCTAAAGACAGCACGACAGCAGTGCCTGCTGCTACAAAAAACTGACAAGGAAAGCACAGCCTGACTCCTGTAGCCCAAATCATTGGTGAATACTAACAAATCCTTACTGAGCAGATCCAGACTTTCAACACCAAACTTATTCTCCAGAGTGCTACTTGTTCTCAGGGAGCACTGGAACTTCACTGGGAAGACTTTTTGTCACCAAGAGAAAGAGAGGGCATAAAAATATAAATAAATCTTTCTTCATCACAATATTCTGTGAAATGGCTCAGATGTTTTAGATGCAGAACTTTAGACACTTAAAAATAACAAGCAAAAGTAATCAGTCTGAAGTAGTCAAACAGTCTAGAAACTGTTGCCTTGACTGCTACTGTTTTGCAAGCATCAATATAAAAATTGGAAATCCATACAATCAACCAAGGTGAAAGTGTACTTTCAAATAAGAAAAGGAATTAGAATCTCACACAAATGTGGTAATATTGTGCAACCAATGGCACAAGGAGCAGTATTTAAGTTAATACATGACATTAAAGTCACGTTAAAGAGGGGTGAAAGACAGGTGAGAAGGTGAGTTGCCACCTTCCATCCAAAACATTAACTGCTCTTCTCAAAAGAGCCAACATTCAACTGTTGGTATAATCATGAAATTCACTCATTAAGTGGACTGAGAGCTTTAAGCCAGATGTGACTATTTGATCATTTAATACCACCTGCACACAAGTCATTAGGTTTCAACAACTTATCCACCAAAAAAGCCAAATAATTAATTCTTGGCTAAAACATAACATTCAGAAAAAAGTTGTTAATAAATTAACAGTTAAAGTAAAATTTTAAAACAACTCTTCATTTTTTCAGTGGTTAATTATCTTTTTTGTTATATAATAAAATAAAAATCTATTCTATATCCAATGTTTAAAATTAAATCCTGTTCTTCCTTTTATGCTCAACATTTTAAAGGGAAAAATCCAATTATTGTTCAGAATATTCCTCTGTGTTGTACGAACTATCTAGGACTTCTCCTACACTGAAATGAAGGTAACCAGGGTCCTCATCTGAAGTTTGTTCAGTTCATTATTTCACCACTTGCCTTCCCTAGCATCCCTTGGAAACCTGACAGGCAGCGTGTGCTCCGCGCCAGCCTCCCCAAGGACCAGGATGAGATGTACTGGCAGAGCAGGTGATGGGTGATTTCCCTCTTCCCTGTAAGAAATGTACTGGCAGAGCAGGTGATGGGTGATTTCCCTCTTCCCTGTTATTCACAGCAGCAGCCATCTCCCAGCCTCTTCTGACAGTTTTCCCATCCGTACACACAGGGATTACACTTTCAACCTACAGGACTGCACTGACAGTTTGTGTGTAATTGCTGATTCACTGTGATCCCTGTCTGGAGCCAATTAGAAACCTAAGCCCAAAGTTTTGATGCTTGCATGTCAGAACACAACTATTTACTCACTTACAGAAATGCTCTAGGGCTAGATGGTTTTGACAGCATTTCTATTACAAGAAGGGAATCCTGCTCATTAGAATGGGGCCATCAAGACTGTTCTCTGAATTCTTCTGGGCAGGCACCTGAACCTCAGCCAGCCTTGTCTCTCAGAAGATTCAGCTTTGGGAAGAGAGCCTGTCTGTCTCTCACTCTAACTGAGAAAATATTTGTTTTCTTTCCTAGGAGATAATGTTCCCAATTGGCCAGACAAGGTTGAGGCATGACACTATGGTTCAGATGAGGCAAAGCTGGGAACTGAAGCTGGGTGAGCTATCAGGAAGTCGGCACAAAGTAGAGCTTCCTCTCAGTTATCAAATAAAATTCCAGAAATTCTTAGCTCTGTCCTTACAAGAAATGAACAAAATACAAATTGTAAAAACTTTTTGTGACATAAAGGAATTGCATTCTGGCCACTGCTATATCCAAATTCTTATGCATTCTCTTTTACAGGATTTCCCCAGTTTGAATTTCTTAATTCATGACATTTCATAAGATCCAATAGTCTTCACTATAAAGGAAATAATTCCAATTTATACTAATGAATGCATCCTAATGTGTTTCAAATGCTGTAAAAAACCCCCCCACACATTCAGAAGCATTACTGCTTAAATAAGAAAAATACCAATATTCCATAGGGATTTTTTTTTTAAGACAATGAATCTTTATAAACTAATGGTTAACTATTTCTGCTTTTAGAAAACAAAGAGTAATTTCTACCTTGACTCCAAATGTATTGTGAACAGCAGTAACAGACATTGTAGTATCAGTTCATGCTATAATATTTTAGTAATGCAATTCCATCTCAAACTAGAGGCACAGTAGTGTATAAGTAATGCTAAATTTATTAAATCATTATTGAAATTTCTTCTATATGTATGTTCCTGATAACCCAGTGTTTGGGGGCAGAGTGAGAAGACAAAAGCATTTGGTATCCAAATAAAACAATCTGCCTATTCTACCTGGCCATTTAAGGTCACCTTTAAATTTAACCACCCTCTGTGACATCTTATTACTTATATGTGTTCCACATTCATATTCTAGTATAAGCTAGTCTGTCTTTACTTCCAAGTGAAATAGAAACTACAAGTTAAAAACAGGAATATCTTTATGCCTCACCACAAGGCTTTTAAAATTTTCTTTGTGACAGCTGAGCATTAAATGAATTTTTCTAATTTTTATATTCATTTACCTATAGGTAAAGGAGAAATACTAGCTCTACTTCTTTTTAATATTATAGTATTACAGAAATTCCGGAAACACATAAGAAACCATTAAACCTTTAATGTGCCATTAGAATAAAAAAAAAAAAAAAAAAAAAAAATGTTATTGACCAGAGAAAGACTACTGGAAATTGTATAGATGTCAATAAAAAAGCACAGACAAAATCAGACTTCCAAAATCTGACTGGTTAGAAATTCTAGTTAGTAGGAGGCACAGAAACAGGAAGAGGTGATTTGGGTAATAATTTCTGGGAAATTTATTTTGACACCAAGGAAGTCATTTGACTTTTTTGCACTGAGTAATAAAACAATAAATCTTTAGCTGTATTAACGTGTTGGAATAGACTAGATGATGGAAGTGTTTTGGCACCGGGTTATGAGATAGGTTAATAGGACATTTTTGAAGCTGTTCTGCTCTAGTACTGAACTGACAACTATAATAACCCTGAGTCATCACATCTCACCAAGACACGAAGTTGCAGTGATGAAAGTGATAGCAGATTAGTAAGACTTTACTTTCACAGTTTAGGAGAAATGTCACCTCTTGGTTCCTGCAAAGGTAACTTCTGACTTCATATTTCTTTTACATCAATTCAAAGCTCACAGAAGCAGCAAGTGTTAAAAGAACCATGATAATTTCAGCCCAATCATATTATTAATATACAAATTTAAACATATTGAAGGCATTAAGGGGATTCAAAGAACCCTTGAGAAACTAGGGAAAATTTTTAAATGGTATAGTAAAACTTACCTCTCACAATTTAAACTATATACTCATTACCATATAGAAAAATATGCCACTTCAGGTATAACTGCCTTTCAATTACAATAAATATAAATGGAAGAAGTATCTCTAATAAGCTACTTCCAAATGTACCATTCATTGTTACACAATGTATCAATACACAGCCAACACCAAGCATTGTTAAAAACCTGCACCCTAAAGAAAAGGTTTTGATGAATCACATGTGGCCTATCCAACTCACCAATAGAAATTTTGAAGTGCAGCTGCTTTCAACAGTTTTCAGCTCATAAATGATGCAACAGGAAAAAAATGATCTCTGATTTGTAATCTCCCAGAAATCACTATTAATAAATATAAAAACCTTTGCCAATAAAAAATAATAAAAATAATAATAAAAAAAAAAAAACAAAACACAAAAAAACCCAAAAACAAAATAAAATATAACACCAACTCCCCCATCCAAAAAAAAATGAATAAGAATCCCTCCATCAGATACAATCAGATTATATCTATGAACCAGAACATCTGAATTCTCAGTACATTAACCCAATAGTAATTTCTCTCCTCCCTAAATAATGAGGAAAAGTACAGCAGATTTCAGACATGTCTGTGAGGGATGTTGGGGCTATTTTGTTATGTATGAATTCATTATATTCTGTCACTAGAAATGGACAAAACAACACCGATTTTGGAAAAAAATCAGGATACACAGGAATTATCAAGGTGGTGAAGACCAGGCCTATTTTCAAAGGTTTAAATGTTTCCAGGTAATTCAGATGCCGTGATGCCCTTGATATCCCATTCCTGTAGCTTTCACATATTTTCACTTACTGATGATCCAAAACACTGTAACCAGCTGAGAATACATATGGTATAGAGCTGGCAGTATGATATTTCTACATACACAGGGCAATCTTCCACTGAAAGTACAACCATAATCTCCCTAGGCTAATACATCACCTCACACTGCATGATCACTAACATAACAGGTGAGCATCAACAAAGAAATGTATACAGTCCTGCAACAAAAAATAAAAATACTTCAACCATAAAATCTAACACTTTTATATAGCTCCAGGTTTGCAACTATTGTTCAGCCCTCCAACCTTCCTGTATTTTGTCCCTAATACATTCATAATGTCATGCCTTAAACCAACTTCTCCCACCATTCCCCTCCCCAGTCATTTTCCTCATACAGGATCTCCAGACTGGCTGCATTATTGCTCAGATGCAGTCATGGATATGTCAGAAGGAGCGGCCATGGACCCAAATCTTTCTAAATGTCCTTCTAACACTGGTAGCAGGTAGCTCCTTAATAACTGGCCTACTGCTACCAGAAATCTGATCACAGTTACATTTGGACAGTCTGTGGGGAAGCATTACTTCCTGCTCCTAGTCATTTTTATTAACCAGCATCTCTTATTCTAAGTTTATTTTCCAAACGACCCTTCATTCTGGATGCTTTTAACTGTTCTGATTTGAGAATACAATACAATTGTTGCACAACCACAAAAGTGTAAATTGCTACAACAACAAAACATCAGCTAAAGAGGCAGTCCCAGCCAGCAACATGGCTATCTGCACCTTTCAAAAAGTTGCTGTGCAGGGGTGGAGAAGGAAGTTTTTACCCCCTCTCTCACAGCAACAATCCACGAACCCTGCAAAGCATGAGATTCCTACTCCAATATCCTCCACAGAAGCCCATGGTGTACAGCTGGGCAGCTTAGTCCATGCACCACTTGCCAAGCTGGGAGCAATATTGCTTCCATTATCTCTCTGAAGTCCATCTGGTACAGAGCAGCTCATGCCACACAATGCTGCTGTAATTTCTACAGTCTAACCCTGACAAAAGCAAAAGTGAAATTCTAAGTGCGACTCACTTTTGTTATCAGCCAAGATGCCAAATCTTAGACAATAAGATTAACTTGTAAGTCTCATTTTCTGTGTAAGCTGCTTCCAGTTCAATATATTTTACAGCTCTCATTAAAATTAAGATTTTAATTTTAATTAACATTTAAAAATCAGCAATTTCTGTTCCTAATGGAACAGAATGACCACCTTTTCCAGTTAAGAATCTATTCTTTGAATATAAATGGCAGAAAGTCTCATTTAGAAGCATTTCTTATAGAAAGCATCAATCATACTTTACCACACCTGCTATGTGATTTGTTTCCTTGAATTTTTAGCATTATTGAGCTGAGCCAAAATTTTGTAAAGTTTTTAAATAAGCTAAACTCTTAAGTCTCAAAAGCAAACACAAACTGAAATCAAATTAGTTTTAGTGAGTGCCTCTAAATCACTTTTCCAGCTGAACCTCAAATATTTCTGCTTTTTCTTTTTTGGGTTTTAATGTAAGATTATCTCTTTCATAGTCTTTAGAGTCATCTCTAGTACTTATTTAAAGCAATAGTTCTAATGGCTTGAATGTGGAAAAAAATAGCCTTTGAAAATGTATAAATTAATATATTTTATTTGTAAGAATATTCCAAACAAAGCCAATTATATAACATCATAAAGAAAGTATATTAAGTACAAAGACAAACATATTCAAATCAAACCTGACATATTTGGAAAAAAAAAAAAATTTGGCCAGATAACTTCACCATGTCTTAAATTCCAATGATTTCTGCAATACTTATTAGGATAACAGTTCCTAAAACCATCTCTTTTTGTGCCCGCTCTCTGTTGCAAATGAACCTGCAAACTGATTCCTCAAAACAGGTTATTCGGATGTTCTACCTGTAACCATCAGCTGTTCCCTTACTCAGATGGCCTGTCAAAAGCAGAGAAATTCACTATCAAAAGAAAAAATCTGTGGGTAAGATGCTTGCACATATCTGTGTATCAGTAACCTACTTTTCTCTGGACAGCTGCCAACACAAGCAGCAGATCATAATTCTTACCTGTCAAGCATTGTGCACCAGAGTGTTTCTTCTCAATTAACAAAGACAATTAAGAATCATGAATATTAAAGGCAGTATTAAAACCTATATTTGCTAATTGATACTACATCAACTAGTGAAGACAAGAGAATTAGCAACAGCCAATTTGCAATCTGCACAGAAGTGCTTCACATTCTTAACTCCTTATGGTCAAGCTCAGCAGCTCTACTGCTCATGCATCAACTTCTGCATAGTAACCAGGCACCACTTGAGGAACCTAACCAACAAAAACTACAACTTCTTACAAGGCCTTCATATCTTTTAATATTATTTCCCAACATCTTTGAGGAATCAAACTATTAGAGCCGGATATTTCTAAACAAACAAAAGCAATAAGGGTAACTGTTGACAGAAAAGTAAGATGAAGGAAACTAGTGTGCACAACTGGAAAAAGACAGAGGAACACACAAATTGTTATCAGGTAGGAGAGAAAATCTAGTTTCCCATATTATGGAATTTGTAAGTGCTCCTTTTTCTTCCCAAATTAGGGCAAAATGTGGGTTGCAACTTTTTTCGGGTTTTTTTTTGATTTTTTTTTTTTTTGTGAATTTAAGACACTATTTACTAAGGCGATTCCAAAATCCAAAGAGAGAAAAGCCTAGACAATATTAGTATTTTGATAATAACCAAAAATAAGAGACCTTAACAGTTTTTCCTAATGAAATAACAAATTGAGAAAATTAATCAATGAGTAACACTTCCTGAAGATGCCACTGAAAAGTTGCTAACCCATTTAAATAGTTATTTCTTCAAACACTAAAAGGGTTCCTTGACAGAGTGAAGCTTCCAATGTAATGCAGATGAATGCAACTGCTGAATGGAAAAGCATTTGAATGCAAATCAATCCAATTCAATCGATAAGTCATGATAATTTGAGATGCTAAAATAAAATGGTTAGTTATTAATGGAATTATAAATTTTTAAACATTGCAACTAAGCCTTCAGTTAAAGAAATAACCAGTCCAGCAAAAGATAAACTCTTCATAGCTCTTCTTTACAATGTCCACATAAGAAGAAGGGAAAAAAAAAAAAAAAAAAAAAAAACAAACCAACTATGACAACAAAGAGCCTGTCAACAAGATAAAATTAAAGTAAGTTTAATTGCTTGTTCCCAATAAAGAACTGATGCTCAAAGCATGATGAGAGCATGATGACATACCTCTCCTGTGAATAGCAGCTGTGAGAAGCATGAGCTTCTCATGGCACTTTTGAACAAGTCTGCATATTCTAAACCACATAACTCTTACAAGGAGATTTGACTGAGGACCAATCATACCAGCTTGTCTAATATTGGAATGAAGAGAAACTCTTGAAGGGAATAACAAAAGGAATTATGTACAGCTATTCCATTTTACAGAAGAGTTTCCCACTAAATATTGCCCATTAGCTCTTTCTAGGAACAATTAGCAGATTACAAATTCTTGCTCTAAAATGAAAGAAAAAGAGTGTTTGTGATCCCAGATCACTGGGCTCCTCCCGACTGCAAGCACAAATATCCTGGCAAGAACCTGTGGGGCTCTAGTCCTCTTTTCATGCCCTGACACTCACACTGTCAAGTTCAGCAGAGCAGAGCTTGGCATCCCTGCAGCTGTGGGTGACTGCACTGCTGGATCTCATCATGCAGCATTACAGCCCTGCTGCAACCATAACAGAGGACAATATCACCCATTCTGTGACCACTGTGTTACAGTTACTACTCCAGAACTCTCAGGAGCCTCCTTACCCACACATTTTTGTTTCTTCCTTCAGGAGAAGTTAACCAGTCCAGGGGTGTCTGAATCTCAGCCTCAAGGAACCAGGGATGTCAACTCAGCAATGCTCAGAATTTCATTGCCACTCAGAAGCAGCAGTCTGACAACCCTCCAACAGAAGAAAGGACTACAGGCCTGCAACATAACTTACACATTCTAACATTCCTCTTTCCCTTCCAGTTGCATACACAAAAAACCCATCACACAAAAGAACACACTCTCCATCCTTAAAAAAAATAAATAAAAAACCCAAAAAAAACCCCCAAAAAAAACCAACAAAAAAACCCGAGAACCTCTTTCCCACCCCAGTATGATCCATTCTTCTTAACAGATCCTTTGCTTTGGTGTAAATTGCCACCTCCCACTCCCAAACTGAGCAGGATCTAAGGATGCCTGACTTTAGGAATTGGAACCAACATGGAAATTCCCAGACATAGCTCCTCTGTCTCTGTCTGGGATTTATTACTTCCTTATTCCAACACTGCAGTTAATTAGGACAACCACTCATGTAAACCCCAGAGTAATAAAAGTATTATTGCAATGGAGATAAACAAAAGAATCAGCTCAATGTGCATGAGCAGGTCACTGGAAGCCACAGGTATCAGGCTTCAAACAGCTACCACAAAAGGACAGAGAACTGGGGAGGTGACTCAACAAGACACTGACAAATGTACTGCCAACTCCTCTGCATGAACAAAAGGTGGATTTCATAGGAACAGGAACCAGAGGTCCACTTCCAAAGAAAGTCAAATTAGGAGTGTTAACACTCAGGTCTTCACCTTAGATAAAGGAAGAACTCAGTTAAAAATATTACTTCATCAGTGAAACAACGTGCTATGCTGCTAAGATAAAACCATCCAGAAATCAAGACTTTTCAGGTGACATGGAACACAAGTCACCTGTTTTGCAATCTAGGTGGAAAATTACTTTCAGAAAAATTACATAGGAACAGGCACTCCCAGGTCTGAGTGGAATCCAATTTCGTGATGACTGTTACTGTTTAATACAGGTCAGCCAAAACCTAGCAGACAACTTCTCCTTGGGGTTATCAAGATAACCTTTTAAACAGCAATGATGGACACCCATTACTTGAGGGAAATACCAACATAACAACCATGACATTACATTGACACTTGCCTTGGTCAAACTATTTACACTCCCTGAAGGAAATAGTTTTCTTTCTCTTTTGTATTGAACCAAGGAGAATGTCTCAGAGTCCATGTAAAGAAAAGGCATGGTACCTCTACACTTTAAAAATGGATTATAAAAAAAATCCACTGGTTATTACATTATTTGTCCACTTGGAATTTAGAAAGATTAGGTGCACATTATCACCCACAGTATTGTATCAATGTTACTTCTCATTCCTTGTTTATGCCAAGGACTTTTAAAACACATAGAATAAATTCTGATGAAAAGCAGAATCCAAGAGGAATAAAATAATCTGCATATCCATATAACTAAAAAATGAGCATTTGAAACTATCACTACCAACCTGATGCAACAACCTTGTGTGTGTAATGAAGCTTAATATGTTGATAAAGGTCATATGGTGAGACTATAATGAAGATTCATCTACTTTAGTCAGATTTTCTCTGGCTTTACCTTTAATGGCACCTCATTATTCCCACTGGCAGAGGTAGTCATGTTTGTACACAAACTAATTAATGAGGAACTCTACCAAGACTTTCAGAGCAGAAACAATCATGCATGCTGACAGTTACTAATAGCAGGTGGGAATTCTCAGTCATGAAGGATGAGGACTATTCATAGCATTTAACTGTAGGCTACTCACTTCATGGGGAGAAATTATAATTAAACCATTTTACAGATCACAAGAAAGGTAAGACATGAAGCATATTGAAATTTTTGGTTTACAGGTTATGAAAAGTTTCTATCTTTCCAGGGAGATTTTATTTTTTCCTAAAAAAAATGCATTAACAGATATCTATCTATCTACCTTGTTCACTTGCTCACTCCTTGCCCTTTTCCCCCTCTTCTTCACCACTGCCAGAAAATATATTCTGTAAACATTCAATATGCTTTTAGGACCCAATAGTCTCGGAAACAACCCCAAAAACCTGCATTCACTTTAGTAAAAAGTATTTTCAGAGAAAACATAACTCTCACAACATTTTAAAGAAAAACATGGTGCCCTTTGAAATGCTTTAAGGTTAGGGTTACAGGAA
Organism: Muscicapa striata striata; assembly: GCA_030060385.1. Taxonomy (NCBI): domain Eukaryota; kingdom Metazoa; phylum Chordata; class Aves; order Passeriformes; family Muscicapidae; genus Muscicapa; species Muscicapa striata. The sequence goes on along the minus strand of JAREIS010000117.1, from coordinate 2,704,069 downwards.
TGAGTTAAAATTCTATGTAATATTAAGGCTGATAGTCCCAAATTAGCCTATCAGAGAACGGAAAAAAATACTTCAGTAGTAATGTTCATTTTTTTTTCCTTGTAATACAGTCATATTTTAATTACAAATTATTCTAATTTATTCTTCCTACACCAAAGAAAGCAACACAACTAATAATACATTACACTTTGCATGAGCTATGTAATAAATTAGAAATAATTAGATGGCCGAGATGCTATCTACTGATAATATTTTAATAGCAGGTGCTTATTAATCTTAGAATTCCATTCAGTAAAAATTAGTTTTTCATTTACAGATCTAAGGATTGCTTTCAAGTTTTCAAGTGAGCTGCACTCATGTTACTTTGTTTACAAACAAGGCATTTAGAACAATCACATATGAAAGCAAGAAGCTTTCTTAAACAACAGTAAATCTGCATGGCCTGAAAGTGCAACAGCTCTCTAAACTCTTTTTATTTTTTTTTCTTTTTATTTTAAATAAAATCCTAGCAGAAATGACTGAAGGAGCTCACAATTTGATTGTTACCTCTATAAGTGATGACTGCCTTTGCAATTAGGCATAAAGACAGATTGCTTCATTCTCATAAAGCCCTTGTTCCACACAACATAACTAATTAGTCCACTACTCAGGTCTATCCAAGCACATAGAAAGAACAGTGTAATAAAGACTAATAAACAGGAAAGGAAACAAGCTCATGCATTTTAGCAAACACTGGTAATAATGGGACATAAATCATTATTCCTGCTCTTAGGACAGAGACCAAAACCCTTATAAATTAGGTGGCGTACAAAATTCTGCCAATTAGAGACATCTTTCATTTTTATTTCTTGAGGAAGTTTAAGTTGATTTGGTTTTATTTAACACAAAATCAGAAACCAGCACCTGAGGTTTGCTTGTGGCATAGCCTGACACCAACATAACCACAAAACAGAATTCTAAACATAGAGACTGCATTGCTACCCAAGAAAGAAAAATGCTATCCCTTTAGCATCTGGTACAGCATAAAGGCACTATACTGCAATTAGGTAAACTAAGGAGCAGCTGATAAGGAAACTAAAAGTAAAAGATTAAGCCCTTAGTAACAGATTTCTTTGAAAACATGTTTCTTACAAAAAGTTTGCATTTTGCTCTGCTCAGGATACTGATGTGGATTAGGCGCTCAAGGTTCAACATAAAACAGATTAACAATGTCTGACCCTGCACATAAAGATTTACTACACACCTCAACATGCTCAGTCCTCTGTTAGATAAACTCTGATGAAATTTAGATTTGCTACCTGTGCAAAGTGGCCATAGTAGGCAACCATGGAATTTGAAAAATAATTCATAACTATTTCTCCACTTTTCAACAGCTCTAAAAACTTTCCTTCAAAATTTGTCATTAATGCAAATGTCATTGACTTGTTTAAAAATAAACAAGCAAACAAACCAATTAACAATCATAAGAATCACTATCATAAGAAGATTTAGTCAGGAATATTAAAATTTAATTTTCTGTGATTTTTCTATCATAATTTTCTTCATTCAGTCCAGGAATAGATGTGATTCCTAAAAAGACAGTTCTTTTTCTAAGAATCTGAATTCATAAAAGAAAAAAGCAAAACCAAAACCAAGTGTCATTTAAAGAGTTGTGCAATGCTTAAGTCTCAATATAAGCACTGTAGGTAGAGCGACACAACATCTGAGTCTGGCAGGGACCTCCCAAAGTCCAAGTTCCATCACTACAGGAGAGTCAGCAAGGGCAGATTTTTAATGCTGTATTCAATTGGGTTTTGACCATTTCCAACTGTGGAGATCCCACAGTGCCTCTGTACAACCCATTCTGGTGACCAACAGCTGAGGACAAGTTTTCATTATACTAAACCTGAATTTTCCTCTTTCCAACCTGATCCTTTTCCTCTTGTCCTATTGCTGTGCACCTCTGAGAATCCTCCCTTTTCCCTACAAACCTCCGGGCCAGGTAGTTGTAGATGGCAATCCCTCTCATCTTTATTCCTAAGGGTGAGCAAACCCAGGCTCCTCCAGGCCATGTCCTCCAGTACCCAGGCAGCCCTGCTCTGGACTTACTCCAGTACATCTGTGTCTAAGGGGAAACTCAAAACTGGAGACTTCATCGTTGGGGGGGGCGGGTCTCAGAGCTGATTTGAGAGGAGGCATCACTTTCTGATGGTGTGCTGTGTATCCATGCTCATAAAACAATTCTGCCACACTACTAAAACTAAATTTTATACATTTTTCTTTTATTAATTTCCAAAAAGCAATGGAAAAATATCATTTATAGCCAAAAAAATATCATACCCTTTTTTAAAGTACTCTTAACTGCTTCTGTAAAATACATCTGATGACTTGACAGCTCTCTTCAGATCACCAGAACATCTACTGTATTGTTAAAAGGAGATAAAAGTTTCTACTTATGAAGGATTAGTATTGACAAGTATTTTAATAATTCAAATGATCTCAAGAGGACATTTACCACAAATGGCATTTCTCTCCCTATCTCAATTGTGTAAATCCACTTGAAAGAGAAAACAAGCTGGAAATCTAGACAACTTCAGTTGTTTGACCCTGAAGAGCTTGCTCAGAATTTCCCAAGATTATATTTCAAGTTACATTGCTCCAGCACAAAATGTTACAAAATTTTGCCATCTGATCTTCATAAATAGTTAAGAATTAAAATGTAAAAGGACTGTATTGTCACTCTACTGCAAACATACCCCACAGCAATCTCAATGACATCTTTGAGAACACTGTTCCTTGAATCTCCTTTCATCACAGACCTCTGCTGACACTCATAGATCTAAGCACAATGCAGCACACTAACAAGGTTTGAATTAAGTATGCAGCAAAGCTCTCTAAGATTGTGGAAATTTCATCAAGATGATAAAATATGACTCCACTAAGTTAGGAAACTCACTTCTCAGAAAAATCAACCCTGTAGGCAAAGGAAAAGCCACAAGAAATAAAGTAACTAGATATGGCTTCAAAGTCTTCAATGCTCTGAGATCTGAGCAAGCTGACTCAGAAGATTCTCAAAATTACAGACAAGATTTAGTTTCCCCTTTCAGAAGGTGAAGGATAAAGTAAATTATTTTCTCCCCATACTAATACAAAATTTAATTTTGTTCCTGGAGAATATGAGAGAATCATCAAGCTTTGTGGCCAACAGTGGAAAAGTTGGGAGTACTCAGATGACTCCCAAGGAACTTCTGGGAAGTTCTTTGTCTGCCACAGTCACTCTCATCCCTCCAGTTGAATTGTGCCAGGCAGCAAAGGCCTGTCCCAAACCACAGACTGGAGGGATGCAGGCAGCTGTAACTGGCTGGCAATGGAGGAGCATCCAGTGTAGGCCATTGTTGATAAAAGGGACAGGGGGAGGGACAGGGAAGAGAGGAAAAAGCTGAACCAGCCACTGACATGATGATCCAATTTATAGCTGTTCAGAGCAGCTGCCAAAGCCTGCCTCAGTCCTGGGATGAAGAAAATGTCTGGGGAGATCACAGTCTGATTAGGGGCACCAGACTAAACCAGAAATTAATTAGATTTATATTTTTGCTTAAAGCTTTGAATCTAGAAGAGCCAGGGAATACACAAGATGTTGTGCATAGGTAAATGGTAAAAGTAAAGTATCTGAATTATCTGAATAATTCAAAAAGACAGGAATTCTAACCATGGATTCAAGTCACCACTGGGCCAAGGGGCTGTATTCTACCTCCACTAATTACTGATACTCCTCTCTAGAGGCAACACTTCATCAATCAAACACTTCATCAAGCGAACACAGACCCTCTCCCTGAAATATGTGAGCAACTTCAGTCTTAGACAGAACACAATTAATTATACCAAGGAGCATTTTACTTCATTTCTGAATATCTTTGGACACCCTCAGATTGATGGGGGAGAGCCCCAACCAGTCATGGGCTTTTCTTTCTTCACTGATGTAAAGATCTTCTCCTGTTAGTCTGTTTCAGTCTGGAAGAATGTATAAAAAAAGTTAAACAAAACTAGCTTATATTATAAATGCAGAGATTAACCCTGAAACCTGCCTCTAAACATAGTATCCTGTGACCTAGTACTACCTTGTCAGAACAAAATCCTGAATGAACAGAGAGGCTTAATGTTTGTGTACTCAAAAACAACATGTTTTTCCAGACTTAGGGGAAAAAAAAAAAAAAAAAAAAAAAAAGACTTTTTAGAAAAATTAATAGCATACTTCTAGACTGTATCTTGGAATACAGTCTCTTCTTGAATTACAAGAAGACGTGGCTCCTAGCATTGGAAAAAAAATAAACATCTCAAACCCATGATATTAATATAGCACAGTGATGTAAAATCTACAAGGAATGTTTTAAAGGAGAAGAAAATTTTTCCTTAAGGGCATACAAGACAAAGGTTATCAAAAGGTAATGATCAAATTGGAAAAAAAAAAAAAAAAAAGAGCTTCATAAAAATTCTCATTAAGCAAATAAATGAATCTCAATATGAAATAAATGCATGGGCTAGTCAGCAGCAGATTCACAACCAAGTTGTCTTGTTACCACTCTAGCAAATGATATACTCATTTTATTATAGTCAAGCTTTCATAGTCCATTCTATCCTTATCAGTTCACCTGAAGCAGGATTTTGAGAACCTATTCTTTCTCAAATTGTATGTTCTATTATTCATAATGTTTTCACTCCCACTAGCACTTGATGTCTCCTGATCTACACAGCACAAAACAAAGAATAGCCTCTGCCTGAAGTGTTTATATTTTAAATACTGCATAAAACAGAATTTGCACCTTTATTCAGTACAATGGTATAAAACTGGCATTATGGTAAATTGCCTGAACATAGTTATCTCTGTTAAAAAAAAAAAAAAAAAGTTAGAGAAACTATAGGTTTAGCTTTGAGGTTTCTTGCCATTTCTGTGCTTTCTATAACTTGGAGAAAGTTGGAAAAAAAAATCAAACTCCAGTTATTAATTTTGATAATTTTATTGCACATTTTCCTCAAGAATTCCGCTTACTCTCCCCTATACCATAACTTTCCCTGAAAAAGGCACAATACTCCACTGATTCTGTTAGGCTGGTTAAGTTGTATCTGCAAGAAATAAACAATTGCAGAAAGTGTCCTTCTTTCCCCTGACTAAGACTAAAGTCATTATTCATTATCAGCATCACTCTATATTCCCCTAAATACATACATAAAGAAGGTACACTTCTTTTTTAAAATGGAATTGGATTTCTTAAATATGTTTCTGTGTAGATAAAAAATTTAAAGCGGAAGCAAATAAAACAAGTACCAAAGTATATCCTTGACTTTCTCTTACTTTTCAATTACAGTTTGACCTTTCCATCACAATCTTGAAGTAGCTAGTTCAGCAGTGATACAATAGCCTTTCACCCGAGCTCTGCACTCACTGGGTTTGTCTTTATGACATGACTATCTGAACTGAAGTTTTCTAACATGCCATATCATATTTTCTTCAAATTTTCTCCTTGGAATGGACATACTACTCTTCACATGAGGTTTAGACTTCAAAACACACAATATTTTTTTCCTGAAACTCTGCTTGCATTTCTCATCACTATATTTAGCTATTAAACTGGAGTAAAACACATCTTGGAATGCTTACAGCAAATTCCCTTTCATTTGGTAGGAACAGTTATTCCTGTGATTCAAAGGGATACTCTCCATCTGCCACAAAATAAGTGGTTGTTGAACACACCAAGTACCTTAAAAATTCAGGGCTTAGTTGTGAGCAAAGCTGAACAGTGCTTTTGAGAATTATAAATTTATGATAAAGACTAATTGCTTAGGATTGGCTTAATAAAACTAATGTAGAATTTTTTTTTTTTTTTGTCATTTTAAATTACCTCTCAAGGCTATCTTGATTTAAGACGCACTGTGCTCAATGTTCCACATGTGGTATACATGGGTGCTTAACAGTATATTTTTACAGAAGATTGTTAGATATTTTATTGAGAATCTAATATGGTCCTTAAACCCAATACTTTCCAGTGTGATCACAAGGCAACTTCAGGTAGGAAAGACTGGTCCTACAGTCTACCTACAGTCTAACAAGTCCTAAACTAAGAACCTTTTACACAGACAACAGTGGCCAATACACTGTACAAAAGTTAGCTCAGACAACACTTGGAGCATGTGCTTGACTTTCTGCTTGGTGAATTTTCATATGGAAAGGAAAATAGACCAAAAGATGTCATTACTCTAAAAAAAAAAAAAAAAAAAAAAAATCCACAACTCAGGCTGACAAATGGCATAAGAAGAGGACAGCCTGATAAATAGAAGGTAAATAAGAAATAACATTACAAAAGATGCAAACCTACAACATATTCAAATACTTTTAGGTATTTCATGCAGTTCTGGGTTTCTGTAGATTCTCCCAACTGATCCTTCCATGCACACAGCACACCATCAACTGTAGAACTTCTGATGATGAATTCTCACTAATTTAAATACTCTTTATAAAGTGTGTTTCATTTTCTACAGAGTTGAGGAGTTGCATGTGACTTTAAGGGCTGATCAGTATTTTCTGTAACTACTTACACAAGTGAGTTTCAACCAGATGGAAACACCTTGAACTTATTCATACAAATATACTAATAAATATATGGGGACTTCTCACTTTCTCAATTCAATTATTCAAGCTAAGAAGCTAATCTACTAATGCACCTGCAGTTCAGGAAACAAGATATCAATGCTGATTTCTTGCTTGGACTTGCTGGTTGAAAGAGCTTATTGCTCTCTATTGCCTGATATTTGAGCCTAGTAAGTCTATCCAGGTAATATCATCAGGCTATATAGCACATCAATAGTTAAGTAAAGCAAATATTCCCCAAGCATACTCCTATATTTCCTTTTTTTTAAACTTATTGACACCTTAGAATACAATTTGCATTAAAAAATCAATAAGCAATTACTTTTTATTTGAAAAACAAAGTCTTTATGCATTCATAGTTAAAAAGGAACCAAGAGTCCAAAGTCCATCCAACTATGTGGAAAAAATTATCCCCCTTTTTTTTTTTTTTTTTTTTTTTATATTCAGTTTCCCTTTTGGATGTTTATAACTGGTTGCATACCCAGAGTTCTAAAAGGAGAACAAGCAATTATGTCAACCCAGCTAATGGCAGCTATGGAAATATTCACATGGGAAAAATACTTCCCAGGCAGCCAAAAGAGAAAAGTACAAACCAATCCATAACTCCTTAAGTCATCCATTTCACTGTTGTTGAATAAATAGTGCCTAGTTTGCTGTTGCTTTTGCTGAGATGCCAGGCAGCCACATTACCTTTGATCTATTTCTGTTCAAGTTACATAGAGAAGTGTCTGAAACAATGATAATGTGCACTGTTGATCCAGGAACAGTAGTAGATTATATAGCAAGATATATCTTATTGGCTAAAAATAGAGGTTGTGCAGACAGGATGTCCTGAAGAGTAGCACAGGGCATGGGATTCTCTCACTGTTAAAAGCTGAATGATTTTTATGGTATTTATAAGTCCCTGATTCAATTTGCTGTTTGCTCATTTGATATATTACTCCTCATAAAATAAGATCTATATGGAAGAACAATAAACATGTTATTTCATGCTGCAAAACAGCCAGATTTTGTTTTGAAATACAAGTAGTCTCATGGAGAGAAAATGTTTGTTCTTTTATGAGCTATTTTTTAAAGCTCTTAAGAGGTTATAGCCAAATCTTAGAGGAAAAGGACACACACTCACCTACCAGATGAGATTGTATTTGCTTACTCAGATTTCTCTAATGTATCATGATCAATGAACAAGAAGATCAACTTAATTGTCCTAACTGCATATTTTATGAACTGTGACAAGTTTGTTATAACTCATTTGCTCTAAACTTTTCTTCTGAGATTGTGAAAGTACCAAGAGATAAACTCAGCAATGTCAACAAGCTCGGTGGAATAGTTCAAGCTGTGAAGGTTCAATAAATAGGTCTGTAAACATTGCAAATCAACAAAGCTTTTGATGAAATGTCAAGCAAGACAGAGCTTAGCTATATTCAGCTCAGCTTGAACTCAAACCATTAACTGGCCTCTGTAGTTTCCACAGAAATGTGCATTATGGATAAAGCATAAATATTGAAATAGAAATTAAAACAAAACTTTTTTTCTTTAAAAGACAAGATTAATTAAAGCAATTTAATAACCATAAATGGTATTTTAATCACCCCAATAAAGACAGATTTATAAAAACAGAAAATATGAAAATGCTACACATTTCTTACAATGGAGCAACCATTATTTCATGCCTTCAAGTAAGGAAAGGATGCAAAACATAGAAATAGAAAACAAAATTAATTTTGAAATACCCGGAAGATATTTCAACTTTGAAGCATTGCAAAAATCTGTTTTTTCCTACATGAAACAAAGAATATTTTTTGCTTCAGAGAAAATACATATTTTGCCCTTCAATTTTAGGAGGAAGAATAGAATAAAATTTGCTACAATACATAAAGGTACCTGTTTATAACAGAAAATAGGATTAATTTTTTTCACTCAAGTGGAGCATTGTATTACATATGGATGGCCAAATATTCTCTCAAGATCTATTTCCAAAAGTCTTGTAAGTTATGAAGTTACTTTAGCTCTTTTTTTTAGTAGCAATCCTCTGTAGACGTCCATGCAATTATCCTAGACTGAATGCAAGGTTGTTTCTGCCCGATGGCCCAGTTTCCAAGCTATTTCTATATCATCAGTTGAGTAATTCATTTGACCATGTCCAAATTTGTTTGCAGTAAACTTTCCGTCTGCTGTCTTCATAATGAAAGTTCATTTAGCAAAACCATTAAATCTTTTTTGATCAGCTAACATCTATTACCCATAACTGTGTCAACCCTCTGGTATTGTCATTGAACACATTGCACTTTTCCCTCCCACCGGCGGGAGGGAAAAAAAAAAAAAAAAAAAATCTGTTTAACCTAATCAAAGACTTACTACATACAAAAGTTTGTTTGTTTCCCTTTCTTTACTAACATCCTGTTGATACTCTCCATCCAGGTCTGGACAATTTAAAAATAAAAGTTATGCAAGGTATCTGGCAGAAGGGAGCGGATGCTCCGACGGGGCCGGGGTCAGTCGCCTCCCACGAGCCCCACTTGCCCTTGGCTTCGGAGCCTGGCCCAGGAACTTCCCCGAGCCCGCCGAGCGCAGCAGGCAGCGCCCGGCAGCCCCAGGATCCCGGGAGGAGCCGACTGACCTAAATGCCGTCTTTGGGGTTGCGTTCCTGCTGCTTTTCACTCTCTGAATACTCCTTGCATTCATTTACAGCCGGTACTCACCCGAGGCATCCCCAAGCATTGCCGGCACTGCGGTGTCTTGCTACCTTCGTGGGGAAGCGGTCAGTGGATTTCCCCGTGGGTACTTCTCTCTAACACATTCTCCAAAGTAGGAGAAACCTGGAGGGAGACTCATTGCCAGGCGCAGGTAAGGCTCGCCTGCAATCACCCTCCAGTTTCACAGGCACAAAAAGAGCACCCCCTTCTCAGAAGCTGACGGGAGAATTACAGCCAATTTTGTTTTCTTAAACAGCAGCGAGGTACTCTCCCAAGGTACACAGGAGCGTGTGCTGCGCTCCCTCCCTCCTCGCTGAAATGGTTTCTCCCTCCACAGGCTCAATCTACCTGATTACGTGCTCTCCTAATCAGCAATCTTAGTTTCCCCAGCAGTAACGGCCCTCCTCGTCCACCCAGGATTTCTGGAGGGCAAGCTGCAGAAGCAGGGCAGCAGCACTCCGGGAACACAGGGCATGGTACCAACATTTTGGAAGCACTTGTGTTTCAGTCTGCTTTTGAACACTGGAGTACAGCCTTCGCCTGTCTGAGAGGGAGATTATGCTTCCTGCTTTTACAATCCTATTCAAATAAGCTTAAAATCCCTAAGAAGAAAAAGACTACCTACTTCATCAAGCAGGAACTGCTTTTCAGAGCAGTCTTTTTTTTTTTGCATCCTTTCCCTAAAACTAGCTTGTATCTCTTTCAAATGTAACAGTATATATGCATCTACAGTATATTCTTCCTTATCTCTAGTCAACAAATAAAGTAGAAAAGGTATGATTTCCTTCCCCTCATGTTTCTTCTTTTGTAAACTAAAAGACAGGAAAGATAAGTACAACACATTACCACAACCAACTTCAACATAATCTGTCTTTCAACAAGCATGTTTGCTGTAAGCCTGAAAGGGTACTTTGGGTTTTGTTTGTTTGTTGATTTTTTTTTTTTTTTTTTTTTTTATAAGTAGGGGGGATGGTACAGACAAAAAGAATCTTCCTCTTTTTGTCCTGATTATTCCAGTTAACCTGATTATTGTGTCATTAACTGTTTTTCTCCTGTAAATCTCTTCTAATCCCAGTTTAGAGACTAAATCAGAATTAATTAAAAACTTCCTTTAGTAGTTAACAGGATAGTCTAAAAACATTTGTGGAGAAAAAGCAATGGGCAAAGCATGGATCAAGGGACAATTTACACCAGAATTTTAAGTGGGCTGTAGAGCACAGTTAGGCTGTGGTCTGTCAGACACAGCCCATAAAAAAAAAAGCATGACAGCAAAGAGGCAGGAGATGTGGAGACAGGAAATGAGTAGGACCACTCCATCCCAGGAAAGTGTGGTATCAATTTAAACACTGTGAATATCCCTAAATCCGATGATTTAATAGGTAAGCAAAACTGTCATTTGGAGGCAGTGTAAGTAGAGTTATGATACACTTTGGAATCTGTATTCAAAGAAATAATATGAATTAGTATTCCTTTGACATCAGACCCAATTTAAAACAAATTATCACAAACTATGCAGCAGTCTCCTAACAAAAGCTAAAGCTTCGCCTTTGCCATCGAAAGAAGGAGCATCTCTTCATTCACTGTAACAATCCATTCAACTGAAACTTAAGGTCATTTCATGTCCTATTCAGGGTTGTACACTGAATCAAGACTTACCATCTATGGCAACAGACTAGAAGGTTACTTGAAAGTAATTTTCAGTTAAACTTGTTAGATTAAACCTCTAGAACTACTGAGTTGGTTATGGGAGGACAACAGCTAAAACTTTATTAATTGAATGCACAAGATAATAGAGCATCTAGACGTGTTTTCCTTGCCATTTAAAGCATGGGGAATGCCTTGATGCCTACAGCAGAGCTGAGCACACCAGAATATGGAGTTGCCACACTTCTGGAAGGCTCAGAAATGCTACTTTATGATCAAAATAGGTCACGTGTTTTCTTTCTCATTCACCCGTTATTCAAACAAAATTCAGCAGAAACTGTGCATGACTGAACATGTACATGATAGCAAACACTACTATAACACAGTAAAGTTTATAAGAAAGTAGAAATAGGGGTACTATAATCATTTCCACAACATAGTTATTTATTCATTGTAATTCTGATAACAGGGAAGCCCTATGTTGCAACCATGTCTTGGAGAAACAGCTAGTCTAGAAAGACAGGTCCACAATGTCTATTTTCAAGACAATAAAAACTTTGATAAATGTGCAATAAGCATGAAAAGCAACCAAGAAAAAAAAGACAGTAAAAAACCAATAAACACACTCAGCTACATAAATTAATAAGTAAAACAAAATAACAGCTAGAGAGCATAGAGAAGTTTAGAACGAGCCAGAGAATATCGCTTGATTTCCTAATTGTATTCCATCATTCTGCAGTGGGACAGGCCTCATGTAGCAAAGACTTTGCCAAAATACTAATTCCGTAGAAACAGACATTTTTCATCTTTTATGTTTGTTTGGCATTTATCAAAAAAATTTCTTTTTTTTTCCCAAGCTCCACAGGAGGGGTATTATTGAGTGATGTGAGTAAAAATACCCCTAAATGTCCAAGCACCAGTGCTTAGGTATGCTTAAACCTAGACAAAATTATTGCTATTCAAAACTTGAGTGATTTCTGTGAAAGGAGGCAATTTATTTTTAAAGATTGCTTATAGATTGTAACTCTACCTGGACTAATGGCAAGAAAGTCCACAACTTTCTTTTTAATCACATCCAAAAGGAGTATAAAACTACTCTGTCACACACAATGTCATGTGTGAAATGTTCCTCATCTGGCGAGACAAAAAAGTCTAAATTCATATGGTACAGCTTAGCTTCAGACTCTTCCCCAATATAGTGCTCCTAAATTCACAGACTGTTCTGAGTTGCAAGGGACCCACAAGGTTCATTGAGTCCAACTCCTGGCCCTGCACAGGGCAGCCAAAGTATCACACCCTGTGCCAATGCAAAAAGCATTGTCCAAATGCTTTTTGAGCTCTGACGAGCTGTTCCAGATCTCAGACACCCTTTGGGGGAAAACTTTTCCTAATATCCAACCTTAACTTCCCCTGACACAACTTCAGGCCATTCCCTTGGTCCTGTCCCTGTCACCCCAGAGCAGAGATCAGTGCCTGCCCCTCCTCTGCCCCTCACTAGGAAGTTGTGACTGCACTGAGGTCTCCCCTCAGTCTCCTCCAGGCTGAACAAACCCAGAGCCCTCAGCCCCTCCTCACACAGCTTCCCCTCCAGACCCTTCACCATCCTCATTGCCTCCTTTGCGTGTTCTTTAAAGCTTAATGTGTTTTTTATACCCTGGCACCCCAGACTGCCCCCAGCACTGGAGGTGAGGCTGCCCCAGCCCAGAGCAGAGCAGGACAATCCCTCCCTTGCCCTTCTGGCCATGCTGGGCCTGGTGCCCCCAGGACACGCTTGGCCCTCCTGGCTGCCAGGGCCCTGCTGGCTCAGATTCAATTCCCACCCACCAGGACCCCCAGGGCCTTTCCCTGCTGCTGCTTCCAGCCTTTCATTCCCCAGTCTGTCCTCACACCCAGGGCTGTCCCATCCCAGGTGCAGAATCCAGCACTTTCCCTTGGTGAATTTCACATGGTTGGTGACTGCCCAGGCCTCTCATTTGTCGAGGTCTCTGCAGGGCCTGCCTGCCTTCAGGGAGCCAACAGCTCCTCCCAGTTTTGTATCACTGCAAACCTTCTCAGCATCCCTTCCAGTCCCGTGTTCGAGTCCTTTATGGGGATGTTGAAGATCACAGGGCTGAGGGTGGAGCCCTGTGGAGCCCCCCCAGTGACAGGTCACGATGGAGAATCATATCTTAGTGACATCAAATCTCACTCTCTCCAACACCACCCACCTTGGGGGAGAACAGGTCAGAGCTTTCAAAGACCATCCCTCCCAAATCCCTTCACCAGCTTCTCACCTTGCCCACCACAGTCTCTTCCTTCTTCCCACACTGCTGAAGCTTCTGTATCCACCACTACCAAAAGGGGTTGACATGGGGAAGGAGAGTGTTATAGGGAACAGCTGTGCTACATATCCACTTTTAGGAACCAGAAGCTGGGAATTCAGCCAATGAAAAGTAAATGAAATGTGGGTGGTTTGGTATCACAGCAGAGACCTTGTTTATCTTTGTCGGCCTAAATAATTTGGAAGACAAGAGAGATACTTCCATGTTTTTGAAAGACCCAAAAAAGCCCGAGTTTATATACAGAGTATGAGTAGTCCTTACAAACTGCTTGTTGAGAAGGAGCTTTCTATGAAGAAACCTGCCATGCTCTTCTGCAGCTGAGAGCTGTTGCTACTGAATGAGCTTTATGCAGAGAGATACATGTTTTCCTCACTGTAATGTTATTTGATAATCTGGGATTAGAAAAAAATAGCTAGAGGGAAAAAATAACCAAAAATAAAATAATAAAAAAAAAAACCTCAAACAAAAACAAAAAGGCTTTCAGAAAGAATAATTTGATAAAACAACAGACAAAACCCTGATTTTGCTGAGGTCAAAGGCAAAACTTCACTAGAAATTGATTTTGCTTCAAGATCTAAAGTCAACATCTGCTCTATTTAGTATCACATTATAGAGGGACATAGCTGTTCATTTGTGCTGGGCTTGAGAGGCCTTACAGAACATTCAGAGCATGGCCCTATATTTTCCTATAAATGTAGACATAAATTTATTCTGAATCATCCTATATTTTCTCACACTTTTTTATACTTTAAATATATATAGACTGTGTGTATGTGTGTGTGTGTGTAGGTATACAGAATTTTAATGTATTCTTATATTTCAAGGTTTGGAGTGGGTGTGTATATATTTTTGACCCACAAATTTTTCATCAACCTGCTTTTATACTATTTTTATACTTCTGTCTCACCCTTTTTCTTGCCAGTCTTACCAAGTGATCAGAGCCTACCAAGCAATCACACACCTTTTAAAAGTGTTTTCTTAAAAGTTACTAGTTATAATAATATTTTTACCTTTTTTCCAAAAAGTAAGGTATGAGAGGAGAAAAAGAAGATCATTACTTGCAGGCCTGAAAATGTCTCAAATGAGGCAAAATATATCTCTTTACATCAAGTCGCTGTAATTTTTCCATTTTCAATTCCTTTATACATTCACAGCTTGGACTACCTGATGATATTCTATGTAAGACTAACCCAAATGTCTGTTCAGTCTAATGTTCTGAGATAGTAAAGGATTGCCTCATTAGATAAGGAAATCAAAGGTGTAAGTTTTGCCATACAGTTTTAATAAAGCATAAGAAAATAACCTATCTGTTGGAAAGGTTGTTATCTACCCTGAGTTGGATGATGACAGGTGTTATGTGTCAGTGAGCCATTACTGCGCTGCCCACAGTAATCTGCCTGAAAATAATGTATACATACATGAGAAATAAAACTGTGGAATCAGAGATGTTTCCCTGAGTAATATACCTAAAATTTAAGATGTTATAAAGATATGTTAGATGCTAATCCCTTCCAAAATTACTTCATCATTATAATTACATGCATTCTGACTCAGTTTCTCCGAATTACTCAAGGACTGCTGTTACTGTAGCAGTATGATGACTACTTGCTTGAATAAAGATAAAAAGCAGTTTCTGCCCTGGAAGACTATACATACAGAATTTAAACTGCACACATAAGCACTGAAGATATTACCAGATATAGTATAACTTACTGAAGCTTGTCCAATTTTCAGCCAGCATTGTGATAAAGTAAAAGAAACATTATTAAATCCTTATCTTCAGGCAAACCCTCTCTCAAAGACCAAACAGACTTCCCAGGGTACTGGACTACCAAAGGAGTCAACCTTATCTACAGAAAACTGTCAGAAAATCTTGAGATCCAAATGCTGTTTGCTGGATGTAATGATTTCTGATAATTTTATAAACTGCAGTTTCACTGAGATTTTTAATCACACTTTGCTTGAAAATGATGTTTCTGTGGAGTTTGGATAATGTCATAATTAGGCAAGATATACAGTAAGAATTACACAAAGTATTCCAGCCCCCTGCTTTCTCTTATGAGGCTTTTCTATTGTCACAGAGATCCCCAATCTTCTGCAGGGCAGTCCCTATTGTCACTCTCTTCTCTTTCACCTAATTTCCTTCCTTAACTTTTGATCCAGTTACATTTATTTTTCCCTTTCAGCACTGTCAGGAAGCATCTGGACAGTTTCCAAGTGAAGCCAACACCTCAGCCTGAGCACACCTCGAAGAATCTGTGCCACTCCGTCATTCACACGCTGCTCCTCCACTGCCTTCCTCTATCCGGTGTCTGGCAGCAGCAATCAGGAACAGGGTTTTGAGTGCTCTCAGACTGTGTCAGGATTTGATTTCAGCTGAATGACTTTGGCATGGTAAGTGTTAAACCAGACCCCTCACAATGATAGGTTTGTGCTGCAAACATCCTTGGGAAGCCTTGATGATTGGGCCACCTTTTCCAGAACTCTCCACGTCTTAGAAAAGAGAAGCAAGCTGTAAATCCAGTGCAATTGAGTCAAGAAAAGCACATTAGTTCCTCCATAAAATTCAGCATATAACTTTTTTTTCTGTATGTCTTTGGAAATACAGAGCCCTTAATTTCCTTCTTGATTTTTGGTCTTGATTTGTTCTCCTGGTCTTGTATCATCTGACTGAAAGGCCTGTTTATTTTATACTCCCATTGTATGGTGTGCTTTTACCTTGATAAAAATGATCCTGTCTACAAGATAATTAGCCAACATTTATATTCAGTTTTTAGTAAGGCTTATTTGGTCAAACTCACTTATTAAAGAAGGAAAAAGATACTACAGTAACAGAAAATTACATTTGAATGCATACGTGTTTGCCTCAGTATATATTCTGCTTTTCTTTGACTAGTGCCATAACTGGTCCCACAACTGTGCCAAGGGTGTAAAAAAGAAAAATAAAACTATAATCAAAACATAAATAACAAAATGAAAATAAACCCAAAAATATCTCCAAAAGCAAAATTACTGACACACAAAAAGTAGTGAGTAGGACATCTCCAGCAGAACATTATTGGTCTATTCTGGAGAACTTGTTTGGTTCTAAATCACAGTTTGTCTGTGACCATTTTTTTCCATGCTGCATCTCTCGGGTATGAAGCCCCAGACTGCTCATCTTGTGAAACCTTATATGGTCAAATTTGCAGCAATAGTTCTAGTCTGCAGTAAACCAAAACCTTCTTAACATATATCTTGCTTATAAGGCCTAATCCAGTAAAACTGACCATTAAGATCAGTGTAAATTGAATTGTTCTCTTGAACTTGCTGATAATTGCTTGAAATACCAATAAATATGGTGTTTCCAAACAGAATGAGTTATGGTGCTCAACACTGTCCCTATTATTGCTCTCCTGCCTTACTCCCAACCTTCAAAATGTCACAGGAATTGCACAATAATTTGCTCAAGAATGCTTGTCAGAGATCTGTTGTTTTGATCCCAATTAATTAAACATTCCTGAGTCTGCATGCAGAAAGAAAGTAGCAAATGTTCAGAATAACACAAACTGACATAACATCTAAGACATGACCTGAAAAATACATGAAACATTCATTACTTCAGATGCAAATACACAAAAAGTAATGCAGACACTGGACCTGAATCTACGCTCAGAAGAGTTCATGAAAACAAAACCAGAACGTCATCTGAATTATGAAGGGGTTTTTCCCTTCTTGCTTTTTTTTTTTGTTTGTGGTTTTGGGTTTGGTTTGTTGGTTTGGTTTTTCCCTATCCAAAGGATGAGAGCAGTTATTTTTACACTGTAGAGGCTGCAACTTCAATACTGTGCTCAGTTTTGGGCCTCTCACTACAAGAAAGATATTGAAGCACTGGAGCCTGTCCAGAGAATGGCAATGGGGCTGGGCAAGGGTCTGAAGCACACATCTGATGAGGAATAGCTGAGGTTGTTTAGCCTGGAGGAAAGGATGCTCAGGGGGTTGTAGTGAGGTCCAGATTGGTCTTCTTCCTGGCAACAAGTGACAAGACAAGAGGAAAGAGCCTCAACCTGGGCCAAGGAAGACTTAGATTGGACGTTAGGAAAAATTTCTTCACAGAAAGGTTTGTAAAGCATTGGATTTGACTCTCCAGGGGAGTGGTAGCATCACCTTCCATGGAACTGTTCAGAAAATGTTTGGATATGGCACTTATGGACATGGTTTAATGGTAAATGTGGTGGTGGTCCTAGTTTGAGGATCGGACTTGGTAATCTTGAAGATCTTTTCCAGCCTTAACCATTCTATGATTCTAGGAATGATTACTTCCAATTTGTTAAATACTAGTTATCTTTAAAAATAAATTAAATCTCTGGAATTATGCATGAGGTAATGAATTCTATCATTTTCACAATAATTGAGAGTTTGATCCTATGCTGTGACCCCTCTGGTTTAGCTGAATCTCCTCAATAACAACAGACAAAGTTGGAAATATGTCTTATTTTGACCATTCTTTATTGCTTACTATTTTATCCAGGCTAAGACTGGTAACAGGAAATTACTGTCTGAAAAGATCCAGGTTGAAAGAAATCAGTAGTAATGGGCAGCCATCAATACAGCAAAAGAAAATACATAGTGATAGCAAGAGGAAGCTGGACTTGCTCAGAATAACAACTATACATTTTTAAGTGTGAACCATTCCAAAGAAATATTTCTGTTTCTGATGTTCTCTCCAGATCTTTAAGTCATGATCCTTCCAATTCCTGAAAGAAAAGCTGTAAGTCAAAACTGTGTGTGCGGTACCAGAGCTACAGGAAATTAGAGAAAAGGCAGTCTAATCTTAACAGTCCCTTTGAACCCTGAGGAATCAGCTCCATTGCAATTTTCACTTGACCTTGGTTCTTATCTTTACTCCTCTGCATATTCAATGAATTAACAGAATAATTGTTATAAAATTTCAATACAGCCTTAGATTGATAGAGGTCCATTTAATCTTCAAGTTGAATTTTACTCTAATTAACGAAGTCTCACTTTTTTGGACACAAATCTAGATTGAGAAGTAGCATTTTGGAGGCGATCAACTGGAGTAAGCACATTTGAAAATAGACAGATAGCCAAACCTCCTAAGTCAAAAACTTTGTTACAAGACACTCTTTTTTTACTCAGATTTTCTGATACTATTGTAATTGTCAAAAGTATCTACTCTTGGCTGTATCTTTATTAATCTTCTATGAAATGTGGTAATGTCTCATGAAATGTGACTGCTGAGATAACTTTTGCACATGTAGTACAATTAAGATACAGCAAAATAAACAACTGACAGAAGGAGCTTCAATTTCCTAGCAATTTTGAGCCTAAACTAGAATATATGTGCACATAATTGTACTCTTGGGATTTAAGACATGCCTAGAGCTGGCTTTTTCCTTGGTGGATTTTTTTTGAAGAACTGTTAGTACTTCTCTCTCCAGCCCTATGGGCAGTTCTGCAAACCCGTAAGCAAGTAGAAAACAAACAGAGGTAGATATATGACAACTTGATAAATTGGTAATCATACACAAATATTTCAGATTTTTTTTTTTTTTTTTTAGCTTTTTCATTGATCAAAAATAACAAGAATGACTAGAAGTAAAGAGGGCAATCTTGCATTTTATTCTTTAAAGCAAGATGAGATTGTAGCTGCGAATGGACATATAAATCTTCACTAGTAAGTAGGTCAAAAGGTGTGAAGAAAGTTTTGAATCACAACTGCTGCAATGCTGACAGACTGCTCCAACCAGCTCCTTGGGTTGAACTTTCTGCTTGAAAACTGAGAATTAATAAAACAGAGCTCTTTTCTCTTCCTTTTGTTCTCTGCTTCTCTGTTCCACTCTTGAGCAGCTCTTTTTCCCCTGCTGGGGAGGGATGGCATTTGGCTGCCCATGGCTTCGCACTCAGCAGGCAGGTGCTGGGGAGAGGGGGAGTGACCTGGGAGCAGAGAGCGAGTCCATGGCCCTGCCAGCTGTGAGACATTCCATGTTTCCCTATTTCATGCCTGTGCTGTGCTGGCACAGGCAGTGTAGGTATTGGTGACTTCAGGGGAATAAGGGAATGTTCTAATTCGGTGAAGACAGGAATTGATCATTACTGCACTCATGCACTTACACACTTGTGTTCTTACCTAAATTATAAAGCATCAGAGCACCCAGGCAAACTAATAAATTGCATAATTGCACAGCTTCCCCTCATTAAAGAAATAGGATTTTTTTTTTTGCTCCCTCTTACCCATTTCAGTATATCCTGTGCCTTCCAACTTGTTCATGAACTGCAGGCTATCACTCTCCATAAAACAAAGGCTCAGCTCTGTACTTGTACTCTCTACACAGCACTTGTGCTACACTTATATCGAATGGAAGGGAGAATGTCGTTTTAACTAGAAAAAAACTTCTTTAAAGATCTCCAAGAATACCAAATGATGCCCTTTTAAGTAGATCAATGCTTAGTGTACTGTAGCTGTCAAAAATCCCACCCATTTCAAGACAGTTCTTACTGAAATAAATACACCATGCATTAAAGAATATTAGCATCTAAGAGCTACTCTTTTCACAAGAGCTATCAAGTATTGACCAGGGAAGAAAATGACAAAAAAAAACAAGAAAGAAAAAAAAAAGTAAGCACTTACAGCTCGCTTTCTTCATCAAACAAAGGCATATATTACACAGGTTTTTTAAGTACCTTTGACAGACTCTGAGCATTAAGTGACTTTCAACAACTTGCCTTAAAGAACAAGACAGCAGGAAAACCTCCTCTTCCTCTCTGTATAACCTGACTGCTAAGTGCTAAAGAGAACAGATGGTAGCATTTACATTTTCCTTGGAATTAAGACATTCTCTTCCTAATTGATTTTTGCAAAACAACACTATGTAGAAATATCAAAATGAAAAGGTTTGGTTAGTTCAAACATAGTTTGCTTTCGCTTTGCAGGTAGAGACAGGATCTCCTTGGAACTTGGAAGCTGTCCTATCTCTCAAGCCTTGTTGAAACAGTTGCACTTTGACAAATTTCAGTGTTGGTTTTTGTTGTTTTTTGGGGTTTTTTTTCCCACAAAGTGCTTTCCTTGGGGTAATGTTGCCATAGTGCCTCTTTTTTTTAAATCAGAAAATCTCAGCATCAATATTTTTAAAACAAAACTGACATTGTTGTCACTGCCTAGTGATTGAGGATGGTGACAACAGGGTTGAGTTTATGGGTAAGAATCAGAAGGCCACCAAGGCAGATGTCCTGGTGTGAGTCTGTTATAGACCACCCACATGGGATGAATAGGCAGATGAACTATGCTATAAGCAGCTGAGAGAAGTCTCAGAATCTCTAACCTTTGTTCTCATGGGGGACTTAAATTTCCTATCCATCTGATGAAAATACAGAAATACAGCAGAGAGAAAGCAGTGAGATATCAGTCAGCAGAACTGATACCTTAGAGAGAGCATACTTTGGCTGTTTGGGAGCTTGATTGACAGGGTGCCTTGGGAGGCAGTCCTGGAGGGTAAGGAAGTCCTGGAAGGGCTGAGGAATGGAGTCACTTCCAGCTGCTGGACAGACACCAGTGGTCTTCCTGGTGTTCTCTCCTCTAGCTGAAAACCCCCAATTTCCTCAGCTGCTCCTCACGTGACTTGCTCTCTAGGCCTTTCACCAGCTTCACTGTCATTCCCTGGACAGGACCCAGCAACTCAATGTCTTTCTTGAAGTCAGAGGCCCATAATAAAAACATCTCTGTATTATCAGCTCTGTGTTTAGTACAAATCCAAACCATAGCCCCATACAAGCCACTGTGAAGAAAATTGGCTTGACCCCCAGCCAAAGCCAGCATAGGGTGCATTCCAGTCTAAATGATTTTGTGATTTGCATCACTGTTAAAAACCTGTGAAGCATTTTTTGATTGCTTAATTTGTATATTTCTAAACACTCTCAATATTTCATATTTAATTATATTTGCTTGATATCCGCTTGATTGGAGTCATATTAGAAGTGACTTACTGATCACTGGTATGACAAGTATTCTAAGACTACACTTACTGATAAGAAAATTCTTATCAGCACTATTTGAGTGATAAAAATAAAGATGGACAAATTACTGTGTAGCAGATTTACCTGCTTGAGACAGACACCAACGCAAAATCTTTAGAACCCCTCAAATCTTACCCACTGAGAGGAGAAAGGGAACAGCATTAACTGTGTTGCCATTCAATGGGATCTTCATAGGCTGCAGAGATGGGTGAAGAGAAACCCAATGAGGTTCAACTAGAGTAGGGTCCTACACCTACACCAAGCACCTGCACAAGCTGGGAACCACCTTCTGGAGAGCAGCTCTGCAGAGAAGGACTGGGGAGCCTTGGTGGGTGACAAATTGACCATGAGCTGCCAGTGTGTCCTTGCAGCCAGGAGAGCCAATGGGATCATGGGGGGCGCTGGGAAGAGTGTGGGCAGCAGGTCAGGGAGGGGATCCTTCCCCTCTGCTCAGCCCTAGAGAGGCCACACCTGGAGTGCTGTGTCCAGGTCTGGGTTCCTTGGTACAGGAGAGACATGGAGCTATTGGAGATGGTCCAGCAGAGGTCACAAGGATCAGGAAGGGTCTGGAGCATCTCTCCTGTGAGGAGAGACTGCAGAGCTGGGCATGCTCAGTCTGGGGAGGAAGACAGAGGGGATCTCATCAATGGGTACAGATATCACAAAGGAGGTGCCAAGAGGATGTGCCAGGCTCTTTATTGTGGCCCAGTGACGGAACGAGGAGCAAAGGCCAAAAAATAAAACACAAGGACTTCTACCTCAACATGGGGAAGAAGTTTATGTCAAAGCTGGCAGAGCACTGGAACAGGCTGCCCAGGGAGGTCATGGAGTGTCCCTCTCAGGAGACATTCAAAACCCCCCTGCATGCATTCCTGTGTCATCTGCTCTAGTTCACCCTGACTTTAGAGGGGGTTTTATTGGGTGATCTCCAGAGGTCCCTTACAACTCTTAACAATTCTGTGATTCTGTGAGCTCAGCTTGTCTATCTGTTCTGTATACCACAGCAATTGTAGCAAATGTGAGATTAAAGTTATACCTTGAACTATTACATTAAAGAGCATATCAGATGTGACATATATCTAAGAAAAGCCTGAATTTACAACAGCTGATTATATATCAGTTGCAGATACAGTACTATCTGAAGTTATTTCTCCACTTCATTTTTCTCATTGAATTAGTTTTGTGATATAGCCTCAGTTAGAGGCTTTCAAATATATAGGTAGGAACAAAACGAATCATGAGTTTGTGAAAAGATTGCACTAGATTAACCTGATATCCTCCTCTGAGACGATGACTGAGCTTCTAGACAAAGAAGTGGAATGGATTTAGTCTCTCTGAATGTCAGCATTCGACAGTTCCTCAAGTACCTAAGTCCCATCTAACTGGAATTCACCAGTTGAAGGAAGCTACAAAAAAAGGCAAGTTTAATGAAAGTCAAGCCTGAGAAAAATATGCCAATAAAAAAATGGCTGCATTTAAAGGCTCTTATACTTTCTACTAAGATTTTCAAACTTAGTTTTCAGGGTGTTTTCAGTGGTGTAGCATCCATCTTCACTGTCATGCATTTTTATAAAAGAAACATGCATTTTCTTCTGATAAAATTCTTTCTCCAATTAAAATTCTTTATTGCAAAATCCATTAATGCTTGTCATCAGCTTGTCAGCTGCTAAAAAACCAAGCTTTTACAGCAATCAGTCAATGTCTTGAAATCAATTATGGGTAATCTAAAAATATTTCAAATTAAATGTGTCATTATTACTTAGTCCAATTACTTCAATTGATTTTATGAAAGATTAAAAAGTTGGCAAAAAGTTGGATTCAATTTCATTTAACTTTTTTACATAAACAACTGTTTTTAAAAAATTTTGGGAAGGCAAAAGTGAACTTTTTCATCCTGCTGTCAATTTCATTAAGTAAAACCTTCATGTCCACCCACAGGTGTGACACAAAAATATTCATTGCAGTCAAATAGATGCATAAAGGGAGTAAGGAGATCACCAAAAGTTTAACTTAGATTTTTTTCAAGTTTTCACTTTGTTTATCCTTCCTGGAACATAACTGGGATAGCTGTATTATACCACAAATATGATTAACTAACAGCCAAAACTATGAGTCCGTCTTTCAATAATCAGAGGTTTTTTTTAGTGGTAAGTGCTAAGTTCACCTAGTTCTTTCAGATCCACCTGGAAATTAAACTATGCAATGCATTTTTATTAGTAGTGAAATAAAAAGTAAATTTCTATGAAACATTCACAAGTAACATTGACTCTGAAAGACAGCTATCCAACTTCTTATATCAATTATTTTACCTCTTCAGCACAAAAGATTCAAAACTTTGTGTTTAAAAAGAGCATTAAAGATGAACTCAGTTTAAAATATACTACTTTTCTCCCAGCACAAAAACTGATCATTCCATCTTTATCCAGGCACAACTCCCCTCGATGCTATGGAAAGCACTTTACAAAGTCTGCATGATCACCTTCTTGCAGAACAAAAATAAGAAAGGCTGTCTGCAGAGTGCTGTCAAACCTTTACGCATGCAAAACAAATCTGTTACATGTTCTATACCACTGAAATATATAAAGCTACACCTTCTGCTTTCTCTTCAACTATATGGCCAATAATTAATCATAAGGGGTTTTTCCTTTTTTTTCTCAGTCTTACATTCTTTTCCTTGAAATTCTACATATTTCCTTTTAATTTGGTCCTTACTGCTAAAAAATATATAGCAATTTTTTACAAATATGAAAAATAAGTAATATATAAAATAATTTCTTAAGTTAAAATTTAAAACCACAAGGCTTATTTTTCCTATGATATCCTAATATTTATTTATTACTTTAAGCAAAGCCTGTTATTTCTCTTGTTACAGTAACAAAAACTAGCATTAGTTAAGGACTGCATATGGTAGCAAGAATAAAATTCATTAAAAATTGACAAAAGCTGGTGAAGCAATCAGTCCCCACACTGCTGAAGAAGTAATTCTTCATCAAGACAGTCAGTGTTTACTTTTTAAAGTAAAGATTTGTTTTAAAAACAAACTATGAACAAATCCCACATTACTCTGCCATCCTGCTGCTCTAAAACAGGAGAAATCCAATTTTGTAAAAAGCTGGAATTTGAAAGAACTAAATAATTAATATATTATGACGTTCCTCCAATTCACTGCTTGGTCAGTTGTCCAATCCAGCTGTAAAACCTAACACTCTGTAGTCAAATTAATTTTTGGTGACAAGGTTTCCTAAATGCAGAATGGAAAACTGATTTATGCAGCTTGAGCTCTGGTTCAGAAGTAAAATCTGCAAACAATGTTTAACATGGCATTCAGTCCAGGCTTCAGCTACAGAAAGTTCCAGCAAGAGCCAACCTTTCCATGTTTGCCTCCACCTGTCACACAGAGCTGTTCTCTACCAGAAGGCAGCTGAGGCCTGGCCCAGAGCTCATTCAAGTCAGCAAAACTCTTTTCTTTGGCTTAAACCAACTCAGGTGTGGATCAATTATAGCCATTGCTAAAGGTCACATTGTAGTTTACAGATGACTGAAAGGATTACTTCTAATTAATTTTTTGATATCTCAGAATGCAGCATTTCCTCAGATAACAAATATCATAAAACTGGATTTATTTCAAATCATATTGTGTGCTTTTGTCCATTTGTCTTTCTCACATTGACTTTCTCCTGTGATTTATTATATACTTCTTCCAAGACTAATTGTATTATGAAAATGGCTAGATTTCTATTCAATGTCTGTCTATTTTCCCATTATACACTGGGCCTTTTTTTTTTTTTTTTTTTCTTCATTTGGCAGAAATACATAAACATTAACTGCTAGTTTCATCTAAGTTTAGAATTTCATTTAAGCAAAATAAATTGCTTATGTTTGGTCAAAATTTATGCTGGAAATTCTAGGAGTTAGGGTTTTTGTGAAATTAGAAAGGTATTTTTTGGTGGTCTAAGATCACACTAGGGAGGACTGACATGAAAAAAGATTGAATTTCCTTGCCTGAGGTTGATAACCACCTTATGCATAAAAGTTTGGGTGAGTTCTAAAGTTGTTATGTCATCTTTGTCAGTTTCTGTGTAATTAGTGCATTAACTTGCTATTCTGTGTGGTAATTTTAATTTAAGTAGAAATTGAAAATATTTTTACTATTTCCATATATATGCTCTTTGGTTCTATAAAATGTTGGATTTTTCCCTCTCTTTTTGTCAAGTATTGTTATGTTAAATCTAAGATAGAATTGCTACTTTATTGCTTAAATTTTGTAAACACATTTTATGAAGTTCTTAAATAATTTTTCCCTACCTTACTTCAATCTGGTGACATTAACAGTGAAGTTCATGAGGTTTGTCTTCACTGCTATATAAACTGCTAATAATGTTTGTTTTTACCATCCTAGCTTTCTTGCTTAATTAATCTGCTGTTTTAAGTTGAATGTTGTGCTTCCTAATGTTGCTGGAACTGAATGAGCTGAATCATTCCTATTTGCTACAGTCCTTTCCCTCACAAACAATGTTTTAAAGATCCTCCACCTGTTTTGGATGCAATGAACTGTGCTGTATTTAAGAGTTTCTTCTGGAAGAGCTGTTTATGTTCACTAGCCTCCCTTCAATGCTTAGATACATCATATAAAAAAGACAAAAAAGCCTGGATTGTGTACATTTCTGAGTCTGAATGCAAACCATTTATTGCTTTATGAAAATAATATCCTCCAGGGAGTATCACAGGTAGTCTGTATGTCCTTGAGCCTTTTCCTTTTGCATGTTGAATTTTGATAGTTGAAATAAACATAAAATCATACACAGTCATAAATTACTTAATCTATTGTGGACCTAGGGAGTATCTCACAATCTGCTTTTCCCAGTTTTCCCCTGTTGTTCTCAGTAACAAGTTGGGATTTAGGTAACCACAACTTTAAGAAATGAACTTGTATGATGCAGATTTGGATACTGGGATTGGTATACTTAATTTCTATTCCTTTTAAACTTCAAATGTCATCTCTCATTCATTAGAGCAAATGATAGGCAGGCTCTTTTTTCTCCCTTCTTCACTCTCATTTGATCAAAGACTGTTGTGTTTTGCTTTTTTTCTCTCTTTTAATCATGGGAAACAACCTAAACTCTTTCAAATACAGAGCCACCAAACGCTGGGGGTGATGTGACGAAATGCAGGTCAGCAGCCATTTCTGAGTAGTCACTCCATTTCTAGCCAATGGAGAGTAACAAGCACAGCTAGATGAGGACTGATCATGCTTTGTAACTCTACATTTGGCGTAGTCATCTGAGCTGCCTTCACAAACAAGCCTTCATAATTTCAGCCTAGCACCACAGAATATCACAGGATGGCAGCACATTCTGAGTTGTAAGGACCCATAGGGCTCATCAAATCCATCTCTTATGTGAATGGCCAGGCATAAAATGAATCATTTCCTGGAAGAGTCTTTGAAAGGCTTATTTCTCTCCAATAAAGGGGAGCCTGATGTATCTGCATTGGAGATATGGATGTGTATTACAGACATCTACAGTTAGACAAAGTCCATTCCACCTCATCTATTGGATAGCAGCAAAGATTAACAAAAGGATTTAAGAACAGAGTGTGTTTAAACAATCTCCCCTTTCCATCCAAATATTTCCAGTGCCTGCAATGAAAGGATTCCCTGTGCTCTTGGCACAGTGTACCAATAACCTTTATGTTGTCTATGTGACTCCTCTCAGTTATTTTTAATTCCATCTATAACTTGTCTTCTGAAGCCATCCATGGCAATAAATCCCATGCCTTAGTCATGTGGGGGAGAGACAGGGAAATAAAAAAAAAACAAAAACTCAGTTCCCACTGTTCTCAACCTGTTGCTCAATTATTGCTTTTAAGAATCTTGCCATTCTAGTGTGATGGGAAAATCAAACCCTACAAATCCTTGTGCTCTAAGGGCAGGGAAGGCTTCTCCCAGCACTTTTTGTGTGCACACACTCTGCTGCTTTCCATTCCCAGAGGTAGGAATACTTCATCATGTCTCTGTGCAGAATGATAATGAAATTTAATTTGGGAATTCTCCATTAAATGCTGCTCTACACCGTAAATTAGGTTCTCTAGTTAAACACCTAATTTGTAGTATTGAGTCACTATGTCCTGAAGGCAGCAGCACCTGAAAGTGTATAAAATTGGATGAAAAGTGAAAGATAGAAATAAATAGGATGAAAGACAGCTTAAACTAGACAGAATTTCCACTGCTAAATTATAAAAATTATCTCCATTACTCACACTTCATGAAATGAACATTCTGATCAGGTCCTCACAACTCAGTCAAGGGGGTGAGAATATGATGTGTATGATACATGTGTTCCTTCAGCACAGACAGCCAGTGACCATATTCTTGTTTCATAGGAATTTTTTTCAGGTTACAGAAGTTTTGTCTTCCCCCCTTTCCCTGAGTTAGTGTGGTAAGATGGAATTCAGCCTTTTGCATTGCTTGGATGGACAGAAGGTCTCCAGTTGAATACAATGTCCAGCAAAGTACTCCAGAGAAACTCCTTCATAACAGAAATTGTTGTAAGTCCTTCATTAAAGACTGAAAAATGTCTGTGAAACTTTCAAGGAACCCTAGCCATTTTCAACAGAAAAATGTTATGCTGGAATATTTCAAATCACTTTTACAATATCATGCAATTCACCCTGTATGTGTGGGATTCATTAAATTCATTCACAAAAGGGATTAAAATGGCATCTTAGTGTCATGTGAGGCAGGGGGATTTGAAACAGAGCAGTAGCTGGACACTAGGCCAGCTGAATTGAACTTACTGCTGTTACATCAATACATATAATTTTGGAATAAAGGGACATGAGGATTAGGGGCTATCTTTCAGAGAGATTTTGTAATATTACAGATATTATCACACATAAAATCTAAAAATGGACTTACTGGTAAATGTATGAGTAGTGGAAAAATTGAAAAGCACAAATAAAAAGTAAGAGTTCTTCAAAAGTCATCATAAAACCTCATCACACTCATACAGCACAGATGTTGCTCAAATGATAAGCAGATGTTTTTATGTAGACTAAATTCTAAATGATCCCACTGTTATCAGTCAACATCCTTCAAATAAATTCAAAGGAAAATATAGTGACTAAGAAGAGATTCCTGGGGAAACAATTCATGTGTGTAAAGGGTTAAAGTATACCACAGAAAAATATTTGTAGACGTGACATGATAAAATCCCTAAAATTACATTTCAGACTTTAAAAGCTACAATATTGAGGCACTTGCACAGGAAATCCAGAGGAATATTCTAAGAGGACATGAATAATTCATGGCTTCTGAAGCACACACGAGACAGATGATCCCAGAAAAACGAGGTATCCAGGTGTGCTCCTGTCAAGTGCAGTGACATGAGCACAGTGTAAATCTGCTAGTGAGAAGCACAAGCTCATCTCCATCCCACCAAGATACACTGTGAACTGGCTTCCAAAAGATGTGTTACTGTTTTAACATCAAAAGGATGAAAAGTCCAGAGAAGGGGACTAGCTAATAAAGTGCCTTAAATATTCACAGAACGGAAAATGCTCCCTGGCTCCAGCATAGATTAGAATTGACCTTAAAGTGTTTGCCTGGTTAAAAATAAAACAAAACAAAACAAACCCTAAATCATAACCACCCTTGCTTCTTCAATTTTGTGTATCTCACTACATTTGCTCCCCCTTTCCCTCCCCTGAGATGTACCTTCAGTGACATATTTTTCAAAAGTGTGGCAGAAACTCTTTTATTATGAAAATAGTCATTTTTGCTACATTGCTTGGCTTATGTTCCTCATCATTTGGGTTCAAGTATAAATTTTGTTCCTATTGAAAATAATGCAATTGAAGCTTACAGAGATTCCAATATCACTTTTAATGAGAAATACTAACCTGTCATAATATGTTCTCGGTGATACACCTGACAGCTAGGTGTAAAGCTCAAAATAGATCTGTGCCTTGCAGGTTGTACCTCAACTTTGCAGTCCTGAGGTAACAGCCAGACAACAGTGTCAAAGTGAAGTCTTGAACCTGCCCAGTGTTCAGCCTCTCTCAGGGTGTCCACCCTGAATGATTTTCCTTCCTTCCCACTTGCCTCTCTAAAACAGCTCCTGGTTTTGCCAGCTCCTGAGCACAGAAGCCAGACAAGAAGCTAAACCTCACAGGTAACAGGACTCATCTTCATCTCTTTGAAGATATTTTTATGCTTGGAAGTATTCTAGCATTAGTCTAGCATATGTCAAGTCCTTAAAATGAACAAAACTAACACTTTAGTATGAAAGCAGATTCTGTCTGTAAATTAGGTCTCAAGATAGGAGAGAAGGTGTAATTATTACTGAGAATTTCCAATACAGCTTTTTGGGGGGGTTGGGAGGGTTTTTTTTTGTACACATAAATGCTTTCTTGTCTAAAACTTTTCTGTATAATTTCAAGCACTGCTTGAGGGATTTTACAACCTAACCAGTTGAAACAAATGGACATGCTTTAGATTCCACTCAAAACTTGATGCTTCTGAAGACTTGAAGACACAAACAATCCAACCCTTTGTAAAAAAGCATATGAGAAAGAGCAGGAAAAAAACACTAATTCAAGTTAATTTTTCAATCAAGGATTTATATGGTCAATGTGATTGTATATGTTACAAATATACATTCTTTATGCACACACACACATATCTACAGCTAATAAACAGACATGTACATATATATATAAACTCAAAATCCACAAACTCTTTGCTATTATTTTATTTAGTTCATTATTAGTAATATTTAACTAACAATATTATGTCAACTGGCCTTTTGACCTTTTCTATCTAATTAAACTTGAAAGAACAGATGTCTATAAAATCTGCTTTGAACCAGTCCAGTCGTTTCAGATTTGCAGCTAAAGACATCTTTATAACTGGTGATGAACGCTCAGATTTATTAAAAAGTTGTTATTTTCAGTGCCCCATTTATCAATTAAATCTGATCATCCAGCACTGTGTAGCAACCAAAGTCCTATTTCTAGCACCAAGCCAAAAGACAAACACAGCTAAAATACATGACTTTTTGTCTCTGCAGTGTGCCTAGCAAGCCTGCTCTTGGGCTACCTGCACATGCTGGCACACCTTCTTTCCTATCATGACCCCCATCAGGTAGAGACTGTACAGGCATTTCTGGATGTGCCAAAACCTCTTTTCCACTTTGCTCTGTGGTTGCACATGTGATTTGCCTCAGCTGGGGGACTCTGTTGAGCAGAAACCCCATGGCCTCAGCCAGATCTGGCACCAAACTGGCTAGAGTCTGTCCCACCCAGACAAACCTTTCCTGAAGAATGGCAAAACAGGTAGGGGTGACCAGGCTCATGCTGTCTTAGCTCCTCCATAAGCCTACAGACACAATGCCATTGGGTTGTGGAAGTTGAACCTGTATGTCTGTGATTTAAAATAATGCCACTATACAAAATTCATAGTTAAAATTGCCTGAAAGATAACAGTGTGAAGACATTGGCTGTTAGGAAATCTGTTGCCAAAAATTTATGGATCAAATTTGTGCATCAAATTTATGGATATAATATAAATTATATTTATATCAATATAAATTTGACTTTCCTGGCTGCCTACTTCCACTTCAGTCCTAGCAACTGTTCTGTTTGAAAATTACTCATCATGACATAGATCAACAAGTTTTACTTGGCCAAAAGAAGAAGAAAGGAGGAAGGAGTTGCATACCAAAAAATCTGAAATTAAGAGCCAGTAGGCACACATTGGAACCCTTAGGATTCCAGCTGATCTTTTCAGTGTGAAGGTAGTCAAACATTGGTACAAGGATCTCCTTCCCTGAGCATACAGAGAAGTTGAGTAACAAGCCTTTTTTATACACTCTGCTTGGAAAACTAAGTATCAAAAGTAATTTTCAAGAATATATCACACCATGCTATATTATGATTTGAGTCAGTTTCAGTTTATGATTGCCACATACAACTTTTCTGAGAATAATCCTGTTGTCCAGCCTGGACATATAGATTAGAAGATGAACTCAGCTTCATACTAAATACAGTGTAATGGTTATAGTTGAAACTGTATCTCATCCATGGGGATTAAGAAACATTTCCCAAGGCTGAAGTCCTTTTGAGCATCTCGAGAAGATCTCAACTGTATCTGAGAGTAAGACCCAAGAGTGTTTTACCTCTCTCTTCCCTGAAATACATCCATCCTTCCAGGAGGGAAAAGCCAAGATATCTGACCTTGTAGGGACCACCATGCACCCAAGACATCTGGATCCCTGGCCTGCACAGCTGGGACTCCAAAGATCATATCCTGCTGTGCCACCCATCTCACAAAGCTGTTGCAACTTTTAGATACCAGTTTGGGACGAAAAGTCCCTCCATTAACTGCACATGAAGCCCAGAATCCCGATTAGGCATTCAAATAATGTTTGAAGCTGGCTGATGTAAACTCCTCTCTGATCCCTTTATTCATTCTCACAAATGCACCCATTGTTGCTCATTAGCTGTAATTCAAGAGTCAAGTTTCCAAACAGAGCACGAGAGTGTAAATTGCTCAGACATTTTGCAGTTCCCAGAACATTTACATGTGCAGTTATTGTGCATCAGCCTCATTGACCACAGCATCTGCATACGGAATCGTAACCAAGACCACAGCAGGTGCTACACTGAATCCTGCACAGGCATCCTCATCCTGCACAGGGTTTTGTGTACAAAAATCTTATACAACAAGCAAGGAGAGTTATCATATACAGACTCATTGTCCATTAGATAAAAGCAATCAACAGAAGAAATCATTATCAAAAAAATCACTTCCCATTTACCTTAATTTGTGTTCAGGTTCCCAAAGTGTACAGACAGTAATGCTATACACAATAATTATGGTAAATAAGGTAATGGTCCAAAAGCACAAAGCAAAAAGAAAAATACTACCCAATCATCAACCAAAATGCAATAAAAAAGCAAGAGATTTTCATCCCACTTTTCTCTATTAAAAAATACACTCCACGAAAGTTCAATTTTTCTCTAATTCTCTCTCAAGAGGGAGTTCCCATTTGACCTAAATGTCTGTGAATGAAAAATTTATTAAGTGATGTGGTTTACTTTATTTAGAATAAAAAGAATATCTTTTTGCCATTATTACTGCAGGGAGCAGAAGGCAATGCTAGGTCAGATGAACACAATGCTTAAAGGTTTCTTTGTCCTTATTACGACCTCCTGCTACCTAAATTGCATATTAAAATTCAAAATAATCCAAGGAAAGGTCCAATATCGAAATAATATCTTACCCAAAGAACCTACTACTTAAAAATACTTATCATGGAGTTTATTATATCATACTGTTTCAATTGTTCACACCTAAGTATTTCACATTGTCTAGAAATGGAAAATGATACTTCCCAATTATCAATAAAGCATGAGTTCAGCATGACATTTACACATTGTAGAGAGTTCAGCTTTTTTAAAAAAATATATATTTAAATTATTTACTAAGTATTTCTACAACATTTTCCTAATAAAGCTCTTTAGAGCTGCACATTTTTTGTTAATGTGGAAACTGAAATTAAACTACAGGAAGTGACTATAAGTAATAGGCACACCAGGAAACATTTCAAAGTAAAAAATATATTCTTCCTGAATAAATTTCAATAAAATAAGAAATTAGAATTTAAGGTTTGTCCGGCTGTTTTATTTTATAAAAAAATAATGCAAATTTGGCAATTTAGTGATTACCTCACTGCTAACTTCCTGATACTTGAAACTGACTTCAAGGTGGGCTGTTTTTACTAGTTTTTGTTGGTACTTCACAGATTCAGTGCTGCCATCCTTTTCTGATCCAGGAAACTCTAGTCACATGCAGCCTGAGCCAGATATGAAAAGACATGTGTGAGATCAGCTTCATGCAAACATAGTTACTAAATATTCTGCAGTATCATCTGAAAGGAAGCCGACGTCTTGTCAGGGTAAAATTGTCTTTAGAAGAAATACCAGACTGATGGCAGCAACCAAATACAGAGGCCATGTGATTCCCCCCTGCACTGGTATCCAATTTCTGTCAGGCCCCATTTCAGCATGGCACCTGTGGACAAGGAAAGCTCTGGCTCCATCCTCATGCTACCCTTTCTGTGCTGCTCACTGTCAGACAGAACCCTGGTTAATGCCAGTAGCAAACAGAAGTCTAGTTATACAAACTGGGAAATGGAGACTTTTTGCTACATATAAATAAACCTCAGTTCAAGAAAAGTAATAGATTAGATTAAAAGCATAATGAGGTCATACTGTGCCAGGTATATTTTGTGGTGTTTAATGGAAGAGGTACACCTGCAAAATGCATATGCTCCTATTAGGGGAGGCCACCTGAGTACCACAGCCACTCAGCATTAGGTATGTTTGTAAGAAAATCAGACATAAACACAAGGACAGAGACAACAAACTCTTCCAGAAAGTTTTAAAGCCCTTGTTAAACTCAGGTGACCTGTTTCATGTAAAGTTGGTGAGAGGCTTGGGATAGGAGATGAAAAGCAGTGCATGGTGGCCCATTGCTTATGGTCATCACAAAACCTGCTGTTTATGGTCCACTCACCCGAATTGCATGAAGGGCATTTTTGGGAGCATCTCTTCAAAAATCCCCAGAGTACTGGTGATGTTCCTGGAGAACATGTCTGAATGCTCACAGTGGCCTACACTGCCATGTGAAGAAGGAAACTGAGGCAGCCAGGGATGCTGGCTATGCTCTCAGATGCCAGAGTTGAGTGCAGGACTCTGAGGACTTTTTTCCATTGTGGCTTTTAGAGTTAACAGGGTGAAAACAACGTCAAATTTCTCATTTGTATCTAATTGTAGCCCAGATACAATGAGCTCCATTGTCTGTATGTCCTACAGATTTCTAAAACATTTTACATCACAATTGTTGTTTTTAATAAAATATTTATGAGAAAACACAGTCAACGCACCTCTTTGTGCCTCTTGCCATACAGAAAAAATGCCACTAGTTCCTCCCATAGTAGAACAGGAAAAGCCACAGTTTTATCTTCAAATAAGAATATTTATGAGCAGCACTTAAAAGAGAAAAAAAAGTTGAAATGTTCTTTTTCCACTAATAGGGAGGATTTTTAGAAATGTTATTGATATTTTTTTACACCCTAGACTGAGCAAAAACTAATTCAAGAAACACCCCAGAGAGGGATAAGTCTACCCAACCTCAAAACAAGATCTTTGCCACTGCAGTTGCCAGATATGTCATTCTCATAAGCAAAACCTGAATTTATATTTGGATCCATGGAAAAATAACAAATAACTGGACTTGAATTGTCACATAAAAGGATGGATCTTGGATGATAAGTGTAAAGTTTATTCTCATATATAAATATAAGAAAAATCATCTACAATCTACTGCAGTGCTAAGTAATTACATTTTCTTTTTACATATTGTATTCTGTCTGTGAAATAAGGAATCTTCTAATTTATGAACTAAAACTTCTATTTATATTTGTTTGCTTATGTTTTATTTTAATAAAATCATCCAACCAAAGAAGTAGAAATGTTCATACCAGTGCAGTTATTGAGATACTTTCTCAAACTATGTCAGAACTCACATTTGCAATTTCAACCAAAAAATCAAAGCCATTCTTATGACTGAATTCAGCTCTCTATTCACCTACTGATTTTTTAAAATAAAAGATGAAAAAATGTTTTAATTACAGAGAAACAATATTATAAAGTGGTATAATTTTAAAACTGTCCATTGAAATAAAATTATCATCTGGAACATGAGGTTCTCAGGTAAGGTGGAATGTCAGCCTGCAAAAATGTGTTGAGATGACATTTCTCTTAGATTCTTCATGGGAATATGAAAACCAAATGCTTAATTAAACACTCTTCCTGCTTATGGTCCTGGATAATGTAAAATAAGCAGCAAAAACATAGTTGTCTGAGGTTAAGAAATCCATCCTTAAGAAATTAAAATTTTAAATTTCCTTAAAATATGTAAGACAAATATACTAAAGCAGCTGTATTTCATCCTTATAAATAAACATATACACAAGATTTTCTGAGCTAAAAGACAATCTTTCATCCTCTCTAGTCTCCTGCCCTGATGGAAAGTAAGTAATCCATTTAGCACATGTAATATATGTGTGTCATACCAATTGGAAATATCAGCGTGGGTCATGTTTTTACTTTGTGTGTTGACACAGTAATTGGTCAATTATGTGTAATGGAGACTAACTGCCTCACACAAAAATAGAGCTACACTCTACACTCTCTGCATGAATAATAAAAATAAGTTGGCATTTTTGCCCACACACATTATGGAAGACAAACAAGACAAAGGCATTGAAAAAAACTTTAGAAAAGGCAGAAATCAATCATATGTGATTTTCTCAATCTTGTAACATATTGTTCTTAAAAACTGTGCAACAGAAATGGTCTTAGAGATGAGGAAATGTCAGCACACCTGAGGTTACTGAGTCTGACCCTGGGCTTTGGTGTGACCCTGCACTTTGGGTGTCTACCACAGACCTTGCCCTTCTCCTCACACCTTACAGAATTGCCATACCTGAGCACTTAGGGATTAATTAACCAGCTCAAAATTAAAACTGTGTGTTAAAATAGTTGTTTAAGCCCCCTGTACATTCAGGCAAGGAGGAAAGGTATCTTTAGAGGAGGATTTCTCTCTTCCTTGGAATTTAAGATATAGGTCATTAGGAACACCCTTCAGATTTGTCATTGTTTTTCCTCTGACTAAGTAGAAATGCAGATTATGGGGGTTTTTTGGTAGACAAAGTTAGGTGAAATTGATCTAACTGCACTAATACAAAATATCTAGGGTACAGTATGTCTGTCTGAAAAGGAATTAAATTTTACCAAATCTAGTTTGAATCAAATGAAGTTTCAGTGACATTGAAGAAAAAGGGGAAAAAAAATCATTCACAGAGCACTATAAAAATATCTCTATAATAAAACAGCTACTAAAAATGTCCTTTGCATTTAATTTTTAAAATTACTTTGATTTAACAGATAAATTTAATTTACTGCTTAGGTAGAACCTTTGGGTATTTTACAAAGTACTGACAAACTACTGTACTATCTCTTTTCACCTTGCAGATCTCATCAGTGTGCAAGGCACTTGCACTGAAGGTCTTATTTTTGTTTCTTACCCTATTTACAAAAAGCTAAAAGAATAATTAAACTATTAAATGAAGTTCCTGAGTTACAGTGAAACATTTATTTGCTCTCTTCAAAGAACACCAGAGTTGAGACCTTGGGTTCACCAAGGGCAGAGGTGCCATCTTTCCTCTGGTGCTTGACTACTCTGGGAACTGACCTGGGATCACAGGATCTGTCAGGCTCTTGGACAGGAGCACCTGTCCATGTCCTGGTCCCCACAGCATGTCCATGTGCATGTTGGGGATGATTCAGGAACAGGTGTGCAGAAATAAAAGAAACAAGGACAAAGCAGAAGTTTTTGCTGCTGTTCTACATAGGGATCATAAAGGGACATGATATGACTTTCCAAAGCACCTTTCTCTGGTGTGGCTATGGAGGCAGAGAGAACCATAGCCTAAGGAAAACCAAGTACAAGAAAAGAAAGTGCAGAGATCTGTGAGTGCAGATTTTTTTTTTTCCCTAAAGCAGTGCACATAGAGGAAAAGATGGAAGAGCAGGTAACTTAAGGACAGAAAAAGCAAAAGAGGAATGTTATGGGGGAAAAAAAAAAAAAAAAAGTTGGAAAAAAAAAGGTAAAAAACCCAACAACACAGGATGCCCAGGGAAGGAGATCAATCTTTGTTTCCCAGTCCTGCTCACTTGCCACAGGTCAAAGTTCCAAGACAGCATGACAGACTT
Source organism: Muscicapa striata striata (assembly GCA_030060385.1). Taxonomy (NCBI): domain Eukaryota; kingdom Metazoa; phylum Chordata; class Aves; order Passeriformes; family Muscicapidae; genus Muscicapa; species Muscicapa striata. The sequence goes on along the minus strand of JAREIS010000117.1, from coordinate 2,666,933 downwards.
CAACTGACTATCATGATAAAGTCCTGGCACCTCTTCCTTGTGGTTACTGTCAATCAGGACCAACTGTCAAAAGTTACTGTGAACAATGAATATACATATATACAGAGGTGATCTCAAAAAATGACAGTGTTTTTTTGACAGATTAAGATATCATTCTGCCTTCCCTGTGTATTTGCTTAACTTTCAGGTTTGAAGGGGAAGTAGAGCAATACAGATCCATGTAAGTGGAAGCTGGTAATAAGGCAGGCCATCTATAAATTATCTTGCAAACCAAAACAAAAGAAAGACAAAGGGAATGACCATAAAGAGAAAAAAAAAAGAAAAAAAGAAAAATAAATAAATAAATAAATTAAGTCAGAGAAGGCGAGTGTGAGGGAGAAAGAAAGAGATAGGGAGAGTAGACAGATTCTGTTCTCATTTACCCTCAAGTCATGGATTTACACTTTTCTAACAGGCAACATGATTAGGCCAAGCACTCCTTATCAGCAACAGCTAAAAGTGAATGACAAACCACACAGAAGAAAAAGACTTATTAGCTCACCCAAGTCTATTGTTTTTATAATCAAACTTAACTGGCTGTTCAGACCTCCCATGCATACACTGAAATTTTACTGAGCATTAATTTTGAGGAGAAAAAGCCCTCTATAGCTTTTGGTGTCATAGTCAGGGGTTTTATTTGTAGGTACAGTTTTGGTTAGAGTTTTAAAAATCTATCAATTGTGTTGGATTTTCTCCCCCCTCTGAGCAACTATAAGGCTTGGAATATCCAAACTTTGTATTCTGAAATGCATCACCTTTGCACTTGTCAAACTAAAGCTCATTGTTGTTCGTTTCTATTCATGCTTTTCTATATCTCTTTTTTATGTCAAGCTAATGGTGCTTTAATTTTTTGCTCACATCTGGAAGCCTGTACCTCATCGTTCCACACACCTGTACATGACAGTTGTGAAGAACAGATAGGACAGAATCCACACCAGAAAAAACATTATGCCGTTAATTTTTGGGCTCTGTTTACTTACTTTAGTACTTTATCCCTGGTGCAGATTATTTCTTGGAGAGAAAGAAATTATCTATTAGGTATATGCCAGATAACAGAAAGCCTTAGAGTGGTGTCAACAAAAATCCTTCATAACAAACTTAATTCAAAGGAAAGTCATCTATGTCATCCTGAAAGCTGCAGAGATTCTAACTCTAGTTTGCTATCAATCATAACTCAAGATTGAAATTTCATTTAAGTTTCCTGCCTTGTATTCTATTCTATAGTAGATTTTTTTTCCTTTTTTTTTTTTTTTATTGAAGATTTACTGTGGCTTAAATCCCTATTGACTTCAGCATAGAAAGCAACAATAATCTTAATAAAAACTGTTATGAAGTTATTTTTTCATTAGACTTTTTTATTCATCCTTCACTCAGTTTCCAAGCTATACAGCAATGCTTCACAGAAACACTCAAATTGGTCAAAGTTAATTTTGTGGGTATGAAAAAAATATGAGAACGATGAAGATCAAGACTTTACTATGACCTGTTGATGTCTTTGTATTTCAGATTTCCAAGACTGCACTAATCAGCTCGATTTTAAATTTTTTTTTTTTCTTAGTAAAGTTCAAATATTAGGTTCATAATACATTTTCAGAGGAAATAACATGATTTAATTTATATACACTATTTAAAACAGCTAATAGATGAATATTGAAATGTAAATGGCAGTATTACTAACAAACCAATCACTGCTTTGAAAAAAATTTAAGTGAAAAACTTTAAGTCTTTTTTTTATGGGAAAAAAAAACCAGTTAACCACTAAGATATTGATCTCAACTCTAAAAAAACTAAAGTTAAGTTATAGCAATATAGATTAAATTATTAGGCTTCAATGCCATGTAGCCACTGGTGCAATGTCATTGCTCAAGCCAATTTTATACATGATACAATTATTACATGGTCTTATGGATTTTTCATCACTTTTGTGTATATTAAACTAGACATATGAGATAATACCAAAGCATAATCACATTTAGAGCTTGAGCTCTACTGTAAGCAATTCGACAAGAGGGTTCATTAGGATTTGGAGGTTTTAAGAAAAAACAAATAAACAAAACCCCAAAGGAGGGATTCCTTAAATTTTTGGAGACTGGGAAATTAAACTTGAGAGAACTGTATGAATTCATCTTGGTCCACTGTTCCTCCCTAACTCCATGAGCAGCAGGCATCAGATTCGGATTTGGGGCCAGGTGGGCTTTGACTGTTTATAGTGTTCTTATGAGAAAAGTGAAAAAATTCACCAGATCTCAATGGAAACAGCCAAGCTTTCCCTGATACCAGTTTTGCACAGTTTCCACCAAAACACACCTTACAAAAATTTCCACAAATCTGTAGTTCTTTACTCCATTAATATGCCCCCAAGTAGGTCAAATACACACGCTCATCATAAAAGCCTATTAAGTAATAATCTGAAGAGGAGCAATGTACCTTTAGTACTTAAAAAAACCCAAATCAATGTATTCCTAGGGATGTATACAAAAAATATTATTTTGGTGGAATTTCCTGCTGTGCTGCAATGTTCTCAATAGCATTTGCTTTTTTTTGTCTCCTACAGGACAGGGCTGCTTTATTAGCAACAACAAAAAAGTTCATACAAAATACAGTTCTTCTATTCTGCACTGTTAAAAGGTCATTTCTCTAGTCACCCTTTTTGACAAGAAAGGGATACAAAAAAATTACTCAACTTTGTTCTCTTTCAGTGTTGCACAGAAAGATTTTAAGGAAGAAGTCACTCTAATATGAAAGCCACACAACGGGGGCCACATGGAATATTGTGAATCCATGAACTAAATTACTCTTTTAGTGAGATAATCTTTCATCTACAGGGAACCAGGGTCTCTGATCCTTGTGTTTATTTTTACACATCACAAAACAGCAATAACACTTTGATGGAATTCACCAGACTTGGCCATCAGCTTCAATTTTGTCTTAAACTCTCTGGAGAAACACTGTTTTAAGCACATGTTAAAGCTCAAACTAACCCTCATATAGTCATGCATTTGTTCAGATAATGTCTGTGAGCAGGTTTCTCTGCTGCAGTTTCAGCTACTGCTGATCTGTGTCTCCCAGGAGCAGAAGAGTGACATGAACCATCCCTGGCAGAGGAGCTCACACAAGTTTCACTTTCCTTGTGAACAACAGCCTGGCACACGCAGTAAGCAGCACTGAGAGCAGCTTCACCTGCACACTGCACAGTCAGCACACAGGAGAAAATACAATAAGCCACTTCCTGATGTAGAGAATTAATTTTTAAAAGCCTTGATATAGTTTAGTTGTTTCACATTTCCTGTAAACAATCACAAGTTTCAACAAAAAAGTACAGTGGCCACAGGGCTGCACATGGCAGGAAGAGATGGCACATGATGGCACTTTGTCACAGAGCCAGCACCCTCTCCCAGGCAACAACTGCCCCTGACAAGGGAAAGGAGATTTCCTGGTCTTCAGTCATCACCAAGTGTCGGGCCTCGACTCTAAAGGGATATGTTGAAATCTTCTCAATTCTGTCACATTTACTGAGCATCACAGCACTTGTCAAAAGCATCTCTGAGGTACAAGAACCAGACAGAAAGAAATATTAGACAGAAGGAATCAGGAGTAATATAGCCCTGATACCTGCAGAAGCTCACATGGAAAAGGTCATCTCTCTGATCAATCCAGGCCATGTCACACAGGCTCATAAGTATCCACAGCTTTTATTCAACCAGGAATATCAATCCTGAAGACTTTAACACTTCTTCCTGCTGGAGAAGCTGATATATGAACTATTGGTTTCTATTTCAAGTTCAGATGTTATTCTTACATCATCACTTCAAGTAAAATTTTTCTATCGTTCTCCAGCATGCAATCACTTGGCTAGTGAAAGCCAACTCTGCTTTTCAGAGCTGAGGAGTATTTGAAATCCAAACCTAAAATGTACATTTCAACAAATGAAACAAAATGAATTCCTTTCACAAAACAAACCCTTCTCTTCTGTTGGAGTCAGTGAGTTAGGGTCTCTCTGAATTCTTCAGAGAGAAATCAGAGTGTAGGGATTGAATAAGGTTTAGTTGGAGCTGCAGTGTTTTTAGTAAGTGAAAGGCCTCAAATACCCCAGTAGCAGTGTCCTAGTGAAGTTTGTAAACATATTGATATCTTCAGTAGAGGCTCCAGGCCTGTAGCTGCAGACAGGACTTAGACATAATAGAGTTATAGTAAGAATATTGCTTACATTCCTTAGATAGAGCAAGATAGATTCTATGTGTAGTTCTACACGTAACCTGGTGAGCTAAGGAATTAGGATTCTAATAGGTTAAAGAGTGGTGGTCTGAGCTTGCATCTTAGCTTGTGGAGAAAACCCTATATAACAGTATGTATGGGGAAAGTTGCTGCTTTTAGCCATTGTGGCTTTTAGCCACTTGCCTCTAGCCATTTGCTATTGCTGCTGCTTTTGCTGTTGCTTGCCATTGCTTTTGCTATTGCCTTTTGAGACTGATGTGCTTTGTAATAAGATGTGCTTTGTAATAAATAACCTTTTTAACTATTAGCTGCTTTGCTTATTAGAGAATTACCTGACAAGTAAGAGCCTAAGAGCTCAGAGCAGGACCATAAGAGCTCCGGGAGTTAGGTGCCTTAGAGCACCTTGGGGGTCAGAAAGAACCCCACACCAGATTCTACACTCTTCCTTAATTAATCTTCTTTAAACACTAAAAAAATAATTAACTAGCAGTAAGTTGATTTGGAGGAGGGGGATTTTGTGGAGCTTGTTTTTTGTTTTTATTTAATAATATCAAACTCTAGAATTATGGCCTCCTATTGATATATTTCCTCAATAAAGTGAAGCAACATCTTTAGAGGTTTAGAACACATTTAGAACATCTTTAACTCTCCAGGAGTTAAAGAGGGGAGTAACTATTTATACCTTTATTCCTTATTCAAGATATCTCCTTTTATGCTGTATTCTAGAATATGGCTCCATTTATGCTCTAATGTATGCAGAAAATAGAGACAATTAAAACTGGAAAGAAGCAACATATTCACTGCTCTGCTATTCCACAGGCTCAGTAAAATGTGTACACACAAAACCTATACACCACCATACTCAATTTCTTCACTGTTTTTTTTTTTTTTTTAGACTCCCACTTAACAAGCCTGTCATTCCTCACAATGCTCTAACAACTTTGTATTTGTAGAACAAAATTTCCGTTCTGCATGATGCTGTTTTCAACACTTTTATGCCAGGAAATGGGCTTCCCCCTCCCATTCTCTAAAATGTTATTCTGTAACCTTTATTTTGTATTTATATGTAGACATATAAGTGGTAAAATTTAAGGCAGCTGTTGCCATTTACAGTGCATTTCACCAGCTGACAATGGAACCTCCAAAGAGGCCAAGGTGTTTTGGGCTTTTTTTTTTTTTCTGTGGAGGGGGGCTGAAATATGATTTCTGGTGGTATATTGCCCACAAAAATGCTTTGCTAGCACTCCTTACTGTCACTGTGCATTGGAGTTTCTCAAACCAGGACTCAGCTACTAGTGAAAGGCTTGAAAGCTGACACAGAGGAAAACACTGCCACAATTCATAGTAAATGTCCTTGTGGGCTCTGGAATGTTAATGTGCTGGTGCTGCAGTGAGGACAGCGCATCCAAATAGCTTCAAACTATTATAACAAGTTAAAAATTGTCCACCAGTAGCTATTTAAAGGTCATTAGTTACTTTATATATATATATAGTGCATGTATTCAGCTAGCAGAAATCTGGTACTACATTGTTGGCCATAAAGGGAAAAGTTGGACAAGTTCTAAATAGAGATCAAAGCCTGGGCCAGATCCTCAATTAAAGTCAAATGAGTTATATACATGCATTCCAGCAGAGGATAATTTACAGAGTGCAGAAGACTCTATATCACAGCAAGAGTTAAATGACAAGCCACTACTGGTGTGACTGTAATTCTAACTATTCTTGTCCAAATATTCAAGAACTGAGTTGAACAAAACACTAAAAAACAACCCATGACATGTTGATTTTCTACATCATTTCACTTGCTTATAAAATGTATGGTCTTTTTGGCTTCAGAAAAAAAATAAACTTCACAAATAGTAGATAATGACAACAATGTGCAACCTGCTCCCACATCCCTTCAAACAACTTCACTCACAAGCAGCAAAAACATTTATGGGTGAGAGTACAGTAATATGCAACATTTGTGGTTAGCAATCCCTATGGTTTTGGGACAAGGTGTTTGAGTATATTGGAAAAGATTTGTTTGGTTTAGATTTTTTAAAGCTAAAAAAAGGAAGATAGCTAAGTAATGCTTTACTAAGGCCACAACCCTGAAGAGAAAATTATTTCATTTTCTGAACAATGAAAAAACGTTATGATTCTTCCTGCTACCACTATTAATTTGGCAACGCTTTGGTTTTCATATACATATGCTGCATAGTAATAAGTTCCTTTCTAAACAAACAGTACCAAATAGTGGAAAAAGGCTTAACAAAAAAAACCTTCAGGTGTTAAGTTTGTGAGTGAAAGGAAAATATACTATGTTGCCAAGGGCAGTAGAAAACTGAAAATATCTTATCAATTGTACATGGTTATCTTATTGTGATGTACAAGGTTAGGTTTTCTTGACAAATAATCACACATTATACAATTATTTAGAAAAAAAAAAAAAAGGTAAAAAAAAAAAAAAGTATTTTCTACTCCCTTTGGTCAGAAATATAGGAAAAATGGAAAAGATCTAAGAGAAGAGATATTGGATGAAGGGGAACTGAGAAAACCTATCAAAACAAGAGTAAAGTAAAAAGGAATAAAACAGACTTTATACAGTCCGTATGGATTAAGACCCACATATTTATAACTCTGAAAAACAGAAATTAATGCTAGAAACATTTGCTGAACTATATTTGCACTTTTTCTTTCAAAGGTCAAAGAAATGTATGATGGTTTTGCAAAGAGAAAAAAAAGTCACTGTAATAAGGTCTGTTACTTACTATACTTGCTCTGTAACACTAAACCAAAGAGCAATGAACTGTACTTTTGGAAACTCTAAGGAATTGTCTTTTATAGCTGAAAGGTCAAAAGAGGATATGGAAGACCAGCCATTAAGTTACATGGTCTTTATGTATGGTTCACAGTCAGCCAGTGAATTTACAGGAAATTCTATGTTGGAGAACAGAGATAGGGCTTGTTCCCTTTTAGCATTTAAGTATGAGAACCCAATCCCTTTGGCATACAACTCTCCCTCCCCAACACACACAATCTTTCCAGCATATTTTCTTGCTCTTTAACATTTCTGTACCTATTCAAAATGAACACTAGCCTATTTCACAAGCACTTCCCTGCTCCTCTTGCAAGGCAGGAGCTGGCACGAGTGCAGGCTCCCAGCAGAGTGGGGTTAGGGCAGCTGGTGAGTTGTAGCTGTCCCAATCCTTTCGTGTTTTTGCAAAAGTGTTGTCAGTCCATGGGAAAGGTCTCTGGAACTGAATGAGATGGTGGGAGGGGCGGTGATAAAGGAGCTGCACTGAGAATGTCATCAATTTAGGCTGCACTCAAAGCCTGGACATTCTGTCTAAGGCACACCACTGAGATCCTGTTTCACTGTCCTGGCTGGGCAGGGACTGCTGCACTTCCCAGACACAGGAGCCTGCACATCAGATATATCTGAAATTTTCTGTACACTTGGACACTGAACCGTTGGGATTTTCACTGGTGAATTCTACAACTCATCGCCTGATGCAGTCTCAAGAGGAGTTTCTCTGAACTTTGCCTGCTTTCTGCACAAGGGATGAGAACAAAATAAAACCTTCTATACTTCCTAAATCAAAGTGTTATGACAGTGTTCTTCTTTTGCTGCTTTATCCCACTGGCAGATATCATCCCCAGTTGGAGTCACAGGGAGAAACCTCATTCAGCATTTCAGCTTCGGATCCTCCCTGGGAAATTTGTAATAATGTAAAATAAGACTTTTTACAAAGGAAATTACTCCCTGCATTTCCTTAACTGTTATGGACCGTGATTAACATGTTTCTTTTGCTGAGGAGACAGCCACAGCAACTGCTGGGTCATTGTGGAAAACATTGTAACTATCATTTCTGCCCAACAGGAATGTTGATCCATCCGGCTCATTAGAAGTCTATGCTCCAACTAATCCAGGTCAAAGCTGTTTTACTTCCATGCAGTAAAAACTATTTTGAGAAGTTCTGAGCAGTGCCCACAGATTGAGACAAACAGCTCTGCAGAGCTTTGAGCACAATTTACATGCAACAAAAAGAATAAAGAGCCTTCTGCCCTATGTGCCATGAAATAACAGATCTAAACTTGTCAAGGCTCATTCTTGATTACATTTTTTGTGTTCAGAAATTATTATTATTATCTTTATCCATCATTGCAAAGCAGTTCTAATGATTACAGGGGACTACAATCTGGAACACTTACACTGAAGGAATACCCTGCTAGCATGGAGGCTCACTAAAATAAAGTTAAACACAAAATGGAATTAACAGATTAGTCCCAAGCGAGATGTTGAGGAGCAAACCCCACAGGTTGCTGAAACAAAATAATAAAATAAATAATAATAAAAATGAAATAAAAATACTTTCATATTAGATTTTTCAGTAAAAAAATTTTTTTAGAAAATTTGTGGTGCAATAATTCTGTTCTAAATCAAATATGCTTAGGACATTCTTTGTAAAGCAAACATATAATTATAGAATAACATGGGCTGCAAGGAAGGCCATCCAGCCCAACACTGTTCTCAAAGCAGGACCTCCTCCAGAGCTGGATCCAGAAGCTCAGTGCTGTGTCCGATTGAGTTTGGAACTCTGCCAAGGGAGGAGATTCTACAACCCCTCTGTTTCACTGATGACACCCATGGTAAAAAACAATATCCTTAGTATCTTGCCAACATTTTAATTTGGGAAACCTGTTTCATCCTTTCTCTGTGCACCCCTGAGAAGAGCCTGACTTAATTTTCTTCATAACTACCTATTAGACAGGTGTTAGATCCCTTCTTACCTTTTTCATGGCTGTATAGTACAGTAGCTTTAACTTTCATCACTGGGCAGAATACAGTTTTGCACTCAGTACAGTTCCCTACAGTTTTCTAATTATGGGATTTTAGGCCTTTCTCAATTTGTAATTAACTATGGACTGGTTTTAAGTAAAAGGAGAGCACTCTATATTCAAATAATTTATCTCTTACACTATATATATATATATATGTGTGTGTGTATATGTCCACAGTATATTAAAGTCTTAAACCTGTGTGGAATTACCAAAGTTCTCTAAAGATGCCGGAAACAAACTCAAATATTGGTCAGGAAAACCATGAGAGACAAAGTTAAGCTGAGTTAAGCTTATACAATATTGAGAATAATATATTTGTGACAGAGTTCTTGAAACCACTTCCCGAATTTTGAAAGAAGCCTGTCTGTTTACAGGAAAAGGGTGAATCCATGATTATCAAATGCATATTTGCATCAGTTCCAGATTGACCTACACACAACCTCAGTCCAAATCTCCTGCAAGTTTGATGTTCTAAATCAGGAAGGCTGTTAACCTTTGGAATCATTTGTAGGGCATCTAGAAAGAAGGGGGAAAGGCTTTTGTCCTAGATCCAGAATGCTCTATATTATCAACGTACAAAATAGAAAATGGATTAATTAGTGAGAGGAAAAAAGGTAAAAGAAATTATATACAGTGGATATTGCAGATTCAAATTGCACAGAACAAGAAGAAAGTAAAAAGAATTTCTTTGTTGGCTGAGATGCCTCCAGAAGTCATCTCTAAATACCTGAGTGTGAATAGTTCTTCAAGGCATGGCAAACCCTAAAGTGGGCTGGAAAGGCCAGTAAGCCTCATGCTCTAGCAGAGATTTTGAATGGAAAAATTATCAACCCAGGGTAAATTTGCAGACTCCCACAACATCTTGTTCCTGGCAGACTTGTGGGCTCTCAAGAGTTTAAAGGAACTACAGTGCAGTTTCAAGGACCTAACTGGGGGCAAATAATACCAATTTTGGACAGGCAGTGAGATAACTCCCTCCACTAGCTTTAAGACAAGGAGAGAGAATAATCACAGACACTCTCCACAGTATGACTTAAGTCAAAGTTTTATCAAAAGTCTTTGAACACAGGATTGTTGTACTTAGCTTAGGCATATGAACAAACCAGAGAAGCTGCACTCAATGAAGTTTATCAGTAAATGGCTGAGTGAAAGGCTTGTAAGCTTATAAATATTTCATAGAATTTTAACACTAAATGTAGTATACATTAAATATAAAAGCCATGAAAGCCATACTGAATTTCCCACTTTCTCTAGGAAAATAGACCACATAATGTTTTCAAAACACTGGGAAATCCAATCTTTTTTCCTAATATCATTGAAATATCTAATATCCTAATATCTTCTCCCACTTGAGAATGTGCATTAGGTACACAGGAGAAATTTCTATTTTTCTCTATCAGCTGTTTTTTCAGTATCCAAGTAAACAGCAAAAAGGAGGACTGAAAACATAGTAAAAGAAATTGAAGATCCCTAAAGAAAAGAGATAGGAGTTTTTGTCAAGGATCAAAAGGGGATTAAATATATATGGTCAGTTAAGGAATTACTCTGGGAGAAGATATTTACTGTAAAACAAAATTGGCTTACAGCTGAAGACACTGCAAAGCTAATACTGAGGAGCCATCAGACTTTCTTACCCCATTATGAGAAGCACTGTGCTTATTTTTCTTGGCTCAAAGAATGAGCCATACAATGAGATTTATGTTCTTATGAGACAAATGGCAAAGTAATATAGGTGACAACAGTCATTTTAGCAGATGAAGAGGCAATATTGTCAATACCATGGAAATAAAATCAACAGTAACTTGTTTTTGTTGCCTTATGACTAAGAGTTCATCAGAGAGGATCTTCTCCTGTTTTGTTCCCTTGTGGTGTTAGTTTTTTGAAAGCAGTAAGGGAATAAGATTCTTTCAGACAGGGTGAAGGGATTAGTGTATCCTGCTGGCAATTTGGGATGAAAACTGGCATTGTAAGTGCTGGGACATTTCTTAGCAGTAATGAGGAGGCTGTCTGAAAATGGGAGAGAGAGATTCAGTATCAGTAGCCACAGTAAACCATGTTATAACTTCAAAAGCTCCAGTTCCTGACAATAAAGAGAGAGAAGAAAGAGGCTTAGCAGGACATTTACCAGCAGTCCCATTACCTGTGGGCAAAGGCAACCAAGCCCAGTCCAATTTGTCCATTTTTGTGCCAAGCCATAATAGGCCCCGTAACATTTTTACTCAAAATATGCAAAAATTCAATCTAATTTCTTTACAAAGAAGTGGAAGGAGGAGGGCAAAAGGACAATCATGACAAATCAATTTGAAAAAGAGGGGTAGTGCCCTGCAGTTGGCAAAGTACTTTATGGGCAATGTTACTTGAACAATGGATAATGGGAGAAGCCCAGAAGCACCTCCAGCAGCCCTGGCCCCACACAACTGAGACATTCCTTCTCCTCCCTCAAGCCTCCATGAATACATCTCTGTTCCAGAAGTGTGTGGGCCTGTCAGGCTTTGGCCTCAGCCCAATCTGAGCTGCAGCTTTCCCTCTGTGGCTTTCAGCCTCTGGTGCTCCAGGTGGTCATGTCCAATCCCCCAGACACCTGAAGGCAGCACCTGGAAGAGCACCAGAGCTGGACTGAGCTTCAGTGAGAACAAATGAGATCATAACAAGTCCTTATTGTCCACAAGTGAGACTTAAGTCGATGATATGTATTACATATATCCCAGTGAGGTCTAAATTAACTTAATCTGTGATTAATTGAACCCATCACAATTTATGCATAATCTGTAATTTATACCATGCTGCATCAAGCAAGCATGTGGTTTATTGTACACACAGAACAAGATGATTTAGATTATAAGGAGACATAGTGAAATGACATACAGCAGACCTGTCAGGGAGGGAAAGGGAGGAGAGCTAGAAAGGGCTCTGAGTGAGAAACCTGGGCTTTCTCATCCTTGTTACCATACTCCCTTTTGTGAAAGCTGTAATTCCAGCAGCAAGGTTTTGCAAATCTACCTGCCAAGCAGCCTGGGAAGATGTGGTGACATAAGGATGCAAATGAGAAATAAAGAGAGTTAAAATTAACTCCCATATCTGCTACTCCTGCTCATATTTCTTTTGGGTTTTCTTCACCTTACATTCTCATGCAAACCCTTCACTGGCATGCATTATCATGGCAGATCTCTGTGGCTGACATGCATCTCAGATCTTCTCTTCAAACCTCTCTGGCTGTGTTCTGGCTGACTTCTCTCCCTTTGCCCCATATCCTGGTGCAGCTTCAAGCAGACTTCCTGATTCTGCTTTTTCATCAGTTCCTACTGCCCCAAACATCCCCTCCTCTTCAGGCAGGCTACACTTACCACAATATTTGCATCATCAAAACAAAACCTTATAAATGTTTTGTAAATATATAAATGTATTTTTTTAATTGGAAATATGAGAAGACATGAATGCATGAAATAAATAACCATACGAACTGGATGTGCAAGTTGCTCCATTAGTGTTTGAATTACAATGAAAGCCAGCTCTGCCCTCCTGCCCTCCATAAAGAAATCTTGAGGTAGAAAGGTTCTGTGCATAAGGAAACCTGGGGTATTGACTGCATTAGTCCCAAAAACCAAGGGATTCAGTGATTTTCTGGTGCAATTCTGACTGGGTTGCAGCACTGCCATTTTTGTCTGTTAAAAATGATGATATTGTTAACAGTCAGGGCCCCATAAGAGGGTTTCTCTGCGTGAAGTCAGGCTTGAGTGTTACACTTAATCTGCAGTTACATTTTAAATTGCATTTATATTATAGCTTAATTGGAGTATGCATACGACTTCCCACGAATACTACTTTCAGCTGTTATACCACATCAATAATAATTAGAATGATTTATACATTCATTCCACTCAGATCATGTGTGATATGCTTCAGAATAACTAGATCTTTTGACAACAGCTGTAATAGCTAATAACTGTCGCAACCATCACATGAGGTGCTTGAAGCTTCATAAACTCACCTCTAGGATTCTTCCTTGCAAAATCTTTGATAATTTTTAGCTATGATTGCAGCCCTGGCTACACCATGACAACTTCTCTTTTCATACAGAAAATACTTTCTTGCTCTCTTCTGCCAACCTAATTTCAGTATTCAAATCCATTGACTAAAAACCTAACCAGGCTTTTGTTTACAGTGATTACAAATTCATAATCCCATCTGGGCCTCAGAATTTTGCACAGCATATTGGCAATTAATATCCAATTAATGCTTGTAGACCCACTGATTGTATTACATATCTACAAAGCAGACTGCTGACACGTTCATTTATATTTCAAACAGCACACTGCAGGCTATATGGTACAGGGAGTACATTGAAAACTCTTAGAGTATTCCAGAGTCAGGTACAACAACTCCCCAGAAACATATTCTCACAAAAACAATCAGCCAAACAACCAAAAAACCCCAAAAAACCCAACCCCACAACAATAAAACAAAACTAAAACAAAAAATCCTTGAGGAAAAAAATCTAGGGACTTTTTACTGTGTAGAAAACACGGAATTAAGTCATAGATAACATATAATTCCTGGTATTTATTTGGAAAAGGACTCAGGCAGTTGCAAAGAGGTGTGCTGCTTCTGTGTGAGAAAAAAAATAGCGGATTTCTAAAAGTAACTTCCTATGGCTGGTCACAGCTGTAGTTTGAGCTGTAGACCTAAAAACAGGCTTCAGTGGATGCAAGTTACAATACAAAACATTACAATAAAACAAAATAGAGAGTATGCAAATTTGTATGATGTAAAACTGAAACAGAATATAAATTTCAAAGAAGTGAAAGGAATTTAAGGAATCCTGGAAGCTGTGACATGAGCAATACATTTTCTTTCTGGCTCAAAAATATTCTGTCTTTATGAAAAGCTGTTTACAAAAGTATACCTTACAAGTTTCCAAAAAGAATCCTCAGGTTTCTAATAGGTTTCCAATTGGGAGCCTTTCCCATTAGAATGGAACTGAACAATATCTGATTATAAGTAAATATTTCCAATATCTCACTTCAAATAACTTATACTAAATTTTAGGATTTAACTGAGATACACATTTATGTAATCACAGAATATGCTACTGAACTGTTCAAAAACCAGCTAATTCTGTCTTTGCTGCACTTTAACAAATGAAAATAACATTAAAAATAGGGTGTACAACTCAGGTGACATAAATGAATATGGCCTGGAAAAATAATTAACATCTCTTATTAGTTATTAAAAACACTGATAGTTTCTTGCTACTAGAAAATAATCAGGAAGCATACTGAAATTGCTTTAATAACAAAAGAGGATAACAAATATTACTCAAATATAAGACAGATATAGGGAAAGACAGAACAAACAGAATTTATCTTCATCTAAAGAATTAAAGTGGCAAAATTAACCACAAGTTTTTTCTATGAGAGACACACTAACTGTACACCTAATAACAGCATTAATTTGGAAGGCAACAAATATTCTAAAGGGCCTACTTTTATTTCTTTGATTCTGAATTAAAGACACTCAAAACTAAAATCTCAACATAATTCTATATAATCTAATATATATATATCTATCTAAACTATATAAACTAAAGGTCTCTCAGGCTTTTCTTAAATTTTTGCACTCGGTGTAAATTTACAACAAGTCTTCAAAATAATAACCATATTTTTCATAGAATAAAAATCAAATAAAAGTACCACCTTAGAAACTTTGTTAAATTCTAACTTTTAAATAACTTTCAAAAATATGCTGATAATACTGCAGGTGTTTGCTGCATGTATTTAGGGGGTTTTTAACTTGTATAGACTTTAAAAAAATAATAGACATTGTATACTACATATTAATTTAACTAGACAGACTTTCCAGTAAAGGGATGTTCCAATAAGCTAGAATTCAGATAAATACATCCTGAAAGACTAGCTCTAAATTGATTTGCAGCTAGTTAATAATGTGGGCACACAAGCAAATATGGACAGTTTTGATGCTTGTGTGCACACCCTGCCAAAACCTGGCATCAACAGAACATGAGAGACCACAAATCTCTCTTTAAAGCCACCTTCCACACTAGTCAGACAGGCTGCTGGCAAACAAAAGCACTGAGAGAGCTGGTTGAAGTCACTGCAAGGTGACTATTGATTATTTGAGAGAGGCCTTTGTGATTGTAGGAGGCTCTGGAGGAAGGGGAAGAAAGCAAATGGCACTCATTTTCAAATAAAGCAAAGAATATTTGGGTAACCTGGGAAAAAAATGAAGCAAATCCTCTGAAAAACCTGCAAATCACCCATGAAACCATGTCCTAACAGAAAGAAAAGAAAGAAGCTGACTGGGTGTGTAGACAGCAATGTTTTGCAAAGGAAAGTGATGCCTCACCAATCTGACAGCATTTCATGAAGAGGTGCCTGGCTCAGGGAGAGGGGGATGGCAGTGGATGCTGTTTATCCTGACTTTAGCAAGACTTTTAACACAGCCTCCTATAACATTTTAATTTAAAAACCCTAGTTTGAGGGTTTAGTAATGGACTAGGTGGCCAGTGGGGTGTGTCAAAAACTAGCAGAACTGCTGGGCTCAAGTTTGGAGCTGGTTGTAAAAAGTCTATCCAAGAATCTGACAGGAGCCTTGTGCAGTTCAGGAAGGGGGAAAAGTCCTTCACAGAGGGAGGAACCACTGCATGAACCAGTAGAAGCTGAGGACCAAACAGCTGGAAAACAGCTTTCCAAAAATGGTTCTGGTGGACACCAAGCTGAGCAGGAGCCAGCAATGTGCCCTTGCAGCAGGAAAGGCAAATGCTACCCTGGGCTGCATCAGGCAGACTGTCTCCAGCAGGTCAAGGGAGATGATCCTTCTTCTCTGCTGAGCCTTGGTCAGACAAAACTGGAACACTGAGTCCAGTGCTGGGCTCCCCAGTACAGATGTGTTGGAGTGAGTCCATGGAAAGGCCACAAAGAGATGACTGAGTGATTGGACAACCTTTCACATGAGCAAAGGCTGAGCAACCTGGGGCTGCTCAGCTGGGAGCTGTGGAGGTTCAGGGGGTTTATCAGTAACTAAATATTTCATGGGAGGGAGCAGAGCAGACAGAGTCAGACTCTTCTCTTTGGTGCCCGCTAGCAGAATGAGAGACGAGGCATAAATTGACATAGAGGAAATTCCACAGATACTTAAGAAGAAAAATAGATTTTTGCGAGGATAGTCAGTGGCTGGGACAGGCTGTGGAGTCTCCATCCTTGGAGATATTTAAAACCCAAGTTGACATTACCCTGAGCAACCTGCTCTCACTGACCCTGCTCTGTAGCAGGTAATTAGAGTAGATGATCTCCAGAGGCATCTTCCAGCCTCGGCTGCTCTGCGAGTCTGTGAAATATCATCAGTTTATAGGCTGAGCAACAGTTTCTGGAAGCATTCCAAGACAGACACAACACCTCTTAGGAACTCATAATCCATCAAAAAAAGCCTCCACAGATTGACTTATTGCACCAGGAAAAAACGAATTCCTTGGTTACTATTTAGGGCTAAGACATTTTTCACTTTCTAGATAAGAATTTAACAGATAAGAAGCAAATAACCTTGGTGTCTACAGTAGGCAGATTTAGGGAAAAAAAACTCTGTCTACATTTTGAAGAAGTCCTTGTTCAAATCACATCCTTCCTTCAGTTAAGGGGAGGATTATTGGTCAAGTAAACTTTTCTTCACATTTGCATGGAACATGTCAAGTGCAAAATGAATCAATTCAGCAGTAGCAGCAGCTGGGATGGGTTGGCAAAACAACTGTTAAATCAGCTTAAGATAACATGCAAAAATTAGCAAGCCTTCTTGGGGGAGGAAAGGGCTTATTTAAAGTAGCTGAAGTGGTACAGCAATGAATGTGCATGACTCAGAGAAATGGAAAAACTGCAAAAGGACTAAAGAGAAAATAAGGGAGCTGACAACAGTATTGGTAGAAAGAGTTTGGGCTTCACAATTCAGCTACTATTCCCCCAAAAAAATAGATTTGTCCTTACAAGATGAAAGGGTGAATGTTCACTGCCATTCAGTTTCTTTCAAAAGAAACATAAAATGTTTCCAATTATGTTTTTTATCTGTAACAGTTGAAAAACATTATTAAGTTAGCAACTGTGCTAAACCCAGCAGTAATTCTGAATTGATTCTGTAAAGACATGCCTTGTTTTGAACAGGAAATAGAGATGGACAACATAATCCAATAAATTTCCTCTCCCAAGGCAAAAATGTGCCCCAGCTTACATTCTCTAAAGCTTTACATCAATCAGGGAATCAGGACAGAAACATCACTTCACTGAGGATAACTTTTACTCCTAACAGAGGAATTTGATATAACTAAGTACAAGTTCTGTTTATATGTCCTCTAGAAAGCATTTTGATGCAACAACCTCTTTCAAATCTATGCTACTAACACTGAGCCATCCTGCAGGTAAGGACACAGTATCATGGAACTTCAAAGAGTTACAGAAAAAAACAAAAAAAAAAAAAAAAAAAAACCAGATTTATGACGATTTATTTTATTTATAAATAGAAATTTGTTTACAGTAAGTTTTTGTCTACAGTAATTGTCCTACATTCTGCTGTTAGATATCTGGTCCTAGAATCCACCCTTTATTTCACAGTTTTAATTTCTCTTCGTGATTCTTGTTAGAGCTTTCAAAACTGATTTATTTAATTATTAGGAAGAACGGAAAGGTCAGAATGAAGCCTACAACATGCTTGTTCTTTACAGACTACTATAAAAGGAACTGTTCTCATGTTTTGGCGAGAAAACAAGAATTCGTTTTTGTGAAAAGTTACTTGGCTTCACCTTTGGTTTCCATTCAACATCCAATGCAACCAAAACTTTCTCCTCTGTAAACAGACTATAAGCAGAGCAAACACTTTAATCTGGATCTTCTACATTTTTGGAGCATGAGTAACCATCAGTCAACCAAGCATTTATAAATGTGATCTTAGAATTTGGTGTAAAAATATACTGATCTCTATTTACAGCATCTTTGGCAGGGCTTGGAAGGGTGGGGCAGGGCATAAAATATGTATCACATGATAAGAAAAGGTCAACAGTAAATAAAGTCAAATGAATAAAAGAAATACTGTTGTATTCCCGAAATCCAGTGCAAAATATGTTGGGGTTTTTAAAATCTTCATTAAAAGCAGCACAAAAAACCACTAATGTGAGTTTTTTTGAGTTAATAAACCTGCACACACCATGTCCACAAATTCACCACAGGTTTGTAACTTCTCTGTGTCCTCTTCCCCTTCATCTTGATGAGTAGGTGCCCTCATTAACTGGGCAGGATTGTCTCTGGGTAGTCCTACCTGGATCTCTCTGCAACAAGGAGAGACTGTGTCCCTCTTGGTCCCTCCAGGCCCAAACAGACTTGCTTATGTTTTCCTTTCTTATTAGTTGATCAGCTTTGGAATGAGTTAGACAGCTAGGAGGACTGGGGACTCATACTTTCTAAGCCCAGGAATGTGACAGTATAGCTTTATGTCTAACAGCATTTTCCCCTGTATTGAAGAAAAAGGCACAAATGTTCCCAGTTATTGCTACCAACAGCATCAGACATTTACATCAGAACATGCCACAGACAATCCCCTATCCAGTAACTGCACGAGGTGCTCTTTAACACCTCCAACAATGATAACTATTTAATGTTATTAATTTTTTAGGAAAAAAAAAAAAGCTTGTATTAATTTTCCCAAAGCTTAGCAATAGCTAGGTAGCTTTGAGGTTTGTTCAGAGTGAAACACAGTCTTTTCCAAATAAAAACTTTAAAATATTGGGGGGAGAAAAAACCAACACTGAGAGAACAAGGTGAAAGGCATTGAAGCATTTGTGTGTGATGAGCACAAAGAGGCTTAGGAGAGAGGAGGACAGATGAACTGAGACCTCAGATTTCTGAACAACTTCTTTGCTGTATGCACCATCAGCAGAGTGAGAGCTGTGTCAAAATAGTAATAGATTTCTCTGCAGAAATGTTTCTTATGAGAAGCCTGTACCTGGTTAGGACCAATAAAGAAATCCTTTCTCTCTTTTCTTTCTTCCCCTCCCGCCCCTGGGTTTTCTCCAGCCACTGCAGTCCATGACCTTCACAGGGAAGCTTCTGCTTTGACAACAGGCTGCAAACCTCCAAGGACTAGCAGTGCTTTCTGGGAGACAAAACTGTTGCCTCACTCACAATCCAATTGAAACCTCAATGTACCAAGTGAAAAATAAACCAAGGACATCATTATTCTGTTTCATTGTGATTTGGCTTGCCTTCAAATTTCATACCCTGTATATCTGAAATAGCAGCAACACCTCCATTAGCTGGGCCTTCTAACACTTTAATCAAAGTATCTTTCAGAATAAAAAGGCAGAAATGTCAAACTCCAATCACCCTTTAAATTCCCTCAATTCCTGGTGCTACCGAGAATGAAAAGGCTTACCCAGGATAATTTCCCATACAAACCAGCATGCAGGCACACAGGTGCTCTGCCACATAGGCAGGCACCAGTTTTAGAACATGGCAAGCCCTGGGGTGGTGGGACAGGGAGGCTTCCCTGCAGGCACCCTGTGCAGCTGATTTCCCACTTGGGATAACAACTTTCACACTGTATAAAAAATGCAGGTTACTGTGCGTCCAGCTGAACAATGCTGTACACCTCATCCACTGTGCATTATCTGCCCCTCTTCTTTCCAAGTTTATATTAAAAATATCAGATGCTAACTTTTCTGTTTTTACTGGGACACCTCTGATGGCCAAGAGACCCAGAATATTCTCAGACTTTATTGGCATCCACATGAATGAAGTTGTTAAAAGAAATAGGCATGAAAGGTTTGATTAACCTGACTAAAACTAATTTCCTCTCTCATTCTGGGGTGCTTGCAATACCTCTAGATCCCCAGAGTTCTTTCAAAAGATTTTAGCAGAGGCAAGCTAAGAAAAATGTGTTATTCTGGATTCACATTTAGGTCATTTCTACACACTGAAATTCTTTAAGCTTTTTTTTTTTTTTTTTTTAAGGAACCTTCAAAATATTATGTTACTTCATAGAAAAGTACTCTAGGGAAAAAAAAAAACCACACCCTTAGGACTAACATACTTCTGTAATGATTTCTTTGAGGAAACTTTTAAAACAATATCTTCTTATTTTATTATCATTGAAATTATGCTACTTTCTTTCTGCTGAAGATGATAATCCCTTACAGATTTTTCAAGAAAGAAATTCATTATAAATCTGGCATTTTAACTGTTACCTTGTATGAGCATATCCAAAATTACAAGAACATATGTTTCTGCTCACATCATACTATTTATTACTCTTACACATGCTCATAATATTTAAAAACTAAATTTGCTCTTCAGAATAAAAGTCTGCATATAACTCAAAAAAAAAAAAAAACAAAACAAAAAAAAAACAAACAAACAAAAAAAACTAACAAAAAAACAAACCAACAGGTAGATATGGATATTTAAAAAATACGAAATTAAAGAAAGGACCAGAAAACCTCTCAAGTATTATTAGCTTCATGCTCTAAATAATATCCCATAATATGACTTGCAAGAAGAGCCAAGAAAGTTTATGACTTTCTTAAAATGCACCTTATCTGTCCTTCAAAACACATAATTAAAAATGTTCTGAGTTGTTGCACATGTGGTAAGCAACCTAGAAGGGAAGTCCCTGTGGTCTCTGCGGGTACCCTGAACCCAAACAACTCCTTTGCTCCACGTGTTTTTCTGGGAAGAAGAAGGATCTCTTTCCCTTGTGCAGCACAGTTGGCAAGACGTTCTGGAAAGCCACACTCCACTAGCCATTATTCCTGCTTTCCACAAAGCTCATTCTTTGATAAGGCACAATTATTTGAAATTCCCAATGCTGTTCTGCTTCCCCTGACAGTGATACAGTATTACCATAAGTGCATCCCCTGCAACAGCAATGGGATGTTACAAAGTTCTGCTAAATTTATTGAGAAGTCTTTACCCAGCAGTTAGCTATAACACAGTACAATGGTTATTCTCCTAAATGATAATTAAGCTTTGGGGTAACATTTAATTGAAAATGTACTGTGAAAATCAACAAGTCAGCTCTTTCAAATTGAGGCTGCTTGGTTCAAAATACCATTCAATGTGATTTTGTCTCACAGTAATCCATGACAAAAATATATGAGTCTAATCCTGTTTCCTCTGGAGATCATTTAAAAACACTTAACCCCTTTGACAATTGGGTTTGAATAATTTCACATTATTAGTCAAATGGTTAACCTTTTTCTACAAATGTTTTACCTTTTCAGTAATAAATAACATGATCTTATCATTAACTATTCTATTAGTACCATGATTGACTTGTTTCCTTTGAAAAAAAGTTTAAATTTTCACAGTATGTACCATGCTCTTAGACTCCCATGATTTGAATATATTCTTCTGGTCAATAACTGTGTTGGAAGGATCTGTGGGCAGCCAGAGGACCAGGGCTGAGGGAGCAGACACCATGCAGGAGCAGACAGAATGAAGCCCCTCCTGCACTAGCTAGGGTGTCACTTTCCAAGAAGTTCTCTCCTGACAACTAAGATCCAAAGCAATTTGCTGCCATGCTCCTCCTATCTCCCTGGCTGTCTTGGGCCACAGCAAATCATGTGGCCCAGCAGGAGCAGCCTGCCAAGGCAGCATTCCCCTGCAAGGTGTGTGTGTGTGTCCCAGGGCTCATTCTGGAGGAGCTTCCAGGAGCTTCCACACACTCACTGTGAGTCTGTGCCAAAACCCAGAGCATGGCTTGGGGTTCAGCTTCCTCCAAAGGGATGCAGGGCACATCCTCTGGGCTGGGCACTGGTGCAGTCATAAGCAGGGAATCTGACATCTGGGAATTCACTTCAGAAATTCCTGCTCTGAGCTGAGGTGTGAACCTGGATGGACCCTGCTGCAGTGCATCCATGGCATCCTGTAAGAGACCCCTTATGGCCACCAACTTTCAGACAGGATTAATTTCTTTTCCATGCTGGATGATTAATTCTATTTTTAGCCACTACTTTTGCAAATCCAAGCAGAGAAAAGGATGCCTGTGTGTGACTGCAAGCAGAATTTGGTTCTATGTCAAAATAAGGACACCGAAAGAGGATTATATCTGCTAGAAGGAAGAAATACAGCATATGATACTGAATCCCCTAGGGAGACTGGCTACTGAAATGAAGTTCCCAGTAATCTCATCTTAATTAAAACAAAATGAAATTTATGATATCTCATTTCCCCGCCACTTTATTATTTAGGTGTCATTGTCAAAGACTCTGCAGAAATTGAGGAAGAGACAGCCACTGCCCCAAGGAGTTTCCAGTCTGACTCGGGAAGAAGTAAACACTGAACAGCTCAGGAAAGAAAGTAAAGCCCTTGGCAATGAATAAATACCTTTGTATTTCCACAAAGGTCATTCTCAGCTAAAGTGAGACGAATCAGGGAATGAAGAACCTGTCTTTACTGCTGTGGCACAAGGTAGAACAGAATACAAAAGGGAAGAGGTGAGTGCAGAGGTGGATGAAGGGTTGAAGAGGGGCCATCAAGAAAAGAGAAAGGATGGATTTAAAAAACAAAATATAAAGGTGTAAGTGACCACTATCACCTCTAAGAGCAAAAAGTTTTCATCCAATATAGAAAGAGAAGCAAAGAAAGAATGGGCAACAAGTAGGAGATGTCCTGAATGAAGGCAGTGGACAAACCTGAGAACGTTATTTTGGGCACATCTTGCCACAAAGTGCAGATTTTGTTTTCCATTTTTATTGAAATAAAACTATAAAAACCCCATTGAAAATATTATAGAAAATTATATTAAGAAAAATGTCATGTTCTTTTAAAAGAATGGGGATACAGCTGAGGAAATCCATTCAGCTAAATAACTCCCAAGAAGTGCTAGGACAACACCCTTTCATTTTACATATGGACACAGTTACATAACATAATTTAGCAAGTGATTTAATGGCTCTTGTCATGAATGCTATTCATCTGCTAGATGCAACTCTGGTTTCTACTCATATTTTACAAAACCTCTATCACAACTTTTTTTTTTCTTTCTTTCTCTCTCTCATCTGCTAATCTTACACGTTTCCAGAGTGAAATTACAACTTTTGAACTAAGCAGCACCTGCCCAACTTTTCTTGCAGCAGTATCTCTTCCCCAAGGCTGAGGACAAGAATTCTGGGCTGATATTGTGATTCCCTTGGAAAGAGAGTATACAGAAAAGTGAAGAAAACAAATGCTCCTTATTCCTCTCCAAAGAATCTCTTGCTAGCCAGGACTAAAGCCTCTTAGGAAAAACCCAAGACATTTCTACTTCCTAACTGCACTCCCAACATTTTCAAAAGCCAAGAAAACAGTCTCATAATTATCCTGTATGAGATAATGATGATCTCTCTGTTCTACCTTACTTGAACTTCTAGACTGTGTCCAATAAGTAAAAGGTGTTATCACTGAAGGAGCTCTCTCAGCACTACAAACTGTCTGCAAACTTGATAGCTGATTCAAGTCTTATTTATTGCACAAAAAAATAAAGATTGAGTTCATCTTGCAAAAAGGGAAAGCAAACATGGCATAAGACCACACCTGCACCTTGAAATTTTCTGTTTTAAGCTTCCTTCCAGTCAAACATAACAAATTTAATCTTGTTTTGAGAATGTCTTCATCACGTGGACCATGCAGTCCATTATATGCTATGGTGATAAATGACAACATGTATGTATTTCCCTGCCTTTTATGATCATAAAATAGAGAAAAACAGAAATTCTACTATTATAAAGATACAAAGCTACACTGAAAGTGGAAGAGCCAAAACAGATTATAAAACAGGGGGCAGAGACCATAGATTATGTCCAGACAACACTGACACTTCTTTTTTCACTGGCACAATCTGTTCTGAGCCTGGGTGGGGGAGGAAGAAAGATCATCTGGGAGCATGGTAGATGGATTTTAAAACTCTCTGTCATTCTTTCATTCTTGGCTCTCTTCAGTCTCCTGCTCTTGGCATCCTCAGTTTTTCTTCTTATTGCACATAAAGGTTCATTTTAAACCAACAAACAAGTGCAAGTCTGGAAGAGATGCCTGTTGTATTTTTTTTTTTTTTTTTCTGGGAAGAGCATGGGAGAGCTCAGCTGCTGCTCGCTTCGAACTAAACTGACACCCCCTCACCCAGTGGATACCAGACAGTTCAGCCACCAGAGAAGAGCTCTCTTACTCTGTAAGTTAATATTAGGCAATGAAACTGCATATGCCATTAAAGTTCAAAGAAACTGATTACTCCTTTGATGTGTTGCCAAATTATTAAAATAATGATGCTATTTTTTTTTCAAGTGTATTGGTGTGTCTCCTCAATTCTATCTTTTTTAACCCCATGCTTTAATAACTGTTGAACTTCAGAAAGAAATGTGTTATTTTTCTTCAAAGGAGAGCTGGGTACTGTTTCAGGACGACTTCTTTTATATATAACGTAAAGGATATTAGCCCCTTTATTTTCCCCCTCAGGTGCTAGCCTCCTTTAGACTTGGAAAACAAACATTTTAAAATGCATGCTGTTAGTGGGCTGTGCAGCACTACACTACTCTGTCAAAGTGAATATTGTGATAAATTATGTCAGTCTGTTCATACTTACAATCATCTTCCACTTCCTCATACCAAAGCATGTGAGCAGACATGAAATCTCTCCACAAAACAGAGGAAAAAGAAAACAACAGCAAAATATTTCTTGGCAAAGTATATCCCAACTTTGCTGCTGCAGTAGCTTTTGCAGAATTAGGCTTGTCCCTGCATAGCTCCAGCTGTGTCCCCGCAGGAGCCCCAGCAGCTCAGGGAGGAGAGGGCAGAAGTCCCCAGGGTGGGATGCTGGCAGGGTGGGATGCTGGCAGGGCTGGCTGCCCGCAGGGTCTGCGTGTCCCGGGCAGGGAGAGGCAGGGATGGATCCTCACTCCCACCCAGCCGGCATGGTAACTAATGCCAGTGCTCTTTGGAGGCCCCGGAATGTTTCAAATTCCAGGACCTGCGCAGAAGCAATGCTCTCTGTGCTTCCCCCTCAAAACAAAGTTGATTTCCCATAATAGGACAGCCCATGCACTCGACATATAAGGCTCTGCTTCCAGGGTAGCATGTGCAATGGATTTAAATTATGTGTTGCAGCTTCCCAAAGAACATTCAGGCTACAAAGCGGGGTGAAGATATTTACTGCTCGCTTGAGCAGCTCCCCGGAGAGCCCCATGAAACAAATTTTATTGCTTCCCAGCAAATGACCCCTGGCCCTTCCCCAGACAGGTTCCTCCTTTTTGGGAGAGGAGCAGAAACCTCCCCCGACTTTTGGGATTTCAACCTCCCTCCCGAGCAGGGGAAAAAAGAAACAAACTCTAAAATAGTCTTGTCACCAAACAAAATGTGTAAATGCTAACACAAGTTGTGGTAAGTCTGTAGCTGCTTAAACAGGGAGGAAAAAAAAAAAAAAAAAAGACTATTGACTTACAAGTGACCTTTTCCACTCCCAACAAAACCACGCAGTACTAATGCTGTACAGGAGCTGCAGGGGAAGCAGAGGAAGGAGTGTACACAAGCTGCCTGCCTGTTTCTCTTCCTAACAGTGGGAACATCCCAAACTGGGAACTCCCAAATCCCAAACAGGTGGGACTGGGCTGATGGTCTCCCCCTGCACTCAGTGCCAGGCCTCTTTAGTTTACACAGGAAGGAAAAAACAAGCACCCACACAGTACTTGGGAAAAACACCCAAACCCAGATTTTATAAGGCTGCTTTCTCCAGTATGTGCTTTGCACAGTATGCACAGCCTTTAGAGACAGGTCATATTAAATCATGTAAATGGTTTCATTTGAAAAGTCATTTGAAAAAATACTCTTATACTGTTCATTCTTTTTTTAAATCTATCCTTAAAAACCTGAAAAGTGGGGTTTTTTTCAGTTTTAAAGCTGTCTAATGGTTCTAGTCATGCTGAGTACAAGTTTATAAGTAATTTCCTGGATTATACAGAAAAATAAACACAAAAATCAAGTGTGTAATATAACCTTACAGCCACTGGCATTTTCTACACTGATAGTCAAATTAATACATTGAAGAACCTGGATGTACAGTACACACCAAGAGACTCCTAAGGATTAATTTGCAGCCCACAGGAACTGCAAGTCATGAACTGATGTAGAAAATAATCTGAAGCAGAGCAGAGCACGCTGTAACAGCAGCAGCATTTTGATTATTTGAGGGAGAAGGAGATTGAGAAAACCCAGGAAAGGAACTGCTTATTGTGCACATATTTTGTTTTAAAATACCTAAAGTGACTCTTAATAGCACATGCTGTCAATAACTAAGGCCCAGTAAATTATTTAAAGGCTACAAGTGAATGTTACCTTGAAGGAAAATGATAGTAGGACTGTGATTCTCCTGGCTTATCTTCATTTCAAGGTGACAAACCTTTCCTCCAAAACTTTGCAGGTGCATAAGTCTGTTTCTAAATTTGATCACAGGGCCTTCATCTTGACAGAGACCTGCAGTCTGTTTTACGCTCAGCTCTAGACACAATCCACAAAAATTCATGTAGATTATTCATCTCTCTGACAATGGCTTTGGGACCATCAGAGCATATTTGGATCAGGCTTTGCAATAAATGCAGTGCTACTCAGCATTTTCTTCTAAAACATAGCCAAAAGAAGTGTGTAATGGCAATATTTACAATACCTTACATAATTAATAATCTTCCACATGCAGGAAATTCGTATTTGCTTCCTCTCTTTATATTGAGGGAGTTCAAAACTCCGGTGGCCTCAAGAGAACATCTGCTTCATTCACAGAAGGGCAGAACCCTTCAGCTTACAATTTCCCTTCCTCCAGTCAATTGGAAAAAAAAGTAAACATTGGTTAGGCCATAGAGAGAAATAACAAAAGTGAGTGTTCAAATCTACTGGGTATTTTGGTTGGGTTTGGATTTCCAGCTTTGGTGGTGGCGGTGGTGCTTTTGGGAGACTGCAAAGAAATTGAGAGGCTCTTAAAAACTCAATATTATTTTCAGCAGCTATGAATGCTATGACTACCTAACACTGAGAAACATCCAGGCTACTGAAGATGTCTTAAATGTATCTCCTAGTGCCTACTAACCAGCACTTACACTGCATGGATAGCCTGGAGCATTTTGACACATCAGGTTTTGTTATTTGTAGGGTCTTTTTGCTCTGTGTTCAACAATAGAGAGCAAGGCAAAGGTTCTCTGTAGCTTTATGTCAGATAATTACTGTACACTCAATAAATGTTGATGGTCAGAGACCATTGCCTCACTCTCCCTTCCACACGCTGCAGGTATCAGGCTCTGACCTCAGTGCTGAGACTACAGTGCCTGTGCTGCAAGACAGGAAAGGAGCAAGCTTCAAAGTCAAAGAGAATTTGGGAAATATAGAAAATCTGGAATGATAAAGATGGGTATTTTTTTCAGTGATTGCTGTCAGCTTCAGTTTAATGTTGCCTTACTCTTCCACAGACAGTAATGGCTTTAATGAAAGAAAATTGTCATCGTCACAGAAATGGTTTGGGTGACTTTCAGCCACCTATTAACAAAGGTTTTACACAGAGGCTGTTTATTTCCCTGCTTGAGAAAGCATTTCAAAGCCCAAGTATTGATAAACTTGAAAATATCTCCTTTCTAATGGCATGAGTGTGACAGTAATGCAGAGCTGGAGAAATCACCAAGCAGGCCAGCAGCTATCTGGAAACAAGGACAACAATAAACTGCCTGTTGAGGGGATTGGGTTCAAAGCATGTCAGCATGACTGTAGAAAAGAAATAGATTTCAACATCCCAGCTTGGCAGCCACGTTTATTGTCTCAGTAAGCTAAACCAGAGGAAGGTTAAGCCTTGGGGGTAATGGTCAAACCATGGACTGGACATGGGAACCAAGTTCTCAGTTCTCTAGCTCTTCTGTACCATAATAAAGGGCTACATTAAAATGTAAGGGAAAAAAAAGAACTGACTGGAAAATGATGTTTTTGGCATAATTGATATGGGAGGAGAGGTCCGCAATTCAACAAAAATAAATCAAATAACTTAATGTTAGCAACATCCACAGAGAAACAAATCTACCATCTCCCTGTAATTTACTGGGACACAAACACCTAGCAACCCCCCAACAAAGCAAAGCACACCATATTGCCATTTGCACCATCTATTTCCTTTCCTGTTAACAGATAAAACAAGAAAATAACAAATAGGTAGCATGCTGCACAGAACTGATTTACAAACCTCCTATGACTGTTTAAACATCCCTGTGGCACATGTTGTTTGCCAATACAACTCAACATCAGGCAGAGTGCTTACAGCATAAACCTAAGACAGATGATATTTTGATTATAATTTCAGAAAGCATTTCAACCTTTATTCCACCCTGTTTTTAAATCACTGCCAATGCTGACCTAAAAAAAAAAAAATAAAGGCAGTCCAAGCCTGTTGCTCTGCTCAGCCATCAAGCTCATAACAAGATGCCTCTGTGCTCTTGCCAGTATTTGCAAATCTATCACATCTATCTGTGTGGGAAGAAGTACTGAGCTCCTGGGACTATGGGACTGATGTGCAGGGAGAACTGGGATGGGATTCTTTCAAGCACTAATGTGCAGCGTGGGTTTTTTGCCCTGGTGGTATATTGGCTCTGATTCTTTTTATTATTCACTTCCTGTCATAAAAAAACCACAAAACAAACACAAACCACTTGCATGTTAGCATCTTCATCACAACAGAAATAAACAGGCAGCTTCTGATTTTCCTGTGAAATCGACAAGGAAAATAAAGGAAAAAAACTTTCCAATGTGAGCCATTGAAGAACTTCTCTCTTTTGTTTCTTAGCCTATTTTTACTTCAAAAAGGAGCATATCATAGAGAATTTTAGTACAGGCTGCAAAGGGGTTCTTTTTCTTGTTTATTTGATCTGCAAACTACAAAATAAAAGAAAAAAAAACACCAAAACTTCAAACCAAAACAAAATGCTTGCTCTTATCTCTGAAGGAAGTAGTAGCTTTTGGCTCCCAAAGTAAAATATATTATATAAATGTATACTCAGAAAATTAGAAGTCAAAACAATGATAAAGACAAAGCCCTCTCATATGCAAGGTGTGTTAAAAAAATACATTTTATTTCTATGTCGTGAAACACTTCTGCTTGAGAGCATCTCTAGCATATGAACCAGCATATTGGCTCACTGCTGTTTGTGATCTTCCTGTCATGGTCACTGGGCAAAAGGGGTTAATCTCTTTTGCAGAGCATCTAGCAAATAGAAGGGTGGCCTTCTTGCTAGTTCAACACAAAAAGTAACTCTCAGAAAACAACCACTATCCATTCTGGAAAGCTTCAGCTAAAGAACAACTAATCCTTTTCACCTAGCGGATCTGTCTTTGGTGCAAGGTCCCAAACAGATTTAGCAGAACAGCATGTCCATGCTTTGTATATCTTTATTCTCAAACCCTGTCAATTCTCCAACTCTGAGAAACTTTCACCCCAGCAGAAATGAAATCAGTCCTTACTGGAGTCATTTGGACAGACTACTCAGAAGATATACTGAGCCATCCAAAGGAAAGTGTAAAAAAGGATAGCAAATTATATTTCAAAAAAAATTAAAAGTACAAAGAAGAGAAGAGAAAGAAGATTTTAATTACAAAGCTGGAATGAAAGTAATAAAGAGGAATTAGAATTGCTCATTTATGTCTATAAAATGTTGGTCTTAATCACTCCAGAGAGACTGATATGACCAGAAGGGAGAGCATATTATTAACTAGTATTTCTTTCTCTAGATTTATACAGGTAACTCACTCCAATCACCACAACCATACCACATAACCTACAGAAAGGATCCTGAAAGTGATCAGAATCTGAATCAGACAGAATCAATCTGAGTATCTAAAACAGTCTCCTGCCCAAAGCTGGCCTTTGTGGGGCAGGGGGGTGTCTTTCTCTGGCTTCATTTTGTTGGTTCACCCCTGGTTGTGTATCCAGACCATGAAAGATCAAGGTCAGATTGTCCCTCTTGTCCCCATCTCCTCAGTGTCCACAGGAAGAAATTCTGAGCCCACAGACCAGCAGTGAGGCACA
This sequence comes from Muscicapa striata striata, assembly GCA_030060385.1. NCBI lineage: Eukaryota > Metazoa > Chordata > Aves > Passeriformes > Muscicapidae > Muscicapa > Muscicapa striata. The sequence continues at coordinate 2,636,786 of JAREIS010000117.1, read as the reverse complement.
GCACAGGAGGTGCCCCAGTTGGGCAGAAAACTCCTTGGTGCAGTTATTTTCTCAGGGTGGGTCCAAAACAGGTGAAATTAACCCAACTCTTACTCTCATTTCAGCTCACTCAAAGGGAGCCTGTATTTCAAGTCACCAAGGAAGTCATCCCAGACTCTACAATGCTTAAATGCAACTGATTGCAACTTGATTACTTCCATCACATCTAAATGGTGAAATATTAGCCAATTTTTATAAACACACATTTGCATAAATGCATGTCACAGAGAGAGCAAGTGCACTCACAGACAAGTAGTGGCAATAGTGATGTATGCATGTGCATATTTAATACTTCTTTTAAGAGGACCTTATTTCACAAAGATGAAGACAAATATAAAACCTCATCAGTGAAAAGAAAAGTTAAACAGAGAAATGTGAACTATTATTGGAAGATGTTTGAAAACACTGTTTAGGCCTACATGTCACTGCTAAGAAAAGTTTCTCTAGTTGAAAACAAACAACTGCAAACAAAAACAAATTTAGTCTAGAAGGGAAGCAGGTATTTAAAAAACAAAAGCAAACGCAATATGTAAGGAGCAGAGGAAAAAATGCCAAGCTGATTACAAAGAATATCAATAGGAAGTAATTATGCATCAGAGTCAACAATCCATATGTACAAGAGAGAATTCACCTAGGTCTGCAGGGAAGCTGCATCAGCTCTGCCAAAGACAGCTCAAGGTCACTTTGCAGAGCAAATGTGCTGGCTGCTCACATAAACACAGATTTCTTTAGGGAAACACAAGTGGAGTGCCAGCCGCCCACACTGTCCCTGTCACCCCATCACGGACCCCCTGGCTCTGCTCTGCTCTGCTCCAGCCAACCTTTCAGCTGTGTCCAGTTTTGACACAACACTTCATGAAAGCCACTGATAAATTGGAGAGCACTTAGAATCACAAATATCCAAACAGGCGGTTTCCTTTGCTGAGAAAGAGTGAGGGAACTTTACATATTTAGTCTGGAAGGAAAAGGCAAAGAGGTACATAGCTGCTGCCTTCCAGCATCTGGACATTACAACACCCCATTATTTTTCATGTATGCCAAGGAAAGATACATAATTTGGATGAAATCGACTTAGATTTGATATAAGGAGAAAATTGTAGAAGTAGCAAATTACTTACACATATGAAAACATATAGACACATAGGTCTTCAAATCCTTTTAAGTTGAAACTTGTAAGAAAAAAATTTAACAAATTTTTCAATGATAACAAAGTGTGGTTGATCTATCTCAACCCTTGCAGAAGAAGAAATCTAAATGCCTTTCATCTCTGTGTTTCTGTAACTCTGTAAGATTTACAGACTAGATAATATGACCAGTCATACAGAGTTCAAGTTTGTATGCATCTCATATACAAAATAATTGTGTTGTGGAAGGAGAGCAGTCTGATGGATACAGGAATACACAGTGACAATCTGGAAACCTAAATTCTATTAACAGTTCTGCCAGTCACTCATTATTCAATTTCCCCCTTTTTTTTTTCCATTTCCCATCTAGAAAACTACACTTACAAGCTAAACAAGTGCTGTTAGACTGCTTAATTATTGTTTGAGAGAGGTGACAAACTGTTTAAAGTACAGAACTATTAAGGGTCTGTGTTTTAATTACACTGATTTCATCCAAAGTCTCCCTGGATGACAATTGCTCAAAGCCTTAGTTACAGTGGCAAAAGACTGTCACATTAAATCTGGGAAGACTGGGCTATTATGACAGCAAATTATGATGACAAAATTCTGTTAGTTCAAGTCTAATGAAACATTACTGCACACACTAGGATGAATGTTAAATTATTTCTGTGTGGGTCTTTATGCAGGTTAGTACATCAAGATGATGGCAAACTGAAGTTAATGCAAGCCTGCAGAGATGACATTACAAATGGCAAGATGATTGCAAAATGATGCTGCTGCAAGTGAACTGTGATTAAAAAATAGGTTTCTAAACACAAAAATGTGCTAAGGGAATGTAAAAATAAACCTACAGAAAATAAAACCAAAGATATTTTACTTAAAGCAAAAGACATACTGGATACAATTAGTGCTGCAGACCAATTCCCTGCCAAACTGGCCAACATAGATTAGGAGGGCACAAAGCCAGGATGAGACTGACTTACAAGTAACTGCCAATAAATTCTGAGTAATGGTATCACTAGGACATTTTTTTCCACTAAAAAGAGGTAATTGACTCTGTAGAAACATAAATAATTTTTGAAAAAGTGCTCAAGATTATTGTCCTATGAAAGAATCTGGTTTGATCAAGAAATTCCTTCGTAAATTTAATCATACTGATGTTTTTCTTTCTTGTATTCTGGCAGGGTTACTAGTACATGTCTAGAATCAAATTACTCATTAGGCCCGAAAGAAATTTGTCCAGTCTCAGGTAAATTCAAATACATAGGATCCACAGCACTCTAAGATTAAGTAGATTAGATATTTAATATGCACAGGGCTCATAATATTTTGATGTGATTAAATCAGTAACACCAAAGATCTGCTAGTATATTTCCTTAGAGCAATGTTTGATTATTACTTCTACCATGTGAAGAAAAAATAATTCAAAACCTGAAAAAATTCTTTACTTTCCTTTCTGCATTTTAAGTCTTTCCTTCTTGCTATAATACTTCTATCTACTGGTAAATACAAGAGGTACACTTAATTTCTATTTTGGCAATAGCAGGTACTCTGTGTCTTTCCAAAAGACTGGTGTTTCTATCCATCTGTCTGACTCTCTATCTGTAATGTTTTCCATCTTACTATCACCCAAAATATGTTATACTCAGTTCCTGATAAATTACACTGGTGAACTCAAGTGCTTTGTTTAAATAACAGGCTTTGTCAAGTAGTTTAAGCAGTGCCTGACCTTTAGGTCTAAAGCAGGCATAATTTTAACCTATCTAGTAGAGAAGAGAATGAAAAATTCCCTATTCTTGAAAATTTATAAGTTTTTACTGGGCAAATTACACATCCTATTCAGCAAAATAATAGAATGGCAAAATCTCACTAAAAATAAATAGATCTTAATGAGGTAATTTATTTCAGAGATAAGTGCACAGTGACTCGTGCTTTTTTTCCAGATCTTTCTCAATAGTTCCAAAGCTAATAAATTAGTACTTGGAGTACAGAAAAGGAGATCAAAATGATGGTTCAGGGCTCCAAGTCACTCTGATTACAGACTGAAATTCGTAAGAGCCATTATCACTGCATACATTACATTAAAATTCATGTAGCTTTTCTGGAGACACACATACATTCCACCTGAAAGCATGGACTTTTTAGAAGACTGGGAGATCACTCCATCCAGCTACTCACTAATCTGCGTGTTGGCATGGAACCTCTGCCAGCTGAAGTTACCTGTGAATCTGAACAGAGCACTGGAAAGGAATCACAGACTGAAGTAATAAAAGATGCTCCCTCAATCTTTGACGATTTTAATCTTATTAAATACACTCATTCCAGTGAAGATATACATTCTGATGGCAATAAGATCTGTAAAATTTACTGAATTCAGTAATTTTATAACACAGGAAAAGAACAGATGATGGGGGAAATTACTAATTTTTTTTTAATCATTAATGATAAGCAACAGCAATCAAAATCACTTTATTATAATGACATAGAGAAGGTCCAGCAAAGGAGTTTGAAACTTAAAAAATCTATTATCCAAGGAATTATTTCAAATCTGAGTTGCTTAAAAATAATTCATTTCCTCAATGCACCAATTACAGGTTGGTTATTTAGAGCTTTTTTTAGCCTGGTAGTTGCTTATGTAACGTATATACAAATGCCAATCACATTAGACCTGTGGGTTGACAAAAGTCCAAAGAGATTGGGTGTTGTGGGTTAACAACTGCTTTCTTAAAAGCACTTCATGTAAGTTTAAAATGTAATTTAGATCAGAACTGGACCAGCTTGGTTGCTACTATGAAAAATATAAATTTTTGCAGTCTTGTCTGTTAAAGATCCACTAACATACAGCCCTAGTACCTACTTTCACAAGAGCAAAATGCACCTCAAACTATTTCTACGCAATAAATCTTGGATTATCCTTGTTACATAAGTACAACTAGATGATATATTAACATTAGAGAAAGTGAGCTGAATTTAAAACTCTCTAAAATTCATCAGTCCACAGAAGATAGAGCAACTATCCCATATGGAGGACAACAGCAGCACAAGGATTCAAACAAAGAGAACAAAGTATTGGTCACAACCTCTGCAGGCTTTATGACAGCTGCAGATGACTAAATTTATTCAATACTATTTTAGGTGCTTTGTGATAATTTGCCTGGCCTACACTCATTTCTTTTTAAAGGCACAGGTCTTCTATTAATCTTGGGTTAGAACCATCAGCCCCAGACAGAATTTCCTGTCACTGTGAAACATTTTAAATGGCCTGTGCATAAACACCTGATTTTCTACCTACTAATGCAGCACATGTATGACTTCTTCTTTCCTTTCTGAAAACAGAAAAAAAAATATTTCAGATTAAAGTACTCTGTCACTCTTTAATCACTCCAATTACTTATTTTCCCTGTTTGATAAATATATCCATACAAAGTTCCTCAAAATGATATGCTTGACCAGAATGCAGATGCATCAATGACTACCACTACAACTGAAAGAAATATTTTAAATGAAAATATACAACTCTACTTAAAATGATTTAATGATGATGATACATGTTTCAAGTATAAAATTCATCAGAAAATGTACCAAGTACTTTGGCTACTATGTAAAGCTGTTTCAACATCAGCTGGGTAAAAGCTACCAAATGCAATGCCCATTTTTTAAAAACCTCTCCTGGAACTAAACCCCAGTATATCTAACCATGGTACCAGTCTAATTCTCAGAAATTACAATAAGAATAGAATTAACAGAGGCAGATATGAGTTAATGGAGAAATGCATTTTACAGGGGCAATCACACATCATCTGTTTGGTAGGGCTCCTTGAATGAGTCAGTGTGCACAGTCAAAGGAAACCTGGTTTATGCAATTTAAAGAATTCTCAATACTTCCTCATTAAAGAACTTAGAGAAACAAAGATGTCATAGGATAAGAGATCCCCTTTCACAAACAAAAATATCATTAAAACACATAAGTGCCAAAAGCATTCAGCTTTCTTAAATGTGTATGCCACCAGATGTATCACAGCTCAGAGCCAGGACTGGTCAACATATAAGGTACACTGATTGTCATTACATGGATCTAAAAAAAGTAGGCAACTCTCAAGTTTCCTAATAGTGCTAAGGTGTTCAGGGAAATAAAAATGAAATTTGGCTGCAGAGAGATGCAGAAGAGCCTCAGAGTGTCAACTGGGCAATAAAAAAGACAGATGAAATTCAGTATTGAGAATATGTGGAGGAAAAGAAATCTCAAATTTACGTACTCAGCATGAGCTCCAAACTAGTTATTACCACTCAGGAAGGAGATCCTGGAGTTATAAAAGGTCTATGAAAATATCAACTCCATCTTAGAAGCTGTCAAAAAGCAAATCAAATGCTGGCCATTACTATGATAGAAATAGAGAGCAACATACAAAATATCATTATGGTATTATTTAAAGTCTTCAGGTGTTCACACTTTGAATACTGTGGGCTGTTTTGCTTGCCCTATCACTAAAAAGATATAGCAAGAATAGTAAGGAGAACAGAAATCGTTGAAAGATAGGAAGAAATGGCTTCCATGTGAAGAATGACTACAGAAGAGTCTTCAAGGTAAGGTGAGGGGGAGGGTGGTTGAGCATAAGAAGGAGGAAGAGATTCCTCTGACTCTGAGGAGGAGGAAGAGATTGTCCAGGGGATGCACCCCAACCAAAGGAGCACAGTATTACAGACTAATCATTAAACCATGCTAGAGAGGGGCTGAGGCCCAACAGGCAGGTACAACTCCTGGCAATCCCTGAAAATTTTCCAAAATCATCCTCTCAATGTACAGTAGACAAAAAGAGCTGACCCAAAACTGGGCTTCCCCATGTGTGCTGGGAGTAAATCAGAGAGGTTGGTTCTGCTGCTGTCAGAGAGGTTGGTTCTGCCTGTACCAGACATACATGACATACATGCTCATGCCTGAAGGGCTGTGCAGTGCTGGCCTCCAGGAGGATGCTGTGGAGTTACAGAAGAGCAGCTGGAAACAGTCAAGGGGCTGAAGCACACTCAGAGAGTTGGGATGCTTCACTTTGTAGAGGAGAAGGCTCAAGGGAGACAGGACTGAGCCTTGAAAAGCCTAAAGGGGTGAACAAGCTGCATAAAGAAATTATTTACCTAACCTTCTAATACAACAGCTTGGTATATGATGTACAGTTGGTTTAAAAGACAAAAAGAAAGTTTTTCTTCAGCCAGTGAGCTACCTGCTTCTGGATTTTGCTGCACAAGGATTTATGGAGGCAGATGTTTATCAGTTGGTTTAGAACAGAGCTAGACAAATTGATGGGAAACAAGTCTGTAAACAGATGCTAAAAAAGAATGGGGCCAGAATGTAACCTCTAACATTTTAACACAGTGTTTGCAGATGCTGTGGAAAGATGAGAAAATGGATCCCAGAAAGTGTCCAAGCTCATGTGCTCTCCCTATCATCTCCTGTTGCCATTTTCAGGAGAAATAATCCTTGGCTTGATGCTCCATTGTTCTGACCCAGCAGGACATTTTGTATAAACTTAAGTTACAGGGAAAAGTAGACTACAGCTGAACACAGCTGAAGTGTACTAAGCTGATGGATCTTTAGAGATGAACAGAGAACAAATTTTCACTGTCTCTTTTAGCAAAAGAGCTGGATACAAGAGGGGGGAAAAAAAGAAAGAAAACTAGCAAGTGATTGGTTCAAAACTAGAAACAAGAAATACCTTTTCACACTGTGAGTAGCTAAGGGACAGGGCTCTGTTGCTGGATGATGTGGATGCCAAGGGTTCATGTCACTTGGCTACCCTGGGAGCCAGGTACCAGCAGAAATGAGTCCCTGGCAGCAGCAGAAATGGTGTGGATGTCAGGTGTCCTCAGACAAGTCCCCTCCAGCACAGAGTCATTTCTGAAAGCAAAAAGGAACTGGACCCATGCCCTACCTGTGCCCCACTTGAAGCACCAAGCAGCACTGCAGACAGCATTACAGCAGCTCTTTGCACACCCACAACGCAGTCATTTCTTTATTTCCTCTGCCCCAGTGCCTCCCAGGCAAAATACTGCTGGTAAGCTTTGATGGGGACAGTGCAACACAGGTTAAATCACTGGTATTATTCTTACATTTTGTAGTTACAACCACCTCTGAATTTAATAGTGCTGTGTGTTTTAGTACTGCAGTGTTTGCACGACAAAATATTAAAGAGCTTTCCACCTTTTTAACATATATCCTGCTTTCAAGGGCTTATAATTTAGCTGAGAAAATGCTCACAGCTGAAGATCAGCATTCAAAGTCTCAGTGTGGAGGCAGCATTTCATTTCAGTTGTGAGAGGGAAAACAGTATGTCATTTTTATAACTATCAATAGAAGGCTTCTGTGGGATTTTTACTTTCTGGATTTTTTTTTCCAGTTCTAAGACATTTTCCTGTTTCAAGTTAAGCAACTGGATGTATTAATAAGTGACAATCATTGATCACAGCATGAACAAGAAAAGATAACTGTCTTTAAAAAAAAAAGATGGTACAAAATCAGTGTACATTTTCCACAGCTTTATGTGAAACACAAAAGCATAACTACATAGTCATCACTCCCATGCAGTGCTGACAAAACTCTAAAAGGTTTTAAACATTGGGTTCATACTTTTACATTCAGGAGAAAAGAGAGATGTTAACAGTAGGGACATGTGTAAGACTGAGGAATTTTTAATTTATTATTCTTTAGTTCTTTAGAGAATTCATGGTTTAAAAGAGGATAGCAACCTTTCTAATTCTCAAGTTTTGTTGGTTGTTTTCACTGATATGACTTCAGAAACATTTACTGATTATGTAGTCATTATATCAAAACATCTTGTTTATTAACATAACATTTTAATTTCATCCTCTTTCTTCCCACCTGCAGATATACAGAGAAATGGAATTGTCTGCAGTCCCAGAACATCCAGAACATGCATCACACATACATCTTTGTGGAATTCAATTCCTGGCATGGGTGTATAAGACGTTATTTAATTTCCAATATCCATCACCAGAGCTACTGAAATAATAAAATATTTTACTTTACTTAAGCTTGTAAGCCATTCCTTTCTCTTAAGAGCTTCATTAGAATGTAAGAAAGCAGAAGGAAATTACCACACATTGGAAATAACTATCCCTATTCACACTGAACAGAAAAAAAAAATAAATACATTTGGGTATGTATATGCATATATACACAAAAACAAATACATACATACAAGTAAACATATACAGCTTTAGTATTATTTTAGAGGAGATATATGGACAGGGAGAGTGGAAGGAAAGGGTAAGTGTTCAGGATTTCTTGTAATATGGAGTTTGTCACTAATAAGATAATTGCTATACCTAGTTCTAGAATGGGCTTCTAGGCAGCTTTAGTCTAAATGTTTCTAGAAATAAGGGAAAGCTTAAGACCACTGAAGTCTTCCATGGAGCCACAATACACAAGAGTAATCCTGGGCTTATTCCACTGAGGGGTACAGGTCTCCTTCCTGGTTGACAGACTGCACAACCAGTGCAGAGCTTCCCACTGCCCAGCCTTCAGCCCAGACACAGTCTGGGGATGGGAAAGTCACTGGATGTGCTCCTTGTGGTGACAGTTCTTAATTTAATTTCTAGGGAAACTCCTCATGGATCAGTCTTTGAATTGTCTGTGTCTAATCCCTATTCAGGAAATATGCCTTGACATAATCAACTGTATCAATTATTGCACAGTAGCTAATCTCTTGCTACAGAAGAAAGCATTGAGAAGGTGTGATGGCATTACTCTGAGAATGCTTCACCTGTCCCCTATATCATTCCTAGACTTAATGGCCTCAGAGCTCACTGATGGTCTCTGGGGCATTATTACCAGATTACTCCCATGATTTGATGACAAGATATGTTATAAACATACACAGTTGCTTGAAAGATATTAATTGCAATGTATGCTCTTCTGCAAAGCTCTTGCCAGCAGCAATCCAAAAATTAAATCCCTTCACTGCAGTTTTCATACACACAGATAACATTAGAATATTCTCATGGCAGTCTGCATCAACAGTGGTGTGCTCAGCTTTCAGGTGAATCCCACGGTCCTTTCTAGCTATCTGGAGGGTTCCCTGCATGGGGGAATTTGTGCAAGGTAAGGCTGCATTTGAATTTACTGCTCAGCAATTACTGCAGACAACTGCTCACATGCTCCACCTCGTGTGAGGAAGCTCTTCGGCCTTCATTCAGAAAACGGTGTAGCAGAGTGGTGCTTTTGGGGCTCAAATAAAAATGTCAGATGAGTGTTAAGCTATTTTCTCACAGTAGAAATCACACTGGTATTTTTCGTGTACTTTTCTTCCCTTATAGATATGCCCTTATAGATTATCTTTCTATGTCCTTAAACTGTGTTTTCCTTCAGCCTCACCTCCACTATTTAAAATAAAAAATCCTACCATAGTAAGGTAAAGATTTATTGACACAACCAAAAATATTCTAAGTTTCAAGTTCAAGAAAGGCTGAGGTTTTGATCCATGAAGCTTGGTTTAGCTTAGCTTATCCATTCTGCAAAAACGTCTATCCTAAGAATTTCTTTTCATAGCAAAATTCTTAGAAAACAGTTGTAAGCCTTCAATGTCTTAAAGGCATCTGTTAAAAATATTTCCCTCAAAAAGTAAAGCATTGCCAAACATACATCCTGTTATGTACAAATAGTCAGTTCATTCAAATGCAGTTTAAGGACTTCCATGAAAGAGACGCATCTTTGAGACAAACAGGACATGAGATTCCAGAACTAAAAATAACCCTTATTTTTGGGGTAATTTTTAACAAAGCTACTTCCATTTGACCAGGTTTTCTTTTATTATCTGAGAGTTTAAAAATTCTTCCAGGTTCCAGAAAAACAAATAAACAAATAAAAATGAATTTTTTTTTTTATTACATATGTCTTTTTGATAAGATGTGAAGGTACTGAAAAAAGGGGGACCCCTCTGCTTCCCTCCCCATCCCCTTGTATACATGCATGCTTTACACAGACACATACACTGGAATATCAGTTTTAAAATATGTATATCCTGGAGAGTCAACATTAATGGAACTTTAAAAAGCATGTAAAAAAACAACAGAGAAAACCACAAATATTAAAAACCATGACCAGGCGCTGAGAGAATAATGATAGGAGGTTCCACACCCAGTTATGCTGTCAGATACTCTCCTCAGACAGGGGTTTAACATACTGGGACTGCCCACAGCAGAGGTGGAGGTGCTTGCCCAGCTGCCCACCAGCCTCATTCCACAGCCTGGCTCACTCTCCTGCCACTGTGTCTTTGCAATTGACTCCTGGAAGACTTCAGAGGCTTTGTGAAGGCAGAATGGGGAACAACTTCTGCCTGGTGGGTGTTGGGGGCTGGATCTTAGGAGGAAAACTCCTCTGGAGCCCAAGCCTCTTGTATCCACTCCTGTAAAACTAAGGTGTTACTGTGTGTGAAATGAACCATTTCTGGCAGGAGAGCCTGGGTGCAGGGTGATCCCCACAGTCCCTGGGCTATAAACCCCTCAGGAGCAGTAGCCCTCCTCTCATCAGACTCGTGCAGCTCAGGCAAAAGCACTTTGACAAGTAACAATGAGCCACCAGCCAGCATATTTATAAACCCACACCACTTAAAGCAAATTCCTGTGTGACACAGGATTAGAGAAAAAGGTGCAGAACTGGCAGCACACATGCCAAAGTGACCCCCTAGCTCCATCCCAGAATAAGGAGGAAAAAACCATCAACCTCAATAACACTTCTTTTGCAGCAAATGATTTGGGGAGGGAGAGGTGTGGGTCCAATGATGCCCTGAATTCACCTCTCCAGGCTGAAACCTTCCACCTTGAAATGCAGAGGGGTGACAGGAGTGAGCTAACATCAGAGAAAAGGGTGCCTATCAGGAAGTGGGTGTGCACTTAACAACTGCATATATAACCATAAACATCCACAGTCCTGTTCCTGGGATTCTTTTATTAGACAGACAATAGTTTAATTAGATTGAAAAAAACATCTGGCAGGTTTGGCCAGCAGCTCTGCTCCTTCCACCCACAGAAACATTTTGAGTGTATCAGACTGGTGAGGATCCAATCTGCAACTTGGGTGCAACAAAACTGGAATGGATTTCTGAGAGATCAAAATTGTCAGAAGTTCTACAGGTAAACTAGAAACAAGATCATTTAAGAATAATGCATCATAAAAAGAAAAAAAAAAAAAAAAACCTGGGCTCAAAAGTCAGCCTGATTTGAGGCAATATTTTGTCACAAAGATTGAATTGGATTCTTGTATAAATGGGAACTTGAATTTTATTGTGTGTCTAAGCACCCTTATTACATTGTGCAAAGAAATCTACATTATTAGTAAGAATGCTGACAGTGCCAGGGCCAGAGAAAACGTGTCTCGAAGAGCCCTAGTGATTTTTCTGGTATTCTGGAAAAAATACTAGATGGGTAAAACAAGTCACCTCTAGAAAACTCTAAAGGCAAGCTGCAGGGAATAGGGATTTAACTGGAGGGAAAGATGATGTGGCATTAATAACTACTGGGCCTCCTGCCAGTGAATGGGACAGGCTTGTCAGAAACACCCCAAAACTAAAACCAGTAAATGCTGGTCAAGAATATGCAAGATCATCCTTAAAACAAAAGTAAGCCAAAACAACAGTAAAGTAAATAAGAAATAAGACCCTCAGAAAAAAAAAAAAAAATGTTCACCTGAGTCCTCTTAATTATGCAAAAAAGACAGGACTAATTTCCATTATCTAACCAAATGCAAACTAGGAAATAAAAGTAAGATTGTTTTTTCCCCCAAACCACCAAGAGCCATGTGTTGTAAATCTCCTCCCTCTTCTTCCAATCACATAATTGGAAGGTTATTTGCATATTTTATAAAATACCTGCTGTGCATTACAGTACTCAGGCAGTTTATTCAGAGAGGAGGAAGCACACTGGAGCTGGCACTGTCAGATGATGAACCTCTGTCACGTGCTGTGGCTCAGGCATCCCTGTCAGATCTGAGCTGCACTTTGCCATGTAATGAGGCAACTTAGAACTACTTATTCAAAGCCTTGAACTTAATTAGCAGTAGAGCAATGCAACTAACTTGCATTGAATAAATTGTCAACTTTGCTTCTTTCTATTCATGAACGTTCCATGATTAGCACAAATTATTCTTATAATTATTCAAATTTAATTCACCATATTATTAAAATAATATTTAGTCTACAGCTCATTCACCAGGAGCATGAATGTTATAAATGAGTTTATTAGTTCTGAATATCTGAGTAGATCACATGGTTCAAGGTGTAAAGCTGAGAGTCAGAGCGTCCGGGCAATTACCTACAGCACTGAGTTTTACATTAACTTCCCTGTTTTATACTCTGAACACTGAATAAATGTTGGATTTATTGTCATTGGTCCACTTACTCTCTAAGCACTTTGGGAAGAGGAACATAACTGAGGCAAAAGTAAAGCATGGGAGGTTTTGTAAGGGGAAGGCAAATACAGGGAAAAAGTTACGAATGGAAAACACTTCACTAGGATTTCTCACAAGTTCAAACACCAGGGCTCTTGGACTGAAGCTGTTAACAAGCTCCCAGTTAATAACATTCCTGTCGATAGGAAGAGAACTCACGAGAGGATGCTTCACTAAAAACTGTACTTGCAAGAATGCTGATAAATCCAAGTCAGCATTTAATAGCCCAGCCCACCCAGTGCAACTCCAGGACAGGTAAATTCATAGTACCTAAATTACCTAAAACAAGAGTTTGCTACTTTCTTTCTTGTGCTGCCCTGAACTCCTTCCAAGATCTCTGGTCTTAATTTTTTTTCTTATTTTCTCCAACAGGTTTATTTAAGAAGATTGACTGCATTTGTGGTCTTCCCCCTGTGCCTGCTGCAGTGGGTGAGGGCAGAAATCTGCTTGCTAAAGAAAAGGACATTTTGGATTATGGAATAAATCCTTCATTTAAAGAGAGAGAGAGTTTTTACTACAGCCTGTAATGACAAGGGGCAATGCATTTAAATGTAAAGAGGGTAGGTATGTTTAGATTGGACAAGAGAAGAATATTTTTCACAGTGAGAGTGGTGAGACATTGGAGCAGTGGAGAAGTTGTGGATGCTCCATCTGTGGAAATGTTCATGGCCAGGTTGGATGGAGATTTTATCTAGTAAAAGATGTCCCTGCCCATGGACCAGATGATTTTTATAGGCCCCTTCCAACCCAAACCATTCTGTAAGTCTGTGAAAAAAAAACACAGAGATGAAAGTGAAGGATAAGAAGAGGTATGAAAGAATTTGCACACTAAAGGGAAAAAAAAAAAAAAAAAAACAGACTGAGAGTCTTTATGCTGGAGGAAAAGAAGAAAGTAAAGTTTTTTGCAAACAGGTGAGCAGGACTCGTGTGACAGAGAGAATAGAGACATGCCCTATCCATCAAACCTAAGCCCTGGCCCCCAAGCCTCTGGGGCTGCACCAGTGACCTGCACCCCTCTTCTGTATCAGTCATCCTCAGAAAAAACTTCACCCATGGGGTGCTCACACAGCCTGTACTAGGCCCCCTGCACTATGGGACCTGGCAGACACCCACTACAGAAGCTCAGCAACAGATGTTGAGAAAAATCAATGAAGAACTTGGAGTAGTGAACAGGGTTTATCAGCTGAAACAGTGGAAATAGGGAACTATTGACTAGCAGATCTATAACTAGAGGAATTGGGACTTGTATTCTTTGTTATCCTTTTACCTGAGAAAGCAAAGCAGAGATGTCATTTAAGGGTCAGAAGAGTACACCTGGGTTAGTCCTTGATAATAACCAGGGGCTGGAGTGTTCCTGCCCAGCCCCAGTCCAGGACATCCCTCTGTGAGTACAGGTAGGGCACACACTGGGGATCTCCTCATGTCATGCCTCCTGCCTGCTGAGATTGCTTTCAAATGAAAGATTTCCCATAGATAGTTGTCAAACAGAAGCACAGTATGACAAGAAAGCTTCTGGCCTGACTCAGTAAGCACTGTCTGTAGTCTTTGGTAATTCTTAACAACTTTTTATGCTATATATTTATGAGTTATAGATACCATTGTGCAGTATTTTTCTAGCTCAGAACCAGCTGATGGAAGCACCATAAAATATTTTAAAAGAGATTTCCTCTTGCTGGAAATTGAAACATTTTTATCCAAAAGCATGGACACACTTGGGCATATTCTCTCCTAAAAATCCAGACTGTAGGCAGAACACATATGAGTATACACAACAAGAAGTGAGATGCATAAATGCCCTCTTTTTTATAAATGCAAACCATACCTTCCCCCTGCCATCCTTTCTGTCCCCCTGAAAGTATAAAAACAGCTCAGAGGAGAGAAAAGGTGCTTCTCTTATGATGGACTCATTTCAGGGAACAGGCTCTTTTGTTTGAAGGGACAGGCACACAGCCCATCCTTACTCTGCTCCTGTGGTCCTGAGGGAGTCTGCCTCTAAAACCTTTGCTATAACTCTTGACACCAATATGTCAGCATCTCCTTATTCACCTATTACGATGCAGTGCAGCCCAAAATTCAACATCTAGCTGATGCTTTCTTCACAACAGCACCCTATGAAAATTCCCCATAATTTGAGTAAAAATTCAGTTAGCACTTTTCAAAGACCAGACTTCTGTATGCTCGAGACAAACTCTTTTCCAATCAACCAACTGCATATATTGAGCAATATATAACTACTTATGGTCAAATGTATCATGCAAATACTGTTTCTGCTGATATAACAATGCAGGATGGCTGTGCAAAATGAGCTGATGGTTGTGATTTAATTTATGGTGGACAAGAGACAGTACTGTAAGGAATTCTCATTGTTTCCTTTTATTGGTGGAAGCTGAAAAGCAATGAAAAGTAATCTGCCTTACACTTCTATAGTTCAGTAAAAAAATCACGAGAAAGTCTTCTTTAAAAAAAAAAAAACCAAAAAGGGAAAGAGAAAAAAGGGTGTCAACAATAGATGAATAATACACAGACATGTCCATGGTGATCTGAATAATTCAGCACACAAAATTAAAGCATGTTTCACATCTGCCACCATAAAAGATAAAGCTATCTAGTCTGTTTTAAAAGTATAATGATTACAAGGGAACGCTTCTGATTCATGCTCAGGTCTAGTTTAAGTGCCAGCCCTGTGGTCTCCACAAAAGAACGTCTCAAAGCTCTGTGTTGAAAGAGCTCCAGCTGCAAAAGTTTTAATTGACTAGAAACAGCAAAGTTTTAAAGTGCCACCTGTTACCAGTAAACCTCAGTGATGCTGACCAGTATGCCAAGACCCTGCACCCTTGGGATACCTCCATCCACCAAGTGAGATGCCCAAAAATGACCACTGCAGTTATTTCTCTGGCTGCACTCAGAACAACCCAATTTTTACACACCCTCCCTATGTCTTATCCTAGAGCCCTGCCAAGTCTCCTTCTGCACTTGAGTTTGGGGTGCCAGTCTAAAAAGCAACCCTTCCTTTCTGTGTCTGAAGTTTCAACAACTCACCATCTGAGACTACAACTGGTTCCAAATGCACTGATCTCCAGCAAATGCTTCTTTTCCAAGCAGAGACAGACCAGCAGCTAAGCACCAAACGGTTCCAGTGGGTCCATATGTCTTTCAAATTTTCACCAAAATGCAATGAGAGAGAAAACTCAGCAAGCAGAAAATTCCATCCTGTTGTGTAGAGATACGTGAGAGCCACGCCTTTACTATGTTATCACACCTTGTGTATTCAACCTGGTGCAAAACCAGGTCTGTCTCTTTTGGGGGAGCCAAGGGAGGCACGTGGGGGAGTGCAGCTGGTGCTGCAAGGAGGCCCTTTGATCCCAGCCACAGCAGGAGAGCCCCTGTGCCAGTGAGAGCAGTGCCAGCAGTGCCAGCAGCCCGTGTGTGCCATGGCACAGCCCCGGCTGCCGCGGCAGGCACTGCCCAGCGCCAGCACCCCACGGGCCAGCCGGGAGAGATGGCTCAGCCCTGCCCTGGACAGGCACCAGCCCCGCTCCTGGACCTCCCAAACATTCCTCAGAGAGTGACAGCACCGTTACACACCTCACTGCCTTGGTGGTTTGTAACGGATCTACTGCAAACAATACCTTTTGTATTAAATTAATGGTTTTTAAAATGCAGCAAGGCACAGAGTCTTCCGATAGGGAAGTGTTGCTGCCAGCTAGTATGTAAAGGTAAATTCTCTAAAGCTTTGATTTGGCTTATGGGAAAAACATCTTGTATTTCATCTAAATAACCCTCCATGATATCTGACTCATCGTTTTCATTTTATAGTTACTTATACAGGAAAAAATACACACTAGGTGTGTATTGAATCCAAACCAAAGTAAAACCCCCAAAAACCAACAACCTCCTCCTTAAATCAGAATATGGAAGTCGTGTTTTTCATCACTGAACAAGCAAATCCTTTTTCTTTGGTACCCTGGAGTATTAACAGGTGGCCATAGCCCCTAGCTGCATGAAACTACCATATGCTACAGAGATCAAAATTAATAAACTAACAGTACAATGTGCCAGTTTATTGTGCTTCCATTTAATTTTAATTTTCTTCTTGGTGTTTTCATTACTGAAAAGACATATTTAGTGATTTTTAGCCTTAATATCAATAGCTCAAATTTTAATTGTTTGTTTTAGCCTCATACCAGGTAAGCACATGTACAGAAATATATTTCTGACACTACATTTCAAAATAAAACTTCATTCATGCTCCTCTATGACTCTATGCTAAAATATTAGCAGTTCCATATACTTTAAAGGCTTTAACAGTGAAAAATTTAACAAATTTCCTCTGACATAAGATTATGTGCACAATAAAAATTATCTGAATCTCGTTTAACTGTACAAATTCATTTCTTGTTAAATACTAATCAGCCAGAACAAAGCATCACATACAATCTTCTGCTTCCTTCTCTTCTTGGCATCTTTAATGGCTCTTTAAAAAATTCTTTTCATTTTCCTCCACAAAAACTGTTAATAATTGGCAAAGAAATCCACTGTTGCAAATACTAGATGAATATGGAAACCACAAAGCATTATTTCATGTGGAGCAAATGAGCAGAGGTGCCTCCAAATATAAACAGGCAATGCTTATCCTACTCTTCAGAGAGCCCCAGTTTTGGCTCCTAAGTTGAAGCATCTGCCAAAAACGACACAAAATTCTGTGTCCAAAACCAGGAGGCAAACATTGTCCATATTGTAAACCATTTGCATGACAATTATGGCCTTGAATCAGTAACCTTTTATTCATGTGAGTAATCAGTACTCCAGTGAGTGGTTTCACTGATTCCTCAGCCACTGCTTGTACACAGATGCACTGCAGAAGGGTTTTGTCCTACTGACTGGGGTGACTGCCAAGAATTACAGGGTCCAGCACAAGTTTTATATTGGAGTTACACCATCCCTGACCCTGTGTAAAATTAGGGTCTTGACCCCTCTAGAGCATTTCTCAAGAGCAGCCACAGCTGTCCTCTCTCCAGACATTTCTGGGAGGAACTCTGCTCTGTTGTCTAACCTCCTTTCAGCTGCTCATGGGCTGTGCTGCTTATAACAAGTTCTGACATCATTGTGTACACCCTTTTGACCTTCATCTTGCAGTTTTATTGCCTTGCTCTCAGGGCTGGTGCACCTTGATGGTGGGAAGAGCAGCCTGCTCTGGGTTAGGGGCAGGTACACAACTGCACAGTAGTGGCAGGGAGAGGTAAGGTTATCATCTGGCTCCAGGGATGTTCCCTCATGTGTACAGCACTGAGACTATGGAAGAAAATAGCAGAACTCTCTGATTCTTTTTCTTTCTACCTCATTCCTACAACCTCCCAAGCACCGAGAAAAATACAGAGCCCTTTTTGACACAAAGCATTTTTCTCCCAATTCTCAAAGGCTAGGAGAGAAGGAGCAGAGGCAGTGCTGTTAATCCTTCCTTAAAGTACTGACTGAAACCCACTGAAATCGATGGAAAATCTTCCAGTGATTTTAACAGACTCAAGTCACAGTTCTCAGCAGATATGAGCTGTCTCCAGCCCATCATCCTGGAGAAAAGAGACAGACAGGCAGAAGTGCAGCCTGCTCCCTGCTCAGGTAGGGTTGGTGTCAGCTGAATCAGAATTGCTCAGACTCAGGACGTGCTGGCAACTTCAAAGGCATAACAGAAAACAAAGAAAAAAGCTCACATACTAATCTAGTTTGTCAATATGCATGGAGTTCATTGAATTTTGTGATTCATGCCTCCAAACACAGGACTTTTTTTTCCCCCTGAAAGAGATTGTTTTGATGTTTTCTAAATAAAGCATCTTCATGTTTAATTTCCAAATGACACTTCAAAGCTAAATGAATTATATCACTGGAAAGCTTTTCCATAAGGAGCTTTTCAAAGTATGCCAATTCTTGATTTTTCCAGGGAGAGAAAAAATTACCTTTTTCCTCTTTTTTTTTTTTTTTTTTAATGCGTGATGCAGCCAGCATATAATTTTGAGTAAATTATTTCTATAGATCTCATCCCATTCATTTGGTTAAAATAATGGAAAAAATCTGTTTACCTATGACACATCAAAAAACTTCTGAGAAACCCCTAAAATAGGAACCTAATCCCTTAATCATCACTCAGGAAGAAGTCAAATCAAATGCAAGTTTTACCTCAAAGAAGGCAGAAGAATGAGGTTATAAGTTTATATGTGTATATAAGTATATATTGCTTTTTCTCAGTCAAGCCACTCCTAATTTTTATCCCTTGTTTTCATTTTGCCTTATTCTTAGTTTCACAGTTTTTCAGTGTAAGCTTTATTATCATTGATATATACCAGAATGTTCTTATGAGTCTGTAAGATCACAATACAATTCTGCTAATCTAAATATTTTTTTTATGTTGAGCCAGGTTAATGCCCAGTCAGTAAAATAATACCAGTACTAATTCAGAATACAATTCTAATAGCCAAAAGAAAATAAAGAAACTAATTCAGAATAACATGTTCTGGAGAAAGCATCTTCCAGTATTTCAGCCTTGCAGATCTATTTCAATTAACATTTGAAGAGATCTGAGACATCATAAAATAAAAGTAAGTACTAAGTTTCCAAGAAACATAAACTGAACTGTAATTCCATTGCACACGAACATATTCCATCTTCTCAAAGAGCTGAACTGTGGTTTCCAGTATTGGCAGGAGGCACTCTTATAATAACATTATGTGTATACTGCAGTTCCCTTGATGTCTTTCATATTTTTTCATAAACAAAATTACAGTGACAGTGCAGTTCATTACAGGAGGTTTCATTAAAGAACTGGTTTATTTTAAGAGAACAGCAGCAAAAAACTGTCTTCAGGGATGGAGCCGAGTAAAAGGTCTGATTATGCCTCCATGAAAATCAGGCAGAAATTATGCAGGATTTTGACACTGTAACACAGGAAAATCCTCTTAAGAGACACAGAGAACAAACTGTTCCACTGTGACATGCATTAATAAGCAGGTGCAGCCCTGTCAAGTCGTTGCAGGGTGACAAGTTTGGCCCTCCTGAGACCTGGCTTCCCACTCTCAATCAGGGCTGGCAGCACCCCAGCTCCAGCCCCCAGTGCTGCAGGAGAGACCCCAAGGGGGATCACAAATCATAGAAGGGCTGCAATGGAAGGAACCTAAAAGATCCTCTACTTCCAACCCCCTTGACATAAGCAGGAATGCTATTCACTGGATCAGGTGCTCAGGGACCCCAATCCAATCTGGCATTGAACACTTCCAGGGATGGGTCATCCACAGCTCCTCTGGGCAACCTGTCTCACCACACCTAGTAAAGGATTTCTTCTTAATATCTAATCTAAATCTACCTTCTTTCCATTTAAAGGCAGTCCCTCTTATCCTATCAGTACACACTCTTGTAAAAACATTCCTCTCCAGCTCTCTTTTGGATTCCTTTAGGCACCTGAAGGTGCTCTAAGCCTCCTTAGAGCCTTTTCTTCTCCAACCCTCTAAGAGCAGAGGTGCTCCAGCCTCGTGACCATCTTCATGACCTTCCTCTGGACTCACTCCAGCTCACATCCTTCTTATGTGGGGGCTCCAGAGCTGGACACAGTGCTTCAGCTGGGGTCTCATGAGAACATAACAGAGGAGGAGAAGCTGTGCCAAGGTGCAGCAACTGGGAAACAGGAGCTTTTCCCTTGCTCTACCAGAGCGTGTGAAAATCCACCATGCAGCTCCCCCCCATCTTCTCTTGCCACCAGTGCTGCAGCTGGCTCTGCAAAAAGCAGTAAAGTGGGGTCTCAGCAATTTCTTTTTTTCTCCTTCTTATGCCAGTAAGGCCAGCTCCTAGAAAACACCACTGCCTTCTGAGTGACTGGCAATTTATTCATTTTTCTGAGTCCACCACTTTTCTTTCACAAAAAATCATCTCCAGTTTGGGATTAATCAACTAAAAGGTCACCTTGCTGCTCAGAGTTTTCAAAAATGTTATCCAAATAAAAGTGATATGGTAGTTTTTGTAGCTGTGTTTCTCAGTTGAATCAGATATGCTGTCTTCTGTTGTTACTGCAATTTACCTCCCTTGTATATGCTGCTAAGACAAGACACAATCAACACCATCTATGACTTCAGGCGATGGGTTGATGGAAGAGTAATTTCTCATTTTACTTTTTTGTTGACACTATTTTCACTGTACTCTCTGAAATGACAGCTTTGAGGTATCTGTGATAAAAATATGCAGTCAAGAGCATCAGCGGCTCAAAAATACCTTACCCACAGAAAAACTTATTCCAGGATTCCAAAAATTCTATTTTTAATCTTCCTCCAGAAGGCAAACATAATTGCCCTTTTCTACCTGGGCTCTGACAAAGTAGTCAAAGCCACACTCAAAAAGAGCATCTCCCTGCTCTCATTTCTCCTTTAGGCACAGGCAGTGGCTGAGTACAGTGACCTCTCCTCTTGTATGAAGTCCAGACAATCTGGGCTGCCTGTAACCAAGCCAGCAGCACAAGACACCAAGCTATTACCCCTGACTTATGACCATAACACCTCTTAAATGTGAGGTCCTTCCAGGTTGTTATCTTTCCTTTCAATAACTTCAATGAAAAAGAAGAGAGAGGGGCCTTAGGACAGATTTTCATCACTGCATGTGGTTGTCAGACTATTTTCCTTTATTGACACTATGGATACATAACTCACTGTGGTTTCTGAAACATGTTTAATGCATGATATATTAAGAGCTGTAGAAAACACAATATTAAAATTCTGACATGAAAAATTATACCATTATGGCTCATTACATTCTCTGTTGCAGCCATCTGAACTGTGAGAAACGTACTGTCATCCTGTCATCTACTTCTATAAGATCTGTGATCATGTTGTACATGATGTCATTTATTTCACAACTATAAGGAAGATAAAGTCTTCAAGTTCTGAAGTGGATCATAAATGCTTGCTACTGGTCATCTGAGAAGAATATTTAACTCTAGATCTGCAGAATCAAAAAAACCCAAAGAAACTCAAGTTAAAAATCAAAAACAATCAACACAAAGCCTTACATACATAGTGGGATTTCTATTTCCAATAACAGTAGTCTATCTTGTGCATTTATTCAAAATACTTATATATTCACATCATCTTGAAAGAAAATGTGGAGTTTTTTCTTGACTCCAGACAGTTCTGGTAACATTTTTCTAAAAGAGCTTTAAAAACACAGGTACCATCAAAACTCTACCAGGAATCTCATCAGAGTACATCAGAACTTCACTTTCAATGTTTTTTCCCTGCTGCTATATTTGCCTACCATTTGATTATGAAAAGTTCACATATTGCTGGAGGTTTACCACAGATACAGCTTTTACTTAAAAATGTTCATTGAAAACACCTGGTGGGTATTAAAATGATCCAGCATAATCTGTCAGAAAAGCACAAGTCTGAATTCAAAGTGCATGCAAAAATACCTGGAAATGCCATGGGCTTTCAACGCCTCTGTAAATCATATAAATTTAAATCTCCTACTTAGTAAACATTTTCTAATTTAAAAAACATTTATTGCCTCTGACCACTCCTACAAAAGCAGTAAAATACCATGAATTTTAGATATGCTGATGTTGAGACAGACCTTCCCTTTATATTAAAATACTGCAATAAAAATTCCCAGTTTTGCCGTGATGACTTTCAGAAAATAACTTGACATTTTGGTATCTGCATCGTTGCTGCCATTTATTCTGCATCACTGTTTCATTTTACAGAAGTAAAATTAACTTACATCCCTAATGGAACTGCCTGAAGACTGTCCCCTTCTCCAGTCCAATATATAATATTAATAAAAGCTGAAATCACTTAAATCAGCCCGGAATATTTGGCTGACAAAGCCAGAGTGAACTGCACATCTCTGCATATCCTCCCCCTCTCTGGATACCTCAGAGGGAGCTGCCTCAATTATGTAACAGTGGGAATCCTCAAGTGCATCCTCCCTGCTTTGTGGAACCCTCAGACTGAGCAAAGCAGAAGGCTGTCAGGTCAGGAAAACTACCCACAGTTACTATTTTCCTTATAAAAACAAAACAAAAAACATCCCTTCAGAGCCATGATATATATATTTCATCCCATAAGGAAAGAGTCAGGGCTGAAGAGAAGATTCCAGGGAGACCTCTTTGCAACATTCCAGCACCTAAAGAGGGCTTATGGAAAGAAGGGAAAGGGACTTTATATATGGGCAGAGAGTGACAGGACATGGGGCAATGGTTTTAAAGTGAAAGAGGGTGTCAGGTTTAGATTCGACTTTAGAAATAATTTCTTTACTCAGAGGGTGGTGAGGCAGTGGATGTTGTCCAGAGAAGTTGTGGATGCCCCATCCATCCCTGGAAGTGTCCAAGGCCAGGGTGGATGGAGCCCTGAGCAACTTGATCCAGGGAGTGACATCCCTACAAAGGGCAGGAGTGCTGGGGTTGGAACTACAGGATCTCTAAGGTCCCTTCCAACCCAAGACTTTCTATAAATAAAACAAAAACAAAAAAACAAAACAAAACAAAAACCCACACCACCAAACCAAACCAAACCAACAAACAAACAAACAAAAAATAACACCAAAAAAACCACCTTTTTCCTAAAACAGCAACATTTGTATCCATCAATTTTTCCAGCTCCTACAGTAGATAAAACAAATAAACTGCACTGTGCTTATTTTGTTCTTGCACTATTTTTTCCATATGTTAAACTTGTTAATGGAGGGTAGGCATTTTTCAGGTAAACCTACACACATTTTTTGAGGATACCTGGTCACAGCTTCCAGTGGACAGCCTGAGGCAGGACACAGAAGCCAATAATGGCCAGGGAAAGGAACCATTCTGCACATTTGGGCTTCCAGGTTGCCAGTCTTGCCCCCACTGCCAGCTCCCTGCCCCAGAGGCAGGCAGCTAAAAAGCTGCTTTATTCCTCACACAGAAATCATCATTAAAGAAACTGCACAAATGTGTCTTCTTGAAAGGTATCTCTAGCTAATGCAACAGGAGTAATTTATTGGGTCAGACTGTACAAAGCAGTTTCCTGTAATTTTGTTCTTTTCATGCACTCTTTGGGCATTCTGGAAGGGTGAGAGGAGGGAAGTGAGCTGCTTAAGGCACAACAATACTTGCAACACATTCTTTTTTTAAAACATCACAACCTTTGAAAATAGCTTAAATTATATTCCAAGTCAAGTTTCCTGAAGTTATTCTTTCTCTGAGACCAACAAATGTTTCAGGTCTGGAGGGCAAACATACAGTACCAGTACGTTTCTGACTCATTAGTTTGCTTTTCTCTGCAGGATTTAGATTGACATCTATTGGCCTAACTTGTGACACAATAGCCCAGTTCTTCAAATGTCAGCTCCATCGTCCCTGCTTTGTCAAGCTTCCCCTGGTATAGCAGCTTCAGACTCGGTGTTTTAAAGCAAAATAGTCCAGTTTAGCTTCTAAAGCTGAGCCTATGGATGTCAAAGCAATGTTCACATTATTTCCTACTTTTTATTCATAACATATAAAAGATGAAAACCAAGGATTATGATGTCAATTTGAAAAAAATAAAACCAATGAACACTAAACTGAGACTTGATGCTGTGTTAGTCAACTGATTGAGGTCAAATAATTACTGCCATGGACAGTAAAGACACATTTATTTACAAGAACTTAATTAGAACATATATTTTTAATGTAAGTTAAATTAAATTAAATTTCCCTATTCTTGGATGTGTATAGATCACATGCATGTACACAGAATAGAGTTGCATGCCTTTATTCAACTACCCTTTCTTCCATTTTCCCCTCACAAAATTCCTGTATGAAAACTGCAAAGATTGTAAGGCTCCAGACTGTATCAATTACAAGAATGTACACATTCCCTCCATCACAGAATAATAGATGGTTGTCTCAACATCACTTGTGGGTAAAACCACGAACCAAACCACAGGTTTGGTGTGGTTTTATTGGGTGTTTTTGGCCAGAAAATGCAAATGAAGAGTCTTCTATCAGAGATTTGGAATGGACTAATTTAATTATTCAAGGCTTAACTTTTAGGAAGAGGCTGCAGATAGATCAGTAGTTTATTTATTAGAATAGGCCAATAGGCATAGAAGATATATTCATGTAGTTTGCCTTTTTTCAGACAGAACAAAATGTACTTCTCAAAAAGGTTTACTACTACTAAAATTAGTAGTAGTTCCTAAAGCTCAGGGACATGCAACCTTAAAATTTCATTTGGGTCATGTGAAAGGAGCAAAAGGAAATTCAAAAGATTATATAGGAGCAGAGCTCTTCCTTCTTAGCCACTAGCAAATTGATGTCAAATATGTTTTCTGGCTTTGTTTCCTCTCTGGAGGAGACAGAAGCAATACTTCTATAACCTGACCAAGTTCCTTTAGATTCTGAGTTAATAAAACTCCAACTTTAAATGTCAAGGTAAGCATTTAAACAATATACCAAATAATATATTAAAAATGTGTCATTAGTTTACATTATTTTACAGCTTCTTATGGACTTAAAAATTTCTTCATCCCTTTCATTTTACACACAGACTGGTCACATACTTTCAGCACCATGAGCTTCAGATAAGAAGAGGTTCATAAAATCACAATTGCCTCAAAATACATCAACTTTCTCCTACAACAGCAACCAGTTCAATCCTGTGACTCTTGCCAGAAACCCAGGTATTTATTATTGCTGCATTTTGCTCATTTTGTGGGTACCCATTATGGCATGCTGTCAAAAGCTGAAGCGTTGTACTAAAAATCTTACAGCCCTTCATATTAAAGGTGCCTCAATGAGGCTTTTACAACCTCTGAGCAGAAGATGACAACTCCTAATTCAAGAACTTTGGACCTCACTAATTGAAGAATCAAATATCTCAGAATAGGCTGACCTCAATAGAACTGACTTAACCAATTTGTCACAAAACCAGGGAGTACAGCTACAAGGAGTGGTTCATTGTTCCATTTAATTTAATTAACTGCTTTCAGATGTGGCTAATGCTTTGCAAACTGTTGTCTTTGTGCTCTTAAAGTTTTAGAGTCAAAGTTATGCTCATGTGCGCATGAATTAAATTTTTCTGAGTTTCAAGATAGGAAACCAGGTTTCATCTCATTTTTCTACGAAATGTAAGTAGAAGTTGCTATTGTTACTTGAAATAAATTTATAAACTGTAGAGATCATTTTTTATAAAACCCAAGGATGTGATCATGCAAAGTCAGCATCATGCCTACACCTACCATGTGCCATCTGTAAAACTGTAATGAGAAGCAACAGGCTGCACTTTCTGCCTGACCAACAAGGGGCCTGAGCTCAGGAAGTTTACAATTATTTTGGTTATAGTGTGGTGCTAATAACTCCAGGGTCATGGGTTTGGTTGCCATATGGGCCATTCACTTCAGAGTTAGACTCAATAATCCCTGTGGGATCCCTTCCAAATCCAAATGTTCTGTGTGATTCCATGAATTGAGTCAACAAACACAAACAAGACCAGGACCCCAACAACTCTAGTCAGATCAGTCAGAAAACCCTTCCAGCCGTGACCTTCTTGGCTGTCCACAGTTACTTCACAACAAGCTGCTTGCTCTGTACATCTGCACAATGCAGCATTTTATGCCAACACCTCAAACATCTGAAAATCACCATGCTAGGGGCCACATTGCCTTCAGTCCTGACTGACACCCCCCATGTTTGCCCTGGGTGCCAGGGAGAGCCATGGGTCAGCTGGGTTTTCCTAGGTGGGATGGACAGCAGGACCTTGAGGGGAGAGGACTGACCCTCTTATGCCTAAGTCACATCTCTTGAGGGCCTTGGAAGAGATGTCAGTTTTCCCCCGGCTTCACTTTATCAGAAAATCTAACATCAGTCTTAACAGGCTCTTAAACCCCATGACATTTATAAACAAAAAACACTGATTAACATCTTCAAGCAGTAGTACAGAACTGGAGGCTTTATTTTTCCTCCCAACAAAATTGTTGCTTCAAACGTGAAAATGTGCTTTAAGACAAGGCTTTTGTTTGCTTTCTTTTTGTTGCTATTTAATCTTCCTCCTACATCTGTTGGGTTTCACCATCTTTGATGAAAACAAATACATCTTAACACAGGCATAACCACACAGAATAAACTGCAGCAATGCAAACTCTAAGTATCTTGATAGAAGTTATGCGGTTTTTTGCCTCTCATTACCAAGAAGGGTGTTTCCAGTTATCTTCCTAAGTATTTCCACTTGATACTCTGTCTATCCTTAAGATCAAAGTCAAGAATGTTAAACCATTCATTCTCTCTACAACTTCCTGAAAGGTGGCTGTGGTCAGGTGGGGTTGGTCTCTTGCTCCAGGCAGCAACAACAGAATGAGAGGACACAGTCTTAAGCTACACCAAGGGAAATATAAGCTGGATATTGGGAAAAGGTTTTTTATGGAAGGAGTGATAAAGTACTGGAATGGTCTGCCCAGGGAGGTGATGGAGTCACCATCCCTGGGTGTGTTTAATAAAAGATTTAATGTGGCAGTCGGTGCCATGGCTCAGTTGAGGTGTTAGGGCATGGGTTGGACTTGGTGACCTTGAAAACCTCTTCCAACCCAGAGATTCTGTGATTCTGTGAATTCTGTGAACCAGGGGTAAAGGTGGGAGAGTGTGGAACAGGGGCCATCAAGAGACACATGGGAGGCTCAGGATTTCAGGAGGAGCATCCCTGGGGGCTGCCATACAAGGGTGAAGATTCCAGAGCACCCAGCCCTGTGCAGCCACTGACCCCTGCTCTGTGAGGCACAAACTGCCCCAGTTGCCCTTCTGGGCCAGGATCTTGCCACCACATGCTTGCCACCACATGACTTCACTTCTCAAAGTGAAACAGCCTTGAGTTGTCAGGTTGCCATGCTCATGCTAAGCCCTGCAGTAGGCTCCTCCCTGAAGGCACAAGTGAGATTGATTGCACTTGTGATTTGCTCATTTCCACAACTATCTTACCATTAATATCCCTCTCTTATCCATTTGCAACACCTGATAAGCACACAAAATTGATTATAATGTCCAATTAATCAGGTAAAATCTTCTGGGATAGTTTAATGGGCTTTTTTTTTTCTTTCAGACTCCCTATCTTCAGATAGGAAAGGGAAAAACAATAAAATATCACAACAAATGAGGTTTCAAAAATTAATTAGTTTAACAAGAGGTAGAAAAATGTGCGACTTCATCAGGACTGCTTTGTGCTAGTGTAAGAAATTATGTGGTTGCCTTAGTGCAGGTTCTAATTTACGTATCAGAAAGTGCTATATCTCAAAGCAGAATAAGATAGCTACATGTTTCAGCTTTAAGTGCTCATCAAGCCAAGAGATAACAGAACTGATGAATGGGACATTTCAGATCCTTAGAGAAATGAGCACTATTACATAAAAAGTCTGATTTGAATTTGTCTTTCTGCTTAGGCCGTGCCTTACTAACAGAATTTATAAATAGAAACAGAACTTTAAAAATCAAGAGCTGCCAGAGTGCTTTTTCCTTAATCATCTGATCACGAAGTATTGGACTTACACAAATCCATATATCTTGCACTGAAATAATCTGCATGTTTTAGTCACTCCTCCCCAAATCAATTTATTACTGAATAGCAAATGGTAAATGAAGTTATTATTTCAATCTGACAAAAATTAGTCTCATGGTCATTATCTACAAAAACAGAGAGAAACCAAAGTCCTTTAACTGTTGAGAAGATTGAACATAAAATAACTCTGTGCTCCAGAGGATGGGAATGCTATGCCATTAGTTTTTAATAAAGTGGTTTCCACAGACTTAGATTTACAGGCTCAGAAATCAACTACTGATGAATCAATCTGCTTCCCCTGCTGGGATATCAGAACAGACAGGGTCACTGTGACTGCAGAGCCAGACAGCAGCAGCTCTGCTAAGGTAAAGGCTGTGCCATTAGGGGACATTAGAGAATAGGAGCCCTCACTCAGCCCTGTACCATGTTCTGCAGATAGCATCTTTCACCCTTTCCTCACAGCATTCTCCCATGTGGGTCCTCCCCACAGCCCACAGCTCCTCACAAGCTGCTTCCCAGGAGTGTTTCCAGCAGGGTGCAGTCACCAGATTGCTCCAGCTCAGTCAGAGTCTCCGCCCGAGGGTCTCGTTAAAGGGGCACACGAGACCTCCTCGGACGGAAATGTTGGTGATGGTTCGGTTTGAGGTTTTTCCCTGAGGCCGCTGGAGAAAGAGACACTGCACGAGACGATCTTCTGTTGTTGTTTTTCTTTTCATGGCTGTTTATTGTATCTTATCTACAAAGTGTCCCAGCCAGGCTGACAGCGGTCCGCTCTGCTAGGTGACCATGATCAAATGCCCCCCTGCCAGAGGCAGGACTTATCTTTTATACTCTAAACTACATCTTCAATATTTACAATTACCTTCCAATACAGCACAACCTTATTACAATGTCCAGTTTTGTCCCCATCCAATCTGTGGCTGCCAGCATGTCATCCAACATGGATGGCACCGAGAAGAAGTAGGAAGTGGCACACCACGCCCCAAATTCTCCATGCTGAGCACATGGCCCTTATCATAAACAATCCAAAAATCTACTTATTCTACATTCTAATACTCTAATTTATACTTTACTTATTTTTGTGACTTGTAATTCTTCCTGCAATGTTGGCAAATTGTCTCAAGGGGTTAAATTCAGCCCCTGAGACACCTGGGTCTCATTCTGGGGTCTCTGAGAGGCCTGCCATGGGGGTTTTTCCATCCCCAGAGGAGTCAGGGAAACGTCCTGGACTCCCACACAGCTCAGGTCCCCTGAGGGGGCACAGGCTCTGCCAGGACCCTGCTCCAGCATGGGCTCCTCTCTCCATGGGCCACAGCCCCTGCCAGGACCCTGCTCCAGCACAGGACTCCCAAGGGGTCACAACCTCCTTTGGCATTCACCTGCTCTGGTGTGCAGTATTCCCTAGACCACAGGTACACACCTGCCCCACCAGGGACGCCACACCTGCCTCCCCATGGTCCCCAGCACAGACAGCTCTGGCACCTGGAGCACCTTTTTCCTCTCCTTTTGCACTGACCTTGGGGCCTGCAGGCTGCTGCTCTCACATTTCTCACTCCTCTCTCCTCTGGTTGCAATTGCTTCAGCGCAGTAACTTTTCTTTCCCTTTTAACTAAAATTATCCCCAAGGCACTCCTGCAGTGCCTGATGGGCTCAGCCTTGATCAGAGGCAGGTCCACCCTGGAGCCAGCTGGCATGGGCTCAGTCAGACACCACAGAGCTGCTCACAGAAGCCAGCCCTGCAGCTCCCCTGCTACCAAAACTGCCACACAAACCCAAAGTGAGTCCAGCACAGCTCCAGGATGGTCAGGGCCGGAGCAGAAGCCCTGTGAGGAGCAGCTGGGCTTAGCCCAGAGAAGGCACCAAAACCAGCAAAAACTCGCCCAAATGGCAAAGTAAACAGAACCATGTCCATCATGTGAAGACTGAACTGAACTGACATTGCTATGCTCAAACACGTATGGCAGGCACACTATGCATAACTACCACTTACCCCCAAATACTAAGCTCTCAAATCCTATTTCAGTTTGAAATGCATGGAAGTTATCTGCTATTTTTTGCATGCTTGTCATAGGCAATTATAACAGTCTCTCAAGGCCAGTTTTTTCAGTTTATGAGGGGTTCTTAGGTACAACATGTAGGGAAAAACATATGCTAAAACTATTTCTCTGGATTATTTATAACTGGTTTGAATCTATCCTGCACAGTAGTTTTAAACAACACATTTGTGTACTGCAAATAGAAAACATAAACACTTCTTGCATCTATACAAGGTAATCTTTCAGGTACAAACCAATCTGATCTCAGAAAAACCACAGGAGCAGTGCCATATGTTTGCAGTTATCCAGAATGTTGGCTAAATTCTACTTGAGGTTTTAGCTTTAACTACCAAGATAAAAAAGATCTTTCAGGAAAAAAAATTAACAAAAACAAAGAAAAACCAACAAAAAATAACTAAACCAAACCAAATGCCCCCAAAAAAACAAATTAAAAACAAACAAACAAACAACCAAACAAAAAAACCTCAAGAAAAATGCAAAACAAAACAAAACAAAAAAAAAAAAAAAAACAAAAAAAAAAGAAAATCAAAACCTAACACTATTTAAAAACCCTAACTAAACCCAAAAGCAAATCGAAAGAACCCAACCCTGCCGTCCAAAAACTTTAAACAAACCAACTAAACAAGAAAAAAACTCAACACACAACACTCCTAACCCTCAAGAACAAACAAAAAAAACCCACACCAACAAAGTCTTTCCTTTACAAATCCTTACTACTTTCAAGGGTAAAAATACTACAAGCTTAGTCTTATGTAGTACTTGGCCACCTGGAATTTCAAGTCTGCCAGAAGTGAAAACTATTCCAAGACCTCAAGATTTGAACTTGATTTCAGTTCTAAAAATAAGGAATTGGCCCAGGTTCAGAAAAGTTGCAATATAGATTCTTATCAAGCCTGAACTAGTTTGCTCAGGACTAAAATGAATTAATGACAGATTTAGTTTACTATCACATTTGTCTGAAAAGCACTCTGTAAGTTTGCCTGGAATTCTGCCAGAGATGGTACAGAATTTCTGAATGGCAGAGGGTATTTCTTTATCATAAGAACTTTTTCAGAGCATAAATATACAAATAGATACCTATATCTTCAACCTAATAAACTTACTTACTTTTGCTTATTAGAGCAGCCAGATTTTATGATTGAAAGCAAATTTTTTTCTTTCTTCCAATTTTATCTCAGAATGATTAAAAACCTTAAACAACTACAAAGTATGACAGAGAATTATTTCCCTGGAAAATACTTGGGCTTCAAGTTTGAACACTTGTCCACATAAATAGCTATGTATATGAAAAATTCCACTCAACCTTGAAGGGGTATTTCTGAGATCTGCTCTCAGGACATGGGACACCACCACTGCAGCAATTACTAACAGGAAAAAGGCAATATACTATTCAGCCCTACTGGAAATAACTAAAAGGATAAATAAGGCAGGAGCAGTGCCTTAGACAGGAACATGAGCCAAATTAACTCTCCCCTGTTAACTCAATGAAACTTTAATACTTCATTCCTACTGTTCCACTGCAACTAATTCTCTTGTGCTTAGGAATTAACTAGAAATTACACTGAAAGAAATATAAATTCAATTTCCTCTTAGAGACCTCAATGTGGGTACTGTTGTAATTTTGTTGTAAATTTTATATTTCAAATGTTTATAGTTAGCTCATTCATTTTAAATATCACATTTAAAACATCTTCCCTAAACTGACATTTATTTTGAATTTATTTTGAATTTTTTGCTTTAAGTTAGCCTTTTTATGGCTTGGTCTCTGAACACTATAGCATCTTCCCTGATAATTTTTAAAGTACTCAGTTGAAGGCTGGGAGAAAAATTAACAGCAAAAGAGTCAAAAGTTTTTATTTTTTTTGGCTCACTTCTAAAAACTGTGAAGCTTTAGAAATGTTTACTCACAGAAGGCAGCAAAACTGGGTTGCAAGCCCTTTATCACCAGGTGAATATTTCCCATATATGCAAAAGAAAATAACTCTCCATTGTCTTTTTGAGATACATAAATTGTTTCAGACATACAATTTCTTGTTATGCCCTAGACACATGTCTGAAAATTCATTTTAGATACTTAACAAAACCTGCTATTAGTTATTAGGTTTTGGGTTGTTTGGGTTTTTTTCATTTAAATGAACTGAATTCTCAAAATAGTAACTTGGCAAAATATTCTTTCAATTTAGCTACAGCTTCATAAATAATGCTTTTTTTTTTTTTTTTTTTTTTTTCTGGGAAGGCTTAAGTGAGCATTCCAGGAGTAAGAAAATTAAGTGCACATATTGGAAGCTTGTTCATTTTTACTGCATTTACAAGTCTTTTCCTCTTTCTTTGCAATTACAATAATCTGGTGCAACAGTCTCATCAGACATTTATTCAAAGCACACTAAATTAGCTCAGTTTTAGTTTAAAGTTTCAATCTCACTTACTAAAAGTGTATAGAAGAAGATTCAGTAAACTGCCTTTGTTCTGAATTTCAGTCCCTCTGCTGTGAATGCCACAGGGAGGAAAGGTGGTGGCATCACTGCTGCAGCCCTCAGCTGTCATCCTCCCCTTCTCAGATTTTCCTTCACCTTAACAAACCCAGCCCTAATTATCTAGTGAGAAACTGCATGTGTTTCCACAGGGGGAATGATGCTGCTGTCTCAGGCAGATTTATATGCAGGTCAAGTAATTCCTATTCACATGGCTCCTTCTAGGATTCGAGGTTGGTCTGCTGCCTCTCAGCACAGACAGCATCTTTGTTCTTTAAAAATAATTCTTAAAATTATATTACACTCTTTTGTGTTGCATTACACCATGGCAAATTTGCAGGAAGTAAAGGGGCAATACTCCTTGGAAAGGATGAGAAGGACAGTGGCTCAGGCTGGAAGGGACTTCTTCAAAGCAGCATCAGCTACAGCAAGCTGCACAGGAACAAGGGATGGGATCCTACAGCCTCTCTGGGCCTCTGCCTCTCTGCTTGGGTACCTCAGTGAAAAGTGTTTTCCTTATCCTGGGTTTGGATCTCCTGCATTGTAGCTCATGTCTGGTGCCTCCCCTCCTTTTGCTGTACAACTCTTGACATGAGCTTGGCTCAGCCTGTTCTACACCTCCCCATCAGGCACAACAAACATCCCTGATCCTTCTCAGCAATTTCTCATCAGTCTTTTAATCCAGCTCATATTTCACCAATCTCTCTGGATGGAAGCTATGGAAGACAAGGTCAGAGACCTTCCTAAAGTCAGAGGTAGGAAACATCACCTGCTGTCCCCTTTCCCACACAGCCAGCCAACTCATCAGAAAAGGCAATACAGAAGGTCAGGACCACCTTGCCCACGGTAACTCCATGACTGGCTGTTACAAATCTCCTACTTGATCTTTGTGTTTGGAAATGGTTTCCAGCAGGATCTGCTGCATAACTTTCCCTAGATCCTCTTCCTTGTCCTTGAGGCTGGGACCAGTGTTTGCCTCTTTCCTGTCACTGTGAGCCTCCTTGGAGTTGACACCAGTGACCCCTGTCACAGCCTCTGTGGTGCAGCCTGGTCCATGGGACCTGGGGATGTCCAGCTGACCTAAAAGCCACCAGTCTGGATCTTTCTCCACTGAAGGGAACTCTTCATGCTCTCAAGCTCTGCCCCTTGGCTCAGAGGCTGAGCTGAGGGCAGAATGTAACAGGAAAAAAACAGGAGGACACAGAAAAGCTGAGGTAACCAGTCTGTCAGTATATCCCCTGCTCCTCTGTGGAGTGGGCTCACATTTCCCTTCTGCTGAAGGCTGTGTACAGAAATTTGTACTGCAGCCCTCATATCCTTCCCAGTTTCAGCTTCAGCTGAGTTGTGCCTTTCCTACACCCCTTCTCCATCCATGCAATCTTGGACAATCAGTCTGGGTTCCTCCAGGATAGCCCACAACTTCTACCCCTTTGGTACACTTGTTCTTATATGTGAGCTCTGCTTGTGCTCCCTCCTGCCACAACTGCTGGATTTCCTACAGGCTGGAAGGGCTGTCCTTGTGCTCAGCCCCTCTGCCCTCCAGGGCAGCTTCCCATGGCATCTTGCCAAGCTCAGATCTGTTTACCTAGATCTTCTAACTATTTACTGGATTTTACAAAATACTTTACATTAAACTACTGCAGTATTAATGTAACAAAAATGTTGTTTATCATAAAACTCCCAAACCTTTACAAATAGATTAACTACACAAGTTTTTCTTTTGTATATATTAAACTGCTTTGACTTTCTCAGAGCCTCAAATAAATCAGGAATTTGTATTTGTTAGTAACTCAGTGAACAGTAAAGTCTCAAGCAAGGACTGCTAAATGACAGATCTGTGAAAAAGAAAAAAATGAGAAAAACCAATATTATGCTAAGGCTGCTATTTTTGTACCAACTATGTGGACATGTGGGTTCATTCTGAACCTCTGACCATTTGATTTCAAATAAAATTAATTATATGAGACTGTGCCAAAGTCATTAGTGCAGCTAGGTCCTAAAGTCAAGATGAAATACAAGTTTGTCTGGGAAAAAAAGCCAAATCTTTAAGTCATTCTAGCTCTTACAAACTAGTCAATATTTGTATTGGTTTTAATTTGACCAATCTTCAGTGACTGGTATCCAATTACAAAATTTTGTCCCTGCAAACATTGAATTATGCTGCATAAATATCTCCTAAAACTTGACTGGAAGTACAGAAGGAAAATAAGTCAATTTGTATACTGATGGTGTCTCTTATAGTGTAATTTTTACCCATGCCACACAAGCAGGTAGAGTTTATATTAAATATAGCCAATGAAAATAGTATTTTATAAAGAATATAAAAGGGGCCAGAAGACTTGTCACCTCTTTCTTGTAACCATCTGGCTTTTTGAAAGATAAACCTGTGTTTGGGATTACTTCTGGACAGAGGCTGCAGGTGGCAAACAAAGGAGAGTCAAGTAAGATGGGAACGCCGTGGTACTTCATGCTTCCTTGGACAATTTTTCTGTTATAAATATCACCTGTTGTCACTATTATTAAAAGAAAATAAGCTGTGCACCTGGAAACAAAGTGGGAAAGTTTTTCTAGGTAATTTAATTCATTATTTTTGTCTCAAAGATTTGTATCTACAGATAGAATCACAGTACATAGGCTGGTGGTGTGCTGAACCTTGGTATCTTTGAAAATTAGGGTTCCCTTTCAGTGCTTCCTGCATCCACTGCAAGGGGAAGTTCTGGAGGATTCAATGCTGAATCTTTCAGACAGATTTTACATGGTTTACTTTGAGCTCTACAGAGATACAGTTGGAGCCCTGTAATCTTCCTATCACACCCAGCTGGAAGCTGCCTGGTACATCACTGTAATGCAGTTGGAGCCTGCTGCTTACAGCCCACCCCTATATCCATCTATCAGCTGAGTGTCCAGATCAATGAAAAAGAGATTACTCTGCCGGGGAAAAAAAAGTGATAAAATAATTGTAATAGGCATCTGATGACTAAAACACGCTGATCTACTCTAATGGAAATGCCAGCTTTACAACAGAACTTCAGCACATAACAAAATGCTGTGGATGATACATAATATCTTGCTAAGTATCCTGGACACAGCTGTTATATGAAAAGAGAAACCATACAACACTGTCTCTATCTAAAGAAATATCTAGAGGAAAGGAGACATAAAAAACATGAAATGCTTTTTCAATAAAAAAGTCAAGTCTCATTGAAAGAGTCTACCTTTAGCTAATTTTTAAATTAATATCTTTGATACCCATAATATTATTAAAATTTTTAAATAGTAGATTGAAATTTAATATCTAATTTCACTCAATGTAACCTGAAAGCACTATTAAAAATAATTAAGCTGAAGAAGAAGAAACTATCTCAGATAATCTGCACATGTGAACAAAGAGCTGCATGAGTCATAGGAGAGAATGACAAAAGCACAAAAGATTGGGATGGAAATTGAGCCAAAACTGAGAGCAGCTTCAGAACCAGAGGACAGAGGAAGAATTACAAGGAGAGCCAAGTCTGGGGATGTGCATGAAGGACCAGTTTGCTTTTCTTTCCACAAGCCTAGAACTAAGCATGTAGTGAAAAATGATTTACAGACATGATAAGTAAAAGGCTAATTACTATGTATAACAGGCTAATCACCCAAACACACAGTAACAGGTTAATCTTATAAAGCATTGTAGAATCAGCCAAATAAGGAATTAAAGTTATGTTTATTCCTACTCATCCTAGGGTTTCTATGGTGTCAGTTTATTTTGCACTTCCTGGGTATTAAACTGTTTGTTAATGTGCATGTTTTCTTTTTTTTGCCCTGCAGGGCTGATATAAATACTGCATTCATTAACTCACATGTACTCTTTTGCTCTCATGATTTATCCATTATAGAACTAAACAATATTAGCTGATTTATTAACTACTTCAGTTCTTTCTGT
Source organism: Muscicapa striata striata (assembly GCA_030060385.1). Taxonomy (NCBI): domain Eukaryota; kingdom Metazoa; phylum Chordata; class Aves; order Passeriformes; family Muscicapidae; genus Muscicapa; species Muscicapa striata. Next base: position 2,600,188 of record JAREIS010000117.1, on the reverse strand, counting down.
AATGTAAAACTCAAAACACAGACCTGTCTGATGCTAGCATTATCAGGTATTTTGGATAGAGGCAGAAAAAAGGAGCAGTTTTTCTGACTAATTTCTGTAAGTTTGTATTAGCTGTGTGTTAGTTGTAGATATTCTACTGAGTACTGGTGAATTAACTGTTTTAAATCTTGCCTCTTTAAGTCACTCTCTCTGAATCCTTTATTGATCTCATTTTCTCAATACAGGCAGTGTTTGAGTGGCACAATTTTTTTCCCTTCTCCTTACAAATCAGCTTTTGTGTGCACCAGACCAATTTCTATTCTGCTTTCTAATGCAACCTTTTTTCTTCACGCTGTTTAAAAGGGTAAGCAAGGTTACAGAATTACTTAATCATCACACCTAATTGCCCATCCATGCCTTGCCTTTATGTAGGAAAATTCATTAACTGTTCTGTACTGAGTCAGGTGCATCAACGCAAGGCTTTGCCTTCTGTCTGCATCTGGGCTACTGGAGATAATGTCTGGGTTTCTTTGCCTAGAAGCAAAATCTACACCAAGATGAAACTGAAACCACATGTGCAGTGTGGGTGCTCCTGCTGTATGGTCACAGTCCCTTATCACAGAGCATACCTGCCTCTGCTCTTATCAGTGTGACAGCAGAGCTGCCACTGGTGCTTCAGGACTCACGTGCTGACACAGCTTACATGACAAATGATCTCTTAAATATCCTCACATCCTTCCTGTCTGTGATTCAAGTGAACAACTCCAAAAAGGAAATTCAGGCCAGAGCAATGAGCTTATGCTATAGAGTCTCCTGAAGTGGGGGACCTGTGTCATCTGATAAATTAAAGCCAACTTGAGCACAGCAAATGAGTGCCCCTTTGACAGAGCCACCCAGCTTAGACAATAAGACTCTGATTCTGTGTTGCTGCAGGATTCAGAAGTGTTCATTAAGGAGCAGAGAGGTGCTCACAGAGCATCAGAGCCTCCAGCATCTTCTAAATAGAACTAATCAAACAGTTGGGTTTCTGATAAACGAACATCTAATGAAGTGGTGGCTGCATGTTTGTGTTCCCAGCTACTACTGCAAAAAAGAGGTTTATTTCTAAACATCTTTGACATATGGAAACAAAAAATGCATTTTTAAAACGATGCTCATGTGGCAACAAAATAAAAATTGAGAAAAAAACTTCTTGGTTAATATTTAAGCATCCAAAAACAGCTGGAAAAAAAGCAAGAAATTATGAATAATCAAATCATCACAAATTAAAGAAAATGTGTATTAGGTATGTAGAATACTTATAGCTGGAAAATTTAGGCTAAAAGAGGGAGAATACCATTGGAACAGAAGTAAACAACAGTAGTTCATCACATGAGGCCTTCTGTAATCTCATATAAAAGCAAAGTGAGACTTTTTAATATTTATTCATTCTTTTATAAAAATTATTCTGCTGCCTGTAAATTAGTAATATCTGCAGGATCTACATAATTCATGATTTGATAAATATTTTACTTTTTTTCTGCTTATATTAACAGTTTTTACACAAATAAATTGAAATTCTATAGCTTCATTTGCTATGCATTTTGGCCCTACCATAACTGTAACTTAAAAAAAAAAAAAGTCCTTCTGGGCAGGCTCTGTGCTCTGCAGGTCCTCCAAAGGCAAACCCCCAATGAGTGGCAGTGACAGGGCCTCAGATGCAGCATCCTCAATCACATGGTGACTGACTGACTGGTGGATTTGGGGGGTTAGGTGGTGTGGGAGCTGTTTCTACATAATAAACAGGACTAAGTAGTTTCATTTATTAAAAGCCAAGCCTCTAACTGCTCCCAGTGAGCTTATATTTCTTCAGCCACAGGCTGTCTATTGGTGCCAAAACTGCTAAAATTCCTTAGCATCACAGGCATCTTAAAATACTGACTTTGTCACAGGACACTGCATAAGCCAAGTAAAATCCTGCACAAGCCACAAGTTCTCTTCTATGCATGCAACTACAAGCATTCAAGAGAAATGGATACCCCAACCTCCCTGCCAGCAGAGGACAACCTCATCTCACAAAGGCAGGACAGATAAAGAGAAAATCAAGTTTCTACAACTCCAGTTCACTTTAATTCCTGCTCTCACTCACCAGACTACAGACTTCTTGAATACAAACTTCATATCTAATTATTTACAGAGCACAAGCTGTGCACACACATACATGTAGAGAGTGTGTGTGACTTATATATGTACATATAAATGCACATACATATATAAAAGAAAAGCATTGCATTACGTCAGCTCCTCAAATAATAACCTCTTGTACCCTCCCCCAGCATAAACAGTTATTGTTCAAAATCTGTAACACATGTCAGTTTTTAGGTCACTGGACAACAGCCCACATAGAGCAGAAGGGATTGAAAATTAATGCTACTGGGAAAATGCTGAAGAGAAGAAAATACAAATAAAGCCAAGAAATGAAGAAATGATAATGCTATGAAGGCACATAATAGCCTATTAAACAACAATTCTTACTAGATTTTATTCATTTATTCATTTTGACTGAATATTTCAATTTCCTCAATTATACAATATGCAAAAAGAAAATTAAATAGTTTCTCGTTTAAAAAAAAAAAAAAAAAACCAACCCTGTTTCTATGGTGGTTTTTTGAAAGCAGCATTCATTGACATGCTAAATAATACTAATGCTAGGTTGTATTGACATCATTACCACTCATTCCCTGTTTCAGGGGAGGGGTATTTATTCTAATGAAAAGCGAGAAGCACCAGCCCTAGCTGATAGAGCGTAGATGTTACATGCAATAGTTGTAAGTGGTTGTTTTGAGCTGGATTTTCTTCCTTCTTGTCTCAAGCATCTATTGAAAGATTGTGCTTGGGAAACAACCAGCTGGTACTAGATTTAGTGTTTGGTTTTGTTCTGTGGTGGGGCTTTTGTTTGATTGCTTTCAGGGGTACTCATCGTGCCTAGAATAACTTTCAACCTGCAGTTAAATACTCATCTCTTTGCTCATGAGCTTCAGAGCAGCTCTCTGAAAACAGGCATTAAATGGTATGCCATTTAAGGGCTTCATCTGGAGCTGCAGACTGAAACATTTTGTTTTCCCCACACAGGCACAGCCCGTGTGAACACACAGAGCCATTTTTCCCTGGCTGCCATTCTCACAGCCAAATCTCCTGCTCTCCCTTTTGTGGGAGTCCAGGGGTTCCCCTGGCTTCCCTGGGGGTCTCAAAACGCCCCTGGCAGACCTCTGAAAGACCCCCAAATGAGACCCAGGTGTCTCAGGGGCTGAATTTAACCCCTTGGGAGAAATTACCAACACGGAGGGAAGAGAAACAAGCCACAAAAATTAGTAAAGTGTAAATTAGACTGTTAGAATGTAGATAAATAGATTTCTGACATGTCTGTGATAAGAGACACGTGGCCAGCATGGAGGATTTGGGGCATGGTGTACCTCTTCCTCCTTCTTCTCCATGTCATCCATGCTGGGTGACATGCTGGCACTCTTGGATTGGATGGGGACAAAACTGGACAGTGTAACAAGATTGTATTGTATTGGAAAGTTATTGTAAATATCTGTGTGTAATTTAGAGTATAAAAGATAAGTCCTGCCCAGCCAGGCAGGATTCTGCCTTGGATGCTCAGCAGAACAGACAGCTGTTTGCTGGGCAGACACTCCTGAGATAAGAGAAAATAAACAACCTTGAAACTTCCAAAAAATTGTCTCCTGCAGTCACTCATCGGCGGCTTTGGGAGAAACCTGAATCTCAAACCACCTGCATGTCCTCCTGAGGTGTCCCAAGCCAAACAGGACACCTTGGGCAGCGACACTTCTCTTTGTCTCTCATTTTTCCCCCTTTTATGCAGTCCTGATGTTCTGAGAGACACAAAATAGCACAGTGGGTGGTTTTAGCAGAGTTTAGGAGCTAAGCAGGAACTTGTCTGGCACTTTGGCCATTTGGCCTGACTCATCCTGTGCCAGGCAGTTTTCTGTCAGGCTGTGGCCCTGCTCCTGCTGCTGCTCCCAGAGGTGCTGCTGTGGCACCATCCCAATGGAAGTGCCTGGAGCCAGGTGGCACCTGTCTCACCCTGTGGTGTTAGCACACCTCTGCCTTTTCTGTGCTGCTGTGGAGATTCTTCCAGCTGGGCAGGGCTGCTCTGAGCTCTGCTGGAGGAGGATGCCTTGGAGCCCAGCTCCTTTTCCAAAGATGTGATGAGCCCTGTGACACCAGGCTGAGAGGAACTCATGACCAGAGAGCACCTCAGCATCCCATGAGACAAGATGTTAGCACAAGCCCTTCCCCACAGGCACAGCACACCAAAATACCCATCAGCTAAAAAGAGGTAGTGCATCCCCCCCTCTCCCCTTGCCATGCAGCGGGTGCAGGAGCCAAACACGCCGGGCAAACGTGGGGCTGCAGCACTGCCACAGACACCTGCACCCAGAGAGAAGATGGTGGGAAGGAGCAGAAATCAGGCAGTTGCTGCTTACAGGCCAAGTGTTAAACTAAAAATCAACCTCTCACTGCTAGCACTATTAGAGCAGTGCTCACGATCCCTGTGGGGGGCCGTTTTCATCTCTTCTTTGATGTGAGAAAGGTGAAAGTGATGGTGCATTAAAAACAGGAATGAAAGGGGCAGGTTTGGAAGCATTTAGTAAACTCCCCGTCTCTTAAAAATGAAATGTTCTCAAATTTATTCAGTTTCTCATCTCATCTGGACATACTAAAACAAAGAATCTAGGAAGAGCAAGAACTCTTGAGCGTTTCAGCCTCACTTCACTTCCAGATACACACCTAGTATTTCAGTAGCCTTCAGGTTTGACCAACTGCAGTAGTTTAATTAACCATTACATCTTTTACAGGGTGTAATTGGTCTCACAGCTAGTTCATTAAAGCCACAGCAGAATCATTCTGACAGTCCAGCCATGAGCAAGCTCATACAGAGCATTAGCAGGTCAGCTCCCTGCTTATTAAGCTGGTGAATGTTTTCTGAACAGAGGAGATGAAATGGTACCAGCCTTCTAGTCCCTTTCAAGCTGTACCCAGAAAAATATTCTAAAGAGAGATGACCAGGAGCAAAGAGACACTCTCCAACCTCATTACTCCTTATTCCGTTCAACATATGCCAAGTGGTTGCACTAGGCAAACTGACATTTTAGCTTACCATTGGTCTACCCAAGAAACCTGATATTTATAATGTAGTCATTCTATATCTGGCCCCTGGAGCAGCTGCAGTTAAAGGAAGATGAGTTATTAAAGAGAAACTCTCCATTTGGTGGCATTTTGTAGGTGGAAGTCTTTTGAGACACTCCTATTACCTGAAATATTCACTAAATAGTTTTATTCGGCTGGGATTTTGAGGTAATCTGAAATATGACACTGTTCTCTCTGCCTTTCAAGCTTGAAAATCACAGACTTCACAAAGGTATAGGGTTCTGCATGGATCTCAGTATTCCCAGATGCAGATTTTCCAGAAGCACATTCTGCCTATGACTCAAAAAATAACCCTTGTCCATCTCTCTGTCATTTTCACCTTTTTCTTTGTTGTACCTTTAGCTTTTCTTCACCTGCCTGCAACTCTCCATCTTCTGACTTCTTTGTCCCATTTTCCCTTTTTAACTCACTTATCATTAGGAGACATTTCCAATTCTCTTCTCCAACAAGAACTAATTTTCAGGAATGAACTCCACTGGCCTTTGTGGTCAGTGAACCTGTTTCTGAATTACTTTTTCCTTAGTGCTGACAGGCAGAGCTCAAGGAAATTCACTTTCTTGAGGTATATCAGCAAGGTCTTCCAAGGCAAACACAACCCCCTGCTGCCTTCTCTCCAGGCACACACAAACTTGTTCAGCCAATTCTCCCAGCCAAATGCAACTTGTATGGCCCTGGTGAGTAGCTGAGCCACTAAAGTACAAAGCCAGTTAAAAGGAAAAAAAAATAAAAATTAAAGCCACAGTACTATGCCTAGTAAGATCTATTTATCATTATGTTAACAAGCTCAGGTTTCAGTGCATCTGGAGCTTGGTCAGAGTAAACAAATCTGTACTCAGAGTACTGACAAACACAGGAAGAGGCTGAAGTTATTGGTAATAACCATGCTGAAGCTCAACAGGGGCCTATGGGGAAGTCCAAGGCTTGATGGCACATTAATTGTTTTTTTCTAAGTTTCTCCCAAACAGTACTTGTCTTCAGAAGTGTCTTCAGCAGCAGAGATTTATGTCCAGGGAAATTTCTGAGCTTTTAACAAAAAATATTTCATAACAACACTCCTATCTTTTCTCCAAAAATAAAATAATTCCAAAAAAACCTCACTTGATTAATCTTGCTAAAAGAGAATAACCTGTCAGCTTTAATATCACACAATACCTACACTAAGATTTAAATCACTTCTAGGAACTTGGTCAGCTATTTTTGTGTTAATGTGGCTCACCTCTGCATAGATTTACAGCTGAAAACTTGCTGAGGTGACACCCTCATTACCAAGAGCATAATTTGGAAATTTTTTTTTTAAAACAGAAAGAGTTCCATATACATACTTTAAAAGATGCACAAAGGGCTCTGTTTGGACTTTCAAGCATCTTGAATGCTTAAATAATTTTTGAGCACAGTTTGACCATTGTATCAAAAAATCATACTGAATTATGCCACTCTAAATGTAAAAGGCATGAAAATTATTTGGATAATTGAGCTCATGAATAAAAAATGATTGCTGAATTGGATGCTCTACAGCTTACAGATAACACCTTTGTTGTGTAGGTTTTACAAACTCTGTGAGCCTAACTGCCTCAGCACAAGGATTTCTTCTAAAAAAAAAAAAAAAAAAAGTATGCACTCTACTCAAAGCTCAGAGCACACACAGAGTTTTCATATACTTAGGAGTTTGCTGATTCAAGTGAGCTCTGAGCCCCAGCAAGCAAACTTTGGTCTCCAAAGTCTGTTAAGGAAGTATCCAACACCAAAACACAAATTCTAGGAGAAGGAAAGCAAACAATAGTACTGTTAACTCTACTGGTCCTTAAGCTCTCTTAAGATATCAGTGAAATTCCTCGCCAGTCTTTTTACAATCATTAGAATAAGTAGTAGCCAACAAAGTTGTTTATTACAGTGACATGAAGGTGGGCTTTTAATTGATAATAACATATTTTTAATTACTAATAAACTCCATTAACACTTGAAACATGGATGCTGGGGTGCTAAAATAAGCTTAAAGATTCAGGAACCAAGTCTATCTCCAAGACAAACCACCCACACCCCTCTCATCTTTCACTTACCATTGGGATGTGGGAGATAAAATGAATTAAAAGAAAGATGAACAGGATGCAGTGGGCATCAGTGGTGAGTGAGTACACACAGAGCTTCAGATTATCTTCTGAACCTAAAGGAAACTATTCTGAAAAGCCATTCTTCTACAATGAGTTGCAGCAGTAAGTAATAAAAAAAAAATAATGGTATAATACTTGGAATTATGAAAAATACCAATATAAGAGACTTCTCAGATTTGTCTGTGTGTGCATGAAAATAATTCAAAAGCATAATGACTTGGATACACCTCAAAAGGTTGAGGGAGCCTTGAGCTAATGTGCAGATAGACACTGGAAGAGGCCAGGAAGACTGTTGGGCTATTAATCCAAGACCCATACCTCAAGTATACCTTTCTGAAAACAACATCTGTTTCTCCTTTCAGGAATTGTAACATTCATTAAGAAATATGATAAATCAGGTTTTCTGTCACCATAACCCCCCCCTTCCATTCTCTCCTCAAAAAAAACCCCAAACAAAACAAACAACAAAAAAAAAGACCAAACCAAAAAATAAAAGCAAGCAAACAAAAAACCAAACCCCCCCACAACCGTGAAATGGAGTTGTTTCTAATCACTTCAATCAGTTAGTAACAGGTCACAGTTTCTTGATGAAAAATTGTTTTCAAGTACCAGTTACAAAAGCATGTCTCACATATGAGGTCTGTAATTTTATTATAATTAGAAGTGTTTATATGCACAGCTGAAGAGGAGGTGTAAGGCACTGATCACTGTGTAGCTAACACAGAGCGAATGCCAGAGGAGGAGAAGCAATCCACTGTAAAGAGATGGGAACTAGAGAAATACACATTTATAGAGTGAAGGCATCTGAGAAACATACTCATGCAGAGATCACATAAAAATGTTGGCCCAGAACATGCAGAAATCACAGTCATCAAACAACACATTGATTGACAAAGTCAATGACTGGATGAAGCCATGGAGAGTCAAGCTAAAAATTAAGCATGAGAAGTTTTGTGGTGACAGGTAGCAGAGTGTGCCAGCTGAGTGAGCTGAAAGGCTGGGGCAAGTTTTCAGCTGGGGAAGGCGTGTTTGTTTGGGAAGGGTGATTAACCAGCACAGCCACCCTGCCAGGAGCAGCAACACACAGCAGTTGCTGCTGCCTTCCTGGGTGTCTTTCAGAGAGCTGTGCTCCAGCCAAACAGAGGCATCAGGATCAACAAAGGGTACCTGTGCAAAATGTAATGATCTGCTTTTCACAGAAGGTCAGGTGGAATGATCTAATGGTCTTCCCTGGTCTTAAATTCTCTGACTCACACAGACAGAGGCTGCCAGAGCACAGGAAAAGAGCACAGCTCTGTGTGAGCCCCCTTCTTGCATATGCAGTTCAGATCAGTGTGCTTCTCCTCCCAAGGAAAAAGAAGAGTCTACTACAGAACACAAATTCAGCACCAGGGCTCACTGCAAATGCTGCTGGCTGGACTTGAAGACTTGAGGCAAATATTGTAGAATTTATTGAAATTACTGAAGATTTCCCTTCAACAGGAGCCTGTTGAAGGGCTTTTATTTGCTTAAGAAACTGAATAAATGCAACTGTGAAACTTCTCTCCATATATAAAAGACATGCCTGGGAACTAAGAGAGAGAAAATATTTTTCAATAGTATTTTGGTGACACAGAAAACCCAGACCAGAAAATATTCAGTAGCTGCTCTGACTTCTCCACCATCATATCATCTTACTTGCACCCACAATATAGGGAGAAGATAACAGTGTTTTCCTTCACAAATTACATATATTTAGCCTATTTTTTTTTGACAGTCAACCACAGCTCAGAAAAATCTGATCTTCCCTCATAGAAGGACTATACTTACCTTATTCCTAAAACCAGGAATGTTATACAATACCAATACAACTCAATTATTTAGGAAGGCAGTTGAGGAATACATGGTCCTTATGAAAACTTTAATTCTTTTCACATCTAATTCTAATTCATACCTAAGACAAAAAACATGTTCAACAGTTCAATCAGTATTTTTTTTCTTGCCTACCATCTTTCAATGATTTTTACCTATTTTTGGCATTAAAAATATTGGCTTTTCCCATAAAATACTGTGAAATAATAACTACCCATGCTACAAAAAAAAATCAGGTTCTCAGGACATTTAGACACAAAAAATATTACAGAGGCCTGTTGTGAGCTATGTATAGCTAGAAAAATCAAATTTCATCTGCCACTCTGTCAGACTGCATTCCATAATAATTTTATCACTGCAGTGAATACCAAGATATTTATCTTTCCTGGCCAGGTTAATCTTGTGTTCCATAATTATCATGACTGCTGTAAACACATTCAGTTCTGTTTCTGCACTTGCAAGTGGTGCCAATTTGAGGGGTAGCTGAGCATAAAGGGATTTGCTTTTATTTACTTTTAACTTAAAGGCAACAGTAGAAATTAAGAAGTATATTGCATTGGAGATTTATTACTGGACATGTGATGATAGCTTCCTAGTTAATTTTTTAGCCTCAAACAAAATTGCAATCATTACAAGGCTACCACACTTAGAGTGTTCCAGGCAGGAAATGGCTCAAGAGTGCAATGAGCAGAGTTGGATGGCAGTATCTGTCTGTCTGTTTGTGAATCTGCACATACTTTGATGAATTTTCCAGAGCACTTTCTTGGGATTCCCCATACACATTCCATGTCCTTTGATTAGATGACAAATCCTTAAGATGCAGCATGTTTCATGAGTCTGCAGGCCTGGCAACATCACCATCCTCCTGTGCAGCACAGCTAAACAGTTTGCAGCTCCAGATTTGGCTCATTTGGAGCTGGCATGGCTCTCTTCACTGCACACTGTAGTTGTGCCCTAAAGCAGTGGAAAACATGGTCAGCCAGGGATCTTTCCTGCAAGACTGCCATTCCTAGTGCAGATTATTAGCACCTTTCCTAGGAGCATCTGCTCTCCTCCTGCTTTGAGGAGGAGAAGACAAATAGCACCTTTGTCCCTGCTTTCAATGGCAACAACCACGCAAAATGCAAGGCTCAGGAAAACTAGAGAGACACAGGGAGAAAACAAGAAAAGAACATGGCTCTGCCTGGGGACACTGAAGGCTTCTGTGTACTTGTCAAAAGGCCAATCAAGATTAAAACCTTGAACAGTTCCTTGTCAAAAGCCAGAGGGCAATGTGTGGACCTCTAGCAAAAGATTGCAAGGTGTGGCTTAGAGGGTTGAGCATATACTTTAGTTCAGAGGATGCAAAAGTTAGAGCAAAAGCCAGACTGCAAACCTTTCTAGGTTTTGATTGCATTTAGCTTGTAGGAAATTGGCATCTCTCAGAAACACTGCATCACTTCAGAAAAATGAATATGAAGAGAATAGACTTAAACTTAGCAGAGATGAGCTACATTTTGTGGTGTCAGAGTAACCTAAGTAAAAGCTGAACAAATTAGTAAGGCTCTGGTTAGTTTGTATTCACAGGGTCAGCAAAGGCATACAGAATAGGCACAAGCAGCAGAGTTTCCAAATCTTGCTCCTCTCCCTCTTTAGCTCAATATTCTTGAGAGATAAACAAGAAGATACAGAAACAGACAGAATTCACCCATTATTACAAATCACCAGACTCTTTCAGAGACAAGATTCTGACATAATATGAAATACAATTATCTCATAAGACGAGGGAATACATGTGTATATACTTCAGTATTTACATATCAGTGTTCTATTATTCTGTTTTCACCAGACTTCCAAAATCTCCATGTAAGTCTTAACATCCATGGAAATGTTTGAGGCCAGGTTGTACTGGGCTTTGAGCAACCTGATCTAGTGGAAGATGTCTCTGTCCATGGCAGAGCAGTTGGAACTAGATGATCTTTAAGCTCTATTTCAATCCAAAGCATGATTCTACAAAAAAAATTCTACTATTCTAGCAAGTTTAGACAAGCTTCACCGGGCTTCACCAGACAGCAGGGAGAATAAATTGTAGGCTGTACATCATTGCTCTTATGAGATTGAGACAGTCTGACTTGCAGAATTCTGGGACTACATCACAGGAAAAGCAAAATGTGCTTAAAAAGCATCACAATTGGAGTGAATAAAGTCACCTCTGGCTTCTGCTGCAGAAGTGATGATATGGCAAAGTGAAGCAAAAGCCCAGTGCCACAAGCCTCATTAGCATAACTAACAGCAGATTAAGCTGAGAGAATGACACAATGACCCACAGATTCCCCAGCTGTACTAAAAATAGCCACACAAAGGTAGACAAGATGTGGAAAAAACCCTCCAAAAAATAAGGTCTTAAGGACCTAAATCCAAAGAAAACTTCTTTCTCTTTTTAAAAACTGTTCTTGGTAACTTGACACCTCAGAATAAAATCACTACCTATATGTGTGACAACATGCAGGACAGCTCAAAATGAAGTCAGTGAAGGGCCAAAGGTTGTGTTCAGTTAGAGCTCCCTTTGCTGGAGAGTGGTAATTCTAGCCAGGCTGTCAGCAACTGTAGTGAGAGCTGATGAGGAGGAGAAGGTGATTCAGTATGTAATAGAAATTACACAAATCTGAACTCAATCCAAGAGCTAAGGAATGACTAATTTCCACAATTATATTAATAACAAAGTGGGTAGGCTGTGGAGACTGGTCAATTTTACAGAGCAGTAAATGCTACCACAGCTATTGAGTGTGGCTGGGAGGTGACCAAGACCACATTCACTGCTTATTTTTCATTTTAAGCATATCTGACAGAAGAGTCAATGTGGTACACACAGTTCAAAGTGACAGCAACATACCTGTCCTGTTTGCTTTGCATGGTTTGAATCTAATCCTGCACAACTTCTGGTAGGATGAGAGTGGCATGCAAAACAGGCTGATGTGATGCATGAAATAGGTATGTCAATTTAGCTTTTATCTGAGAGCTTCAACAGGCAAACAATTTCTTTTACATCCCTGGAGAACGATATGCATTAAATTTAACATGAGTATTACCTACTGGCACCTTCAATCTTCAATATCACCTACAGTCCTCATAAAATGCAGCATATAAAACAAATAAAAGGGACTCAAAGTTCATGGAAGATGTAGCAAGAATTAAAAAGTAAAAAATAAGAGGTGAAAAGAAAATAACATAAAAGAAAAGAACACATCCCTTTAAAAATGTTAAGTATTGATTAACAAAATGAAAACATAAGATATTTATACAAAACTAAATAAAACTGATTTAATTTATGCATTTTATAAAGAACATGGAACCATTAAAAAGGTATGCTAAACAAACTCTAGAAAGAGAACATTCATAAGGTTAAGAATGGTTCTCCTTTCTGTAGGAACTGCTTTTCAGGTTCACTGGATGGAGTACTGAATAAAGAAGAAACATACTTGCCCTGTAAAAATCAATATAAAATTAGTTCACAGAGAAAAGTCTAGGAATTCCACCACTAATGCCTAAATATCTGGAAGACAGAAGATATCGGAAGTGAACTTAGTAGTTCTAACTCTAAGCTAGGTTATAGTTAAACGTGGGATGGGGGCTGTTCCTCTGTAAACCCCAATCTTCCCTGTGCTTCCAAAGAGACCTGAACAGAGAGCACAGATTCCCAGTGATGAACCCTCAGACACCAAGCAGGAGATGCAAGGCTGTTTCTCACAGTGCTGTGACACTGTCAGCAATCCCAGGCACGTGCTGTACTGTGGAACAGCATCTCCCTCCCTGGGAACAGGTTTCTGTCAATATTCTTTCTCAGTCCAACTCCCTACACAAAATCATGCTGCTTTTCTCAACACTATCAATTCTGAATTATAAGGACTTTTCTCCTGGAGGACATATAATTTCAGTGTTCAGAAACACAGAATAAAATACTCAAGTAGGTAAAAGAGAAACAATTAATTCTCCTAATTATTTTATTCAAGGTTTTTTGCTCTCTGCCTATCCACTCTCCTGAGGGGGAAAAGCTCAATCACTCTCATGCTGTTTACTTTGCAGGGTTAACAACATTTACTTTAATATTAAATTAAATGTTTAATTTAATATTTAATTTAATATTCAACTTCAGGCTTGATCTTAAATGACTGTGGATAGGTTACAAAGAAGCAAATATTTGAGGGCTCAAATAGTATTGTTTTTTTCCTCTGAGCTGAATGCATGCAGCATGAGAGAGCCATGCTGCAAATCACTTGAAATGCATGGAGAAAAACAAACATTTTCTAAATATACTCAAAAATGTGTTCTTTGGTGTGTTCTTTACACCCAAGTAACTTTTCCCTCCTTCTGTACTCTTAAGGGACTCATTCTTCAACCAATGGTTACAGAAAGAAATAGAAGTTCTTTCATTTTAGGTGTGTCTGCCACACCCTTATTTCTTCTGCCAGGAAGGAAAAAAAAAAAAAAATCACTGCTTCATATCTATTGTGACTTAATCAAGAAGGTCCTCAAAGCCCTACTCTATTCCTAAAACAGTAGTAGTATTGATAATAGCAATCAAAATGTTCAATATTGCAACCTGTAGGCAATACAGTATCAAAAACCTGAAAGAACAAGCCAAAATTAAGGAAATTACAATAATGTAATTAATGAAATTAATCCTGCTTCATGTATAGATGAGCTTTCTCTTGCTCAATTTAAAGTTCTGTTGTAACTCATCACATATCTCTTACGTTGTTCTTGAGCAATGGAGTTCATTACTTACTACAAGGACAATTCCAAACTACTTGGAAGCACTACCATCAAGACAAATTACTTACAGGTGCAAAGCAGCATGCCAGAATGTACAAAGAAACATCACAGATCTAACCTAAAAATGCATCTGCAATGAAGATTAACATTGTATTCCAGTAAAGGGTTGGGGTAATTTCATTTCTTTGGTTACAAGGAAAGTCCTGCTGGGCTTCCATAAAAACCTTTTGACTGACCTCCAGGAGGAACAGATGAAGATGTGAACCTGACCCTTTCTAATCAGTTTGCTATCTCCTCCCCAAGTTCATTTCACTGAAGGTAGGAGAGATATCCAAGAAAAGCCAATTCCTTTACAATTCCTTTGTGTTGAGCTAGGCCTTCAGAGGCTTACAACCTGAATAATTAGAATGAGGCTTTTCCTATTTTTAGTAAAATCTTGGAAGAGGAACTGCCAAAGTTTCCATGCAGAAACAAGATTGATGCTATCAGTTTGTCAGCGTCTGAAGCTCAGAGGGTCAACAAATAAAACTCTTTAATTCTAAGTCAGAGAGTTGAAATTAGTAATGAATAAAATAAGGTGGTCTCAAGGCAATATCCCTTGCATTTTTTTTTTTTTTTTTTTTTTTTTTTTTTGTTTGGTTTGTTTTAATGTTTAAATAAGTTTGTCCTGAGATATCATCAACACAAGTTGCTCCAAAGTGGCTCCTGAACACCTCTGGAGAGACTCCATCCCGCCTCCATTCACCTTTTACAGACAGCACTTTTACTGAACAGCTGCATTGGTTCAAACTTTTACCATGTTAGCAATGGTAGAAAAGGAGCCCAGTCTCCAGAATACAACCTGTTACAGCTTCCAACATCCTGCCAAGGACATCCTGCTTTTCCCCATCTGGCAGTAGCCCCATAAGACATTTCTTGACACCTTCTCAACTTGAAGACACAATGTGTTTTTCCTTCAGTGATTGTCTCAGAACAATGAAACAATTCAAATTCTGTAATAGCACTTTTCCCCCCAAACTCTGCTAGGAACAACAGATATTATCTGTATAACCAGTGTGTTGTGAGATGCCACAGACACCTGCTCTAGTATCACTTTTTTTAAGGACAAAAACACTTCTGTGATTATTTTTATGTAATACCTTTTTAAATAAAGCTTTATTCCTCCTTTTTTTACCTTTTCAACTAATAGCCTGTCATAGCCACAGCATCATATCTCTTTCAGTTTTAAGTACTTAAAAGTGAGGAATCATCCTAAGAATTGGTTAAAATCAAGATTTGATTATATGTTATGAGTACAGCCAAGGAAAGTTTTTGACACATGAAATCCCTCTCTAGCAGAAAAAAAACATTAGCAATGCAAGGCACTCTTGATGTTGCTCAAAACAATTCCTCATGCCCCTAATCTCACTCAGGTGTACACAACCTACAGCAGTTTAAAATAATAATGCTCTTTGCACAATGTATTTTGATCATCTTTTCAGGGCAAGTTCTAGTTAAGTACCTGTGCAGTGACTTTGCTTCAAATGGAGAAAGGTTTAATTTTACAAACTTTCTTGTTTGACCAAGTATCAGCTTTGGTCCACACCCACACATTCTAATACCAGCTATCCCTAAAAATGACCAACGTTGAGTCATTACGTCCTGTCAAAAAGAAAAAAAATTGGAAAGCTCAAGTGGAATAATTCTGTTTAACCTAACTCTGGTGGGTTGACCTCGGTCAGCAGCCAGACACCTAGCCAGGCTCAACAGGACAGGTGTAAAAAATAGCATGCAAAATCTTGTGTCAACACACAGAGAGTAACTTACCAGTTATGTCATGGGTAAAACAGACTCATCTTGGGGAAAAATAATGTAAATTATTGCCAATTAACTTAGAACGGGATAGCAAAAAGCAAAGACAAAATTATTGAAATAATATCTGCCCCTCATATCCCTTCTTTTCCCTGGCTCTTAACTCCCAACTCCTTCCCCACCACTCTGACTCTGCAGCACACAGGGTGATGGGCAATGGGGACTGTGCTCAGTCTCTCACAGCTCCTCTCTTCTGCTCCATCCTCTTCACACTTTTCTCCTGAGCCAGCTTGGATCCTCCCACAGGCTGCAGCCCTTCAGGAACTGCTGCCCACTCCTCTGTGGGCTCTCCATCAGCTGCAGCTTCCTCCAGGGCAGAGCCACCTGCTCTGACATGCTGTCCTCCAGGGACTGCCTGCTGGATTTTTGCTCCAAGAGCTGTGGGGGAATCTCTTCTCCAGCACTGGGAGCACCTCCTCCTATCCTCCTCTGCCATTGGTCTTCCCCCTGCTGTTTCACACTGTTTTCCCCTCGATTGTTGCAGGGCAGTGCTTTCCCCTCCTTAAACAGGCTTTCCTGAGGCACCACCAGCCTGGCTGTGGGCTCAGCTGTGCCCTGTGGATGCCCTGGAGCTGGCTGGAAGCAGCTGTGTCATGCAGAGGGCAGCCCCTGGCCTTTTCTCCTAGAGGCCACCCCTGCAGCCCCTTCCCCTGGGGCCATCAACCTTGTCACCTCTACCAAATAAAGTCCCCAGGAAAGAGGCATCACCATTGCCAAAACCTCTGTGCACTCTTTTCCCCCCTCATCTCCATCCAGGGCAGTGCTGATGTGGGTGATACCAATGCTTCCAATCCCAAACCTGTGCTGGGGGCACAAAATATGGCTTTTCCAGTCTTGCCAATGCATCTCTGTCCAGCACTATCAATATGAGTTTATTTTCCCTTTAAGGTAACTGGAGAGAGCTGGGACCTAACAAGATCCCAGAGAAAATAAAACTTACAATTTCAGCACTGATACACCTCTCAGTAGTTTCTTTGTGCTTTCTCATATTTCTACAGCTTCTGGGGCAAGGTGTTAAACCAGAAAACTGTGCTGCAACACAACCCAAACACCTCATGTTTTCTCTCCTGAATTATAATAATGCTGTTTTGTGATGGTTGTTCATTCAGGTAAAAACTTATCTCCTGGCCTGGCAGACACCAACGAGTCACAAGCAACAGCAGAACAAGTTAGTCCTCTGAGTTGACACCACTGCATTTCCCTCATCTAATTGACTGGCTCTTTTTTTCTGTCTTTTGATGCAGATGTTTCATCTCCCTCTCTCAGTTTCAGTGTTTCTATCGAAATACAGACTGTGGAGGATTCCCAGTGACATACCTATCCCTGGCTCACACACAAACTGCAATAGGGTACCTCTGTTTCCATGGCATCTCAGAATCATCAATGGGTGGCTCATCTCTGCACAATACCATTTTCATTCAGTGTAAAATCCTTAAACTGAGTGAGTACCAAGAATGCCATAAAATGCAATCCCCTTTCTGCTTAGGGTATTTACAGCTTCACAGCTGGTCAAGGTTTGCAGTCATCATTCTGTGCCTGGTTTTCAGGACTCAAAGCAGACCCTTCACATTAATTACACATTGCTCTCTGGAGCAAAGTCACTTTTCTCTACAATTTCTCTTGTGCCACATAAACTGATGTCACAAAATAGATAATAAAGCATCCACATTAAATAATAATAAATTAATGAATGTTCTGCTCTTTAGGCATAGGCAGATTTGCAAAATTGTGTGCTACAACAGGGCTGCTTGGGCTGCTTCTTATTTGATGGGTCAGCCAGGTCATGCAGAATATCATAGTAAATATCATTTTCACTAAGGACTCATTAAGGAAAAATTCATTTGCATGTTGCCAGAGGAATAACCCTAATTGGTTCCCTTCAGCAGCAGTTTCCCTACTGTTACGGGGCCCTTATCATCTGCACTAACACTTGTCTAAGGCTGATGATTCCAAGTCACATTTAGGCCCACACAGTTCAACAAACAATGCCTGTAAGAAAAGTGTGGGATTAGATATTATGACAGACAATCAGGTATTATTACTTAAAGATTTTTTACCTTGCTAAAGGAACTCATCAGGAAATAAAGAATAGATTCCCTGAAGGAAGCAAACCATATTTGATTTTTCACATTCTGAGGGCATTTGATGGTGCTTGTTTTACCTGGCATAAGAAGCCAGAGTATGTCAAGAATTTTCAATTTTTGCTTCTTCATTACATCCTTAAATTAGTAGCCTGAGGGTCTCATAACCCTCACTGCCTTAGAATTTGTTTGTTCTTGATTCAGGTAGCATCATAACTGATCGCTTACCTAATCCTCATTATTTCTGAAGTTTGGAAAAAGAACACAACAGCCTGGGAATAAATATAATTAGGGATTTATCAATATCTGTGACATGCTTTTTGTTCTTGGCTTCTGCAGAAATATCTGAAGAGACACAGGCATACAAAGATTTAATCACACTGGGCTGGAAATTTATTTAGCTGTTTTTGAAATGTTTTGCTGAGTACCAAATTCATTCATAAGATAAAAATCCCTTGTGCCTTTCAGTAGTCCAAAACAAGGCCACCAGGAAATGAGAATTCAGTAATTTTACTATTAGCTTGAGAGTTATCACAGACACTGAACCATAAACATCTTAAAGTTCTTAATAACCTTAACTTCCATCTTCAGTCACTGAATATTTCAGTGGCACAAAACTACTTCACCAAAGCACCCAGTTTAAAAAATCCTTTACATTATGAATCAGAAAAATATAAATTTAAAATTTTCCATGGACATGAAGTTTTTTTAATACTTTTGTATTAAAAATCATTACTGAAGGAAAGCAGGTTGTATATTTCACTGTTTGCAGTCCTTACCAACTGTCAATGAAAACCAGCCTGGGACCTCAAAGTTAAAAGTTTTGGGGTTTTTGTTTTTCTGGGTTGTTTTTTTTGTTTTGTTTTGTTTCTTTTTTTTTCTTTTTTTCTTTTTTTGTTTGGTCAGGGTGGTTTTTTTTGTTTGGTTGGTTGGTTTTGGTTTGGTTTTTTTTTTTTTTTTTTTGGTTGGTTCGTTGTTTTAATCAAAACCCTTAATTTAAACAAATTGATGAAATTTCAGCTTGCCCTTTGAAAAAGTGGTCTTTATTCCAAGGGATATTAGTTAAATACTATTTTGGGACCATTAATTTAAAATTATAGAGAAATTCCCATTGTAAATTATATTTTGTAGTAATAAGAAATTAAAGATGTGTTAAATATGAGCATAGTGAGGGAATAATTAATTTTTTTATTACAAAAAAAGATAAAATGATTAATTTCTTCCCAGTACCTGTGCTTTATTTTTCACAAAAACAAGTGTGACCTCCATAATGGCTGTAAAAAAATAACAAGGTAGTCATAGGAAGAAAGTCTACAGAAAGCATCATGTGGTGGTTTTATTTTGTGTGGCTTTTAAGTTTCAGGGAAATAGATCAATATAAGTGATCAAAAATGAATGCTAAAAATATTTGATGCCATGAAGAAATTCCTCATGCTCTTTATTCCTAATTATCAGAAGGACACAAAAAGAGGTAAAGGTGAGACTAGATGTAGATTAAGAAAGCATGAGTTTAAAGTAGCTCAATTTTTTGTTCAAATGTTGTGTTAACTTTTTCTGATCTTTGGCTTTCCCCAGTTATGGCAAATTTTGGGCAGGAGGGAATAGAGGGGAAGGAAAAAAAAGAAAGAAAAAAAAGAAGTCTTGCAAGCATTGGTCAAAACCAACCACATGTCCCCAACCATTTCAGTATCTTGTGCTTCTGTATCATCAATCAAGTCAGAGAACTGGTTGTGCTGTGTGCAGGATCTTTAGGGAAATGTAAATGAAAGAAACACCTTGTAAAGAACAGCGTAGTAATGTAAAACACTAAAGCTGGGTAACTTGAGGATACTAACAAAAAAAATTGTGTGACTGATCTTGATTTATTTTTTGGATTTTCATTTTTTAGGACTAAGATGTATTCTAAAGATAACAAAAGCCAAAGAAAATGCAGTGCAGCCAGAAGTTCCTGATTTTTATAAACAGGTGCATCTTGCACTCTGATTCTGATGCAGAGATGCTCAGACCATAAAGAAAAATTTAGAAAGATGCAAGCAAAACTATTATTACTTCCCTTTTTCCATTGCTGATAAATCCGTGATTTCTCT
Source organism: Muscicapa striata striata (assembly GCA_030060385.1). Classification (NCBI taxonomy): domain Eukaryota; kingdom Metazoa; phylum Chordata; class Aves; order Passeriformes; family Muscicapidae; genus Muscicapa; species Muscicapa striata. Next base: position 2,580,265 of record JAREIS010000117.1, on the reverse strand, counting down.
TCTTTCACATCTCCGTTTCAGCTCTCCCTGATTAATGACTACATCACTGGGTCTATCATGTTCAGGACATTTCTGCAAGGAACAATTTCTGTGTTTGTATCCTCAGTTCTGCAGTGAATATCATGGACATTTTGGAACTAGTGGTACCTTGTAGTTTAAGAAATCATAGAATAGTTTGAACTGTAAGGGACCTTTTAAAGGTCATCTATTGCAACCTCAACTAGATTGAGTTGCTCAGAGCACCATCCAACTTGATTGTTTCCAAGGATGGGCGCCACCTTTCTGGAAAATTGTGTTTTATCCCTCTCACTTGCTTTTTTAACCTAAACTTTTCCTCCTTGAGCTTAGAATCATTCCTCCTTGTCCTACCATGTAGCCTTGCAAAATGTCCCTCCTCAGCTTTCTTGTAAGTGCCCTTTAGGTACTGGAAGGCTTCTATGTGGCCTCCCCAGAGCTTTCTCTTCTCCAGGCTGAAGATCCCCAACCTTCTCATCCTGTCCTTGTAGGAAAGGTGCTTCATGTCCCTCCTCTGGACCCACTCCAGCAGGTTCATGTCTTTTTTTGTGTTGGGGGACCCACTCACAGACCCAGTACTTCGGGTGGTATCTCACAAGGGCAGCGTAGATGGAGAGGTTAAAATATATGATTTCAGAGATATGTGGTTTAATATTCTGTGAAAAAAAAACTAAAAAAACCTAACAAAACAACCAACTAACCAACCAACTCACCAACTCAAAAAAAACCAAAAAAAACAACCCATTCCTTACAAGGGGTAAAAAGAAAGGATACCCTTTAGCATTTATTAGCAAATATTTCCCTCCCCAAACCATTAGTAATTTTAATTCTGTTACACAGTGTGAATAACTAAATTAAAATCCTACAAAATGAGAACTCTGGGTTTTGAAGGACAAAAATATTTCCCTCTTTGCTAATAGACATAATTTATTAATACATTTTGCTTAGATATAATATGTCTTTGTATAATGCTTTCTGGCAGTACATAACCAGATGCTCAGTATTACCCCTTGGACAATTTGACTTCCATATGTGCCTTTCCTTCTGCCTTTCTTGCAAGGCAATTACCATTCATTCATCAAATGACTGTCTCATGGAAAACCCAAAGGCCTTTCATTCTTCACCTTGTGTGCTATTTCCCCTCCTCCTGCCCTCTTCCTCATTCCAGGGGATTATTAAAAGGACAGATTTGACTGATAAAGAGAAGGAGTACATCTCTTTTCTCCTGGCTCAGCTTCTCATGACCCTTGCCCAAGATGGTCAGACACTTCCCCACACTGTGAGTATTTCTCAACTAAAATTTCAACCTTCTTCAGGAGGAACCACAAACTGAGTGAAGCAGCAGGAGACCAGCAGCAGAAACCCAAGAGCTGCCACAGTACACACATCTTCCTCTTGTCAGAAAGAAAATTCAAGAAGGGTCAGGATAAGCTCATTCAAAATAAGTCCTGAGGTACTGGTGGACAGAAAATGTACAAAAGCAGATATGGATGTACTGACACCAGAACACATTTTAAAAGGTCATGTTTCTGGCTAAGACTATCTATTAAAAATAAATTTTATCTATAAAAAATAAAATTTTAAAAAATCATGACCTAGCCTGAATAGAATATTGAATGATTGGCAAAACTAATAAACTTTGTCTCCATCATAGCTGATCTCCTACTATGCTTCTGCTGTTGAGCACAAACTGCAAAGTTCATAACCAAAAAGGTCTCTTAAGGTTGACAATGCAGCACTGCTTCTTGCAAGGCTCCTCCAAAAATCACTAGGTCCATGCACAATTTGATTTTCTATTAACAGAACCATTCTAACCCTCATGTCACTACTAAAATTATAAGTTCCTATGAATAATATTCAAAAAGGTCAACCTCCAGTATTCTAAACTTTGTTACTCCTGGAGTGTTAGGGCAGTAATTTCCCTCCTCCACAAGTTTTCCCCACTAACTTGAGCCTCTCCTTACCCTAATTCCCTTTTGCTCCTGTAAGAACAAGGCATTGACTGAACTTGCAAGTGCTTCACTTAACAGAGGCTTTGCCATTGTTCTGCCAGACTGCTCCAGCCCATATCCTTAATCTCTGTTTTTGCCTGTCATCTCACTCTTCTTATTTCCTGTTTTTTCCTTTTCAGTTCATGTAAGAAACTATCAACATACACCCTGATTTTTATCTCCTCTTTGCAGAAATAATATATATACCACACCTGAGGTACATATCTGTAAATCTGTGTGGAAGTGAGTGTATTTTTCTTGTGTTGTCACACTGTCTAGGACTAGGGATTCTTTATCCTTGACTAGGATTAATAACCAGAATTATGTGAAGGAGCACATACAACCAGATTCCACCTCAGCCAATAAATAACCTTCCACAGTTGTATTAATTATGTTTGGCCAACATATGAGTGACAACTCTCAATGCCCTTGCACACCTTCTAGAACACCCTCCCAGAAGAGATTTGAAAACATGCATTCCACATCTAAATATAAAGTGAAAGATGTCAGCTCTATAAATTACTTCAGGAAGACAGAACGGAAGGAAGATTTAAATGTAAGGATGAGAGAAAATCTGTGTGCATCAGGCAAAGGATGTACAGATACACAACTGGATATCTGCATGTATCTATAGCAGAAACATCTGCTGGTTCTTCATGCTGCTTCTCTCTACTTTTTCCATTTCCACTCATTTGCTTCCTAGCCCACTTTATTGAATGTAGATGCTCTTTCCTTATTATTTTTTTCATATTTGATCTCAAGCTTCTAAAATAACAAAAGGAATGGAAAATTAATATATGGCTTCCTCTAATCTCATCAGAACTACACTTTCATGACTAAGTTTCAACTCAATTCCTAATATTTTAAATTATTTTTAATAATAAGCATTATATACCAGAGCTTGCTCATTAGACAGGCTTGTATTACTGTAGATCTATTTATAATCAACAGCTAGCTCCACCTAGTGTCCAATTAATTCATCAGTGAAAGAGAAAGCTAAAACCAAATACTAGAGAGAAAACAGAAACAAACTATAAAATCACTTGTCAGCTGGGTGATGGCCACAGACATCATGAAGCTACAATTACTGATGTCACAGGGAAAAGGCTATTTTAAGTAGCTATGGTATGATGATTGCCAGCCAGCACTCTGGGGACATGAAGAGACTAAGAAGGTTCAGGAGTATAAATATAATATATGCAATATAAAAGAGTTTTACTGCTACCCTGAAAAGGAGAATGGGACTTAAGCTGTTTATAGGAGTCACTTTCTCTATGGTTTCTCTATGATCAACAATGACAAATTATTGTTAAATTGAATTGAACCTTCTATGGAATAGAATACAATTTTTTTTATTGTCATCAAAACTACAGAACTGTTTCTGACTATTCATACCCCGCAGTGATCCTGGTAATCTGGTAATGAGCACATCTCCCCTCCCAGCAGTTACAAAATCATTTAAAATGCCTCTTGTAGATGATCAAAACAGGGAAATGCTCAAGCTAAATAACACTAGCTATTAGTTTTACTGATCTTCACATTCAAACTTTGCAAAGGCTGGTTCACTGCTGTGTATCTAGAAACATCTATCTTTCTAAAACTGTTACAGCTTTACTCAGAAACATTCAGTCTTTAATAGCCTGATCCCTGTTGACCAGACAACACAGAGTACAGCCAACAAAGTAATTTAAGATAAAGTCAGAAGAGTGAATATCCAGTTTGACAAGAGATTTCTTATCACCTGAAAAAACTATATATCTAATGAAGAATGGAGTTTACTTAGAAGAAAGTATTTTGTAAAGTAAAATAATCCAAGTAATTTAACATATTCATAGCCTGTGAGCTATCAAGCAGTGTTTGAGTGGCTGTTGAACCTTTGAATAGCAAAAAGGAGAATGTTTCACATTTATAAAGCACTGCTTTTACTTTTTTGATCGAGGGCAACCCACTCTGATAGAGCTGACATCTGTTTAAAACCTGTCCCTATCACCTGTTCGGAGCTGCTTAGACATTTCACCCTAGTGGTGATAAAATATATTTCTATATGTACAATATACACTTAATGACAGCTCACCGTGGCAGAGAGGGAGAATATGTATGTTGTGGGGGGAGAGGTGGACAGGAGGAAGGATCAGGTATTAAGACAATACCTACACCAAAGCAAACACCTGTAAATTTTCTCAAACTCAGTTTGAGAAATACTCAGTTAAAAGTTATGCTTGTGACCCATCTGAAGTATTCACAGCTAAATTAAATTATATGAAAACCTCACAGTGCAACACAGAACATAAATAAAATGTACACAGAAATGCTCTCTAATATTTCAAAAATAAGAGAATATTCAAGTTCTCAACAGTTAAGCAGCTACTGTCATTTCTCATTAACAGCTTTCAAAATCCTGTCTGAAACAAGTTGATACAGAGAAATTAAGAACAGTAATCAAGCGAGAAATGATAGACCAGCTGGGTAGGCATCAAGTTGGCAAAACGTGAATACAGTTCAATAGCTGAAACAGATGCTGGAGTTGTTGAGAAACCCTGTAGGAGATATTGATGTCTTTTCTTTATATAATGCTGAACAACCGGATAAATGTCAAGAGCTAAAAACTGATGGGGAATAAAACCTGTCGTAAAAACTAACTGTAAAAAGCAGAGACATGCAATAATATCTTTTCATTACACCAGAGCATTCAGTATATGCATCTTAATTTCCTTAGAATTCTTCAATATGCCAATATATCAATCAGAGCTTGCTAGTGAATCAGAGGAAGCTTTTCCCAGTCTTGTTTAACATTTGTTTGTTTCTATCTACCTGAGGCTTCAGAGAGAGAGAGAGACTTAGCAAATACTTTATTCTTCAGTCTCATCCTAACAGAACATTCTCTTTCAAGCAAGCAATTCCCCGAGCTTGGAGGCGAGCAGGAAAGAAAGAGTAACACGAGCATAAATGAAACTGCAAAATCCATTTTGCACGAGGAATTTTGTTTTCAGAGTTTCAAGACCTCAACAACAAATCCTCTGCCATCAGCGACAGCTCATTCTAGCATATGCTTTGTCATGGTCAGTTTCTAATTACATTCATAATGATGCAATAGCTTTGATAATCCTACCTTCCATGCCAGCTGCTTTTCTTGTCACTCCATCATGCCAATAAGTTGGCTGCCGTAACAAATCAAGATAGTGCAAAACAGCATCTTTCCCCTGCATCTGTCATCTTCCTGAAAGCATTCTATTACTGCCGACTGCTGGGAACCAGAAAGTCTATTTGAATTCCAGCAGCTCCCCTTTCGCATGATTCAAGTTAGGTTAGGTGGGCATGCCTAACATGATTCTCTCCATCATTTATTATGCAGCTGCTACACCGTCGGTGTGGTAACCACTCTGACTTTATCTGATACGTCAGTCTTGCAAACCTCTACCTCCGTGCAAGCCCACGAGCCACAGAAGCATCTTGCATTTAATGAGCATTCTCCCTGCCTAAAGAGAGTGCATCTGTAAATCTGTTTCAAATCCTGCTGCTTGTATTGTCCTCTAAGGCTGATGCAAATGTTTGAAGATTTCTTTTTTATTATTCTTGCTTTTTTTTTTTTTTTTTTTTCTCTTCAGAAAGCTCTTCATGCACGCTTGAATTATTCACGCTTCAGCTAAATGTTTGCTGATTTGTGTCCAACCAAACAGCACCTTCCCGTTGAAACTCTCTGCTCAAAAGCTACTTCTGAATAACAGTGCTGTGCTTTCAGGCTCTCAACTCTGTTTCATTTTGAACATGGCTTTTATAGCTACACCTCGACAAATACATTTAGTTCTTTTCATGCAATGAATGGCTGTCTAATGAGGGAGCTGTACATTTTTAAGCAATTTATCTAAGCCTATCTGTAGGTGACACTTGCTTTTTGTGCTTTATACATTTTAACAGTAAGTGGATAGCTCTGTTACAGCATCTTGATATTCTTAAAGTGGTAAGAACACTATCATAAGCTGCTTTTCATCAGCCTGTGGAGGACACTTTCAAATGACAGAGTTTTCTTAACTGCTTCTGAGTATCATGAATTAAAGGGGTAGGGTTGTTTTGTTGTCTTTCTATTTATATTTTCTGTTGAGTGGGGGAAAAACACGCTTGCGTCAGTGATTTCAAAAGCATATTAATAGAAATTGACATCTACACATCAATCATCCTCCAAGTCAAATTAGCTGCATCTCCTCCCACCACTTCTGCCTGCAGTTCAGAGTCAAGGCATTCCATCTTTAATGAGTCTGGTTGCTCATAAGCTGAATAAACAACCCCAACCCCACGGTGGAAAGTTTGAATAGTCTGAGAAAAAAAAAAAGGACAATTCAATAGAGGCAACAGCCTGGCTTAAACCTGACAGTTAAGTGAAGTAGTAAGGGAGAGCAAGAATTATCACTGGAGTTATACCTCCTTCCTCAGCCTTTGCACAATGGCAAAGGAGGACAGATGAAGGGGAAAAAGGCAAAGCCCCCCAGGAAAGCTTTCCCTTGATGCAGCTGCCAGCTCAGCATCACTCATCAGTGCTCATATTCCCAGATCAAAACACTCAGGGTTTTACTGAAGTCTCACTTCTTTACTCGGACTATATGTGTTTTTTTACTCAAATTTTATGTGCTGAACTTTCCTCTGGTTTGCAATTCCTCCCCACCTTGATAGTCCCTTTCTCCCCCACAATTTTCTAATCTCAGTTAAGCTCCTCAAGGTCTTGACTATGAAAAACAAGCCTGACAACATGAGCTCAGAGGAGATCCAAGTCACAGAAAGTAAATGCTCGGGGGACAGGAAGAAATAAACAAAAAACAAACCAAAGGAAAAAAAAAACCAACAAACAAACAAACAAACAAAATCCAAACCGAAGAGCTTAAATCCCCCCCAAAAAAACAGGAAACAAGGTAAGAGGTGTTTCCTATTTTGAAAAACAAGTAGAAATAAAAAATCATGACTCCCACAGGGGTGTTACCATTGGGTGGTCCCTGCACAGCTCTCAGCAGAGACCCTGAGCAGAGGGGCAGGTTTTGCTGCTGGGTTGCTGAACGTGAGAGCTCCCAGCCCTTGTGGGAGGATCTGACTCCCTGCTCTCGCCCACATCCAAATGGCACAGCTGACACCTGAGCAGCTAACATAGCATGGCGCCGTTTCTATATGTGATACTGTATTTATTCCTAGCATGCTGCCAGAAAATGCCTTTTTTAGAGATTTCATGTAAATAAAGTAGAATTACTACATCTGTTCCTCTGTCTGTAGCAGTACATATCAACAAGCTAATTTTGCATTCAAGGCAACAGAGATAGTCCTATCATATAGTTGCAAAGTGCACCACTATAAAGCGCCCATCTGAAAATACTGTCAGCTCCTTTTTGTTCACAGTTCAAGTCATTTCTGAAGTGAAACAAACCAGGCAATGAATGAGGACTGACTTTGAAGTCGCCATCAATTCCAAGTACATAAAAGGATATGCTTAATATTTCACACTTTTAGCTGTATTGAAATTTCTAAATCATAGACACGGCAAGAAGGAATTTACATGGTATTTCAAAACAGATGAGTTTGAGCTCATAGATCATATAGTTTGTATTTGCAGGGAAGATCTAAAATACCCAAGAACTTAACATAGACTTAATTTCTAATTCAATGAATTTTCAGATGAGCAAGATTATAGGTGAAAATATCCAGAAAAACATTTCATATGTTAGTAAGACATATAATAATGAAAAGAGAATGGGAGCATCTGGTGTAGCAAAATATACTTTACCAGAATTGTATTTCACCAGATACCTCAGGATTACAAAAAGGAAGAGGAAATGAGGGAATGATGAAAAGTATTTCCAGACAAATAAGCATGGCATTACAGGGAGGTCCCACTGTGGTTTATCATTCAGTATTACTAACCTGCAACACAACACACAGTGGATGAGATATAGTTAAGCCACACAGACATTCCCAGAAAAATCAGGTCTATGGGGACTAGACATTTTTGTTCTGGGGGAAAAAAAAAAGCCAAAACCCAAAAATATTTTAATTACTTTTTTTGGAGGATAAAGAAACTGAAATACACCAGTGTTTGTATCTTTTGTGTGCACTAGCTGTATAGAAAAACAGCCCAGAGACAAATGGAGAATCTGGGAGGAGAAACCAGTATCAGTCATTCTGTCCACATCCTAATAGGCCAGATTAATAGCTGGCTTTTGTCTCTAGCTTTTTCTGCATTTTTCTGCAAAAACAACAGCCGTGGTTTCTGCATATTGTAAGTGGATTCAGCATCTGCATAGATATAATTATAGCAACCCACCCATATGGAATGAATTGCTTTAGAGAGAAAGCTCCATGGGTTGCGCTCCCAGAATCTACAATAACACAAATACATAATTTTTTGTCTTATACAGAACTGTCCTCAGTTTGGAAAAGGCAGAAATAAATGACAAGTGGAAAAACACTCATCAAGTGATATTCTGCATTTTACAGTACTGAAAACTCAGCAGGCAAAGAAACTCCAGCCTATTTGGGTGACAACTCTCTTCCTATTCCATCTACAGCTTATAGTAAAGACATATATGTCTGTTTTAATTGTTTCACTGCTACTAGAGGGACTGATTGGTGCATTCAGGATGCTTGAATTTGATTGTGGTGGTGTGTGCACATGACAGTGACAACTAAGGTACCTTGCAGAGATTCCTCTTGCTGCCATTTCTTTTTTTCTTTTTATTTTCCTCTTTGGAAGCACCAGTGACTCTGACTAAGCAAGAGTAAATAATGGATCACTGAAAAATAGGAAGCAAGCAGATTGGCCTTGACCTTCAGCTCTACATGATGCTCTACATAATGCACTCTCTCAGGTATGCAGAAATGAATTCTGATTTTGCTTGGCAAAAATTGTTCATTTGTTTTGCTAATATATCTCCTGAAGAAAGTCAATTTCTCTTCCCTTTTTCCCTGCCTCCCATTATACTTGGGTACTTCATGCCTCTCCCAGTGAACAACTAATTCAATCGATCAATCATGCAAGAAAATACCTTAATGATATACTGTGCATGTTTAGATTAATAAATGCCCCCAATAAAACCACTGGAAAGTTTGTTTGGATAACACAGACAGGAATTATTAATTATTTCTTACTGTTAATGATTCTATATTAACTACTTTTCAATTATAGGATTTCTGATGTATAAGAGTAATCTGTGCATAAACAGTCACTTTTCAATATAGTTAGAGACATCAGTACTTTCATTTTAATGGCAATATTTCAATCATTTGGAGAGGGTAACTTCTGACAATTACAGCAAATGTAGTTTTGACCGCTCAAGATTTAAAATAATTACTACAGACAAGTGTATGAAAAACTGAAAACTAAAAATGCATATAAGTCATGTCTCTGTAAACCAAAAGGCCAGTGCCACCATCCTCTCTCCACATGGATGCTTACAAGCCCCTTCCAATGGAAAGGTTCAGCAGCCTTGTCATCCAGACAGGACCACTGTGTTGGCCAGAGAGAAGTTTCAGATATGTATGTCTCAAATCATCCTGCCAGGACTCTGACAGACATCCCAGGAGCTGAAACTTTCACGGGTTTAAAAATTTTTGCTCCCCTGCACTTATAGCTTATCCAGTTATTTTCGTGCATAATTCATCTTTGTTTTTTTAACTGAATCTCAGGTATGTGAAATTCAGCTAAGTTCAGGCATTTATTGTAAGATGAAAGCTCAAAACACACTGATCTCAAAATGTGTTAGGAGGATTCATGACTAACCTTTTGAAATAAGATTGATCCTGTTTATGGTAATTTTTTTTCAAAATTTTATTACAGATGTACTTACAACAATAATAAGCAGCGATTTCCTCAGCAAGAACAGGATTTAATATTACAGGACATAAAAAGTTATTCACAAAAAATGCTACAGAAACAGCTCTCTGTTTGGCAGAGCATGGCACACTAAAAAGTGGATACTCTACATTAATTCTGAATATTGCTGTGTGATATATCCATCTGAACACTTCTGCAAACGTGGATAATATAATCTCTCACATGCAGTAACTATTGAGGATTTTAATGTCAACCTTTGCTTACGTCTACAGATAAGCCAACACACAGTCTACATTTGGTTCTCACATAGCATATGTATTTCAGTGACACTGAATTTAAAATAGTAGATTCTAGCAAGAAAAAAATGAATCTGGTTAACTCATTCTCCAAATATTTAACACACATCAGGCAGCAGAAACATACAGTTTCCCTATTTAACACTCAGGGAATTTGTGACCTTGAACTCCTCAACAACTGCTGCTAATCTTCCTCCTTAAGCAAGGCTTGCATGTTCTGTTAGAACAAAACTGAACAGTGACATGAAGTTCATGCTAATTTCATAAAACATGTATCTTGTGCTCTTACAGCTCATTTTAAGTCAGACTGATCTGAGCAGCTTTAACTTTCTTCCATTTGCACCTTGACTTCTTTGGAAAAATACATTGTTCAGCAGTACTGCACTTGAAATAATTACTGACTTAAGCACCTTAATTTGTTCATTCTTTCTACAGTTGCAATCCGTGTATAAAATGATGTATAACAGATGTACAGTAATTTTAAAAAATTCAAAATTAATTAAATTCAAAACAAAACCAAACCACCCAGATCTAGCACACACCTTACAGCCTGCCCTTCTGTGCAGCCCCTGTGGGCTGGGACTCAGCTCGCTGTGGTTCTGACTCCATCAGCATTCTCTCATCTGATAAAGCTCTCCAGCAAAGCAGTCCATGCTTCTCTCAATTTTCACCAAATGCAGATGATTGGCACACAAGCTGAATTATGGAACTAGTTCAATAGCAGTTGGTCAATAAATGTTTTGGAGATCTCATGCTTTGAAAGGTGTTCTACTGGTTACTTCTACTGCTACTGCAGATATATTCTGCTTTAGTGGTATTTCCAATTCACTGTTCGGTTTTCTGATGGATCATTAACCAGCTGGCAATGTGCATAGGACAGCTATATGTAACAAAATTAATTAAAAGTAAATTCTGCCATATTCCCAATTCCTGTAATAGCTCAAACTTATTTTTTCTTTGCTAATTTTTTTTCCTAAATTAATTACTTATGTTTTTTGGGTTGCATTAATATTAACCAGACTTCTGATTAATATTGCTGATGAGACTGCAACTGTTAACACAAGTCCAAAATCTCCAAAGATGGCAACTGAGAGTTCTTAACAGGCAACGCTTCTAAGCTTTTGCTTTTCAGATGAGGTTTAAGTCAAAATCCCAGGCAACTCTGTGACAAATGTTCACTAAACACCAGTAACTGTTTCAGAAAAACCCTAGCCATTCCTTCAAATAACAAAGCAAACACCCCACACAGAGAGAATTTATCCAAACCCTTTTATTATGCTAAATGCTCCCAAACCCCCCAAAAATATAGGATGCAGAAAGCAAATTCCTTAATACTCAGTGAACAAGCCTGGTCACACACACACAGTCTGGGGTACCTGTTGTCTGGATTTCTAGGATGTCAGCAGTTGACTTTAGAACACTTTCTCCCTTTCCTGGGATAAATACCATAAAGAGAGCTCAGAATATTAAAATCTTCACATTTACTCTTCCTTTGACAGGAAATAAAGCTACACAGCAATATTAGAAGATGCTTAATATATATTCTAAATTAAAATTAAATAAAATCCATGGTGGTTGCCTTGCACTTCACAGCAGACTTACTGCCTTAGAAAGGAGAGTTCTCCCTGAGGTGCCCAGGGCTCTTGCCACAATGCAAATTAACAGTGAGGGCCACAAAGAAAAGCATTTTCTACCTTTCTTACCCTTCCTTGTCAGCAGAAATAACACACTCCATAGTTTCTACCTCTGTCATTGAATAATCTGTATTAGCTTTGGAGGTTTAAGACTAGATGTCTACTATTTTGTTATAATATACATATAATGTAGAAGGACAAACAGGACTAAGCCAACTTGGTTTCTCTGGAAATTAATGTACACTCAAAAATGCACTTGTAGTCATGGATTCAGGGGATTTGTGTGTGTGTGTGCTTGTTTGTTTTTATATGGGATTTGAGATTAAAATCTAAATGTGAAGCAAAAGTTGAATTCACCATCCACAACTGTCAGTGCTCAACACCCTTCTCAACTTCTGCACAGAGACCTGGAATGTCCATTTTTCAGTGAATGTCCTTTTTCATGAAAAGTTTGAAGAAGACACTGTGAATATTTTATTAATTATTTTAATCTCCAGAAGAGCCACAGAACAGTGAATTATTTGGGCTGCCCTATAGGTCCTGATTAAAAGGGCACACAGTAGTAATTTAGAAGCCACTTCAGCAAGAATCTTTTCTCGCTTAGCCAGGGCTGAAAGCAGATTTAGGGGAAGGTGTGACCCTTAAAGAGTCAGCTCTCAGGCAGACAGGAACTGGGGAGCCCCACATCTGTGGTGGCCTGGAGTCACACGAGACCACCAGCACTTCCCAAACAGACAGGAGTGGCAGAGGAAGAAGTAACTCTGCATTGTGATGGGGGGATTGATGCATAACTCACAGATTAGTTGAATTAGTAAAACTGTGGCCTAATTAAACCCTCTCTCTTGCATCTTGTCAAACTTCCAGCGTATCTGGGACACTGAATGGCACCAGTGAGCAGGGTGGCAGCTGCCAAGGATCCCTTTGCCTGCCAGGCTTCATTTTTAACACTGTTTTGCATAATATCAGAGTGCAATCAATTTTGTATTGTATCAGTACAATAGCTGAGATTTTGATTATATCAACAGAGTATATAAAATAGCTCAAATTTTGGTTAAAACAATTACAAAATGTGAATTCTTAAACCAGGTATTGCGTATGGAAACAAGGTGTTGCGGGAATACATGTTCCCTGAGCAGTTATTATTTATTTTTTAGCTACTTATAATTCATATTTACTAAGATTACAAAACATTACACTGCTTGATTCACAGTATTTTACATTATTGACCCTTTTTATGCAAAAAATGCAGAATTTAACAACGTCATTATCACCAAAAAGTAATTATCTTGCAGATTTCCCAGAAAAATATGAGTTCAGTTGATATAAACAGAACACCAGTTCCAGTAAAAGTGACAGACACCTGCATCAGCTCCCAGTTCATTGGGGTGATGTGCTACATATGGATGATGCTGCTGACCCTAGGTCATTTTGGAGCTACTACATGTGACCCAAAGCACAGAAAATTGTACAGAGACAAGTAAAATAATATCCCAGGCAGCAAACACAGAGACTGCATAAAGAAAGGTTCACTACACACATAGCACCCTAGCTCCAGCGTGCAGTTCAAAAATGTTAGCAACAGCAGTGGCATTTGGGAAATTTTAGTGCCTTCCTCTCATCCAAATACTGAGCAATTCCTGAAATCTGTCCTGTAGAAAACAGCAAGCACTCAAATTTGTAATGAAATTAAACATGTCCAGAATGCCAAAGCCATCACTGTCATGTTGCTTGTCTGGGGTGGTCATGACAGAGGACTCACTGTTAAATTTTTCTTTTATTCTAATTCATGCCTTCATAATTTTAGCTTTAAACTCGATGCATTTTTTTCTTTGCATTGTTACTCAATGACACTTTAGGTTCAATGAGGAAAAGCTGTGGAAGAGAGAGATGTTTCAACACCATGATTCATACAGATTTCCTGTCAAGGAATGTTAACTGCCCTTTCCCATAAAGTTCCACTCACATCTTCTCTCAACAGGAACAACAAAAGCTCAGGGAAGATGTTTCCTTTATGCAGGCATAAAGCTTCTTCACAACCATTTCAGGCTTATCCCTGACTTTAATATATTCACAGTTGGAATAACAATAGTTGTTGCCATCAATATATTCCTGAAACTGTCTCCATGTCTGTCAACACTTCCTAATTCAACAGACTTGGGTAAAAGCACCATTCTTCTGCTTCTTCTCTGGCTGGCAAAATGGGGCTACATTATCAGTGAGAAAAACAACCTTTTGAAAATCACCAAGAAACTGTTGTATGAGCACTTCTGATAGGAACAGAACTCAGCTCTTGACCTCCTGGAACAGTTTTGGATACTAGCCTAAATTGGCAACCACTCCAGACAGAAAACTGGGGAGAGAGGACAGGGAAGGAATGCCATAAAGGAACTCCCTTCCCCATCTCAAGTAGAAGAGTGAATTAAGAAATGCTCTGAGGCCTAAATCATGTGTGTAGTTCTACAGCTCGATCTTTGAGCAATAGTGAATAATACAAATGCTGCAGGTTCTCTCTACATCTGCACATATTTCTTGTGCAATCTTTTCCAAAGAGGGTTGCTCAAGCAGAGGTCTACATGTGCCTACTAAACCATAATGAAAAAACAGATCACTTCATTAGTGTAGTATGGCTAAGGCACAACCTGAGTTAAACCAAAGGCAGAAAAAGGCTTATGAAAATATAAGTGTTCAATGAAGTAGCTTAGTTTTGTCACAGTTTATCACTTCATGGAAAGTACTGTTTAACTGAATGTATTGTGAATGCATCAAAAGTTCTCTTAATTTTTAAGCACACTGTGGATTGAGAGTGACTCATTTGCTATGAGTATTGGAATACTTGATCTTTAAAATGTGTGATGTGAATGGGAAGATGTGATAAGATAGAGTTTCTTTTTGCTCTACAGGATAAGTGTAACACAGTCACTAGAACTTTTACAAAAAGCCCTAAGGCTCCGAGTCTCTGTGTGAAAGGACTTGCAATTTATAGTGAAGCAATAGATAAAGAGAATCATGAAAACATTAAGGGACGTTTTTTCTTTTTTTTTCTTTTCTGGGATGCTTGTATGCTTTGCCTGCGGCATCATTCCAAGAAAAGTTAGGCAGCTGTAAGATTTATTGGCTGGGACCAGAGCTTAAATGCAATTTTCTCTCATCACATTCATACAAAGATATTGCATCTTCCTGTACCTTCCTAGCTAAGAAAGGCATATTTAATTGCTTCTGTGACAGGTTCTGGTTGGGGGTTTTGGGAACTCGCTTCTATTGCAGTGTCAAGTAACACCACAGCACTGTGTAGAGCTCCACTCCCAGTGTGCATACTGAAGTGTGGAAACTTAAAATTTGTTTACAAGGAGCACTGATGTGAGCAAAATTTGATTGCTTAAATGTTTATAGAAAGCAAACACAGAGGTAAGACACTGCCTAGAGCAACTGGGTTTAAAATCAAGGAAACAAATCTAAGAATTAGGAAAACTTCTAGCTTGGGTAAAAACACTAGTTCTAAATGATTCTTAAACTAAACTCAGTAAATTGTATTAATTATGTCCTAGAACACACTGAGGAATGGCAGCTTATTAAACTGTAGCTAGATAGAGCCTGTAGCCACAGGACAAGGAGTAGGAGTTTTAAACTAAGAGAGAGCAAATTCAGTCTAGATAAAAGAAAAAAATAAATTATAGGGGTGGTGAAACACTGGAATAGGGAGATGTGGTGGGTGCTCCAGTCCTAGAAACATCCAAGGACAGGTTGGATGGACTCTGAGCAACCTGATCTAGTGGAAAAAGTCCCTGCTCATTGCAGGGGGGCTGGACAAGATGACCATTAAGGGTCCCTTCCAACCCAAATAATTCTATGTTTCTGTAATTATAATGTCAATAATAAGCCATTATAATATTAAATAATTGCATACACATATATCTATTTCCCTACATACAAATTTAAAATGTCAACATTTATATGATGGACATATTTCTCCTTCAGCCTTTGGAGTCTTCAGCTTCACTACTGACTAAAACAGGGTTCACAAGAAATGCTGGATGGACAGAACAAGATTCTAACTGGCTGTATTTCCTGGCAAGTGAGGACATGGAATCCCACATTACTGTCTTAGCTGACAGAAATTAAAAAAAAAAAAAAAAAAAAGAAATCCAGATGTCTTTATCAAAAGCTCTGGCAGCAGCCTCCTGACATCTTGACTAATAAAGTTCAAATATTAGAGTAAACACATCTAAGAACTACATCAGGTTGTCAGCAATGCCCAAGCTATTGGATGTGTTCAATAAATTGCCTGAAAGGGGACTGGAGAATTTCTTGAGAACAGAAGAGAAAGTGAAGTGCCACTGAAGTTTATCTAACAGGCTCATTAAAATGTGCTTCTTCCTTCAAGCACTGTTCCAAGCTTCCCCACAGAAGTTACAGATACCAGACAGCGTCCAAAAAATTAAGAATCTGCCTTATAATCCAGGCCAATCCCTATTTGTAAGATTTCCTGTTGATAATACCCGAGGCACCTCACCCTCTTCCCTACATTTAGTGCCATCCACCTGGAGAGAACATGGGCTGCTGACTGGCCAGGCAGAACCAATAACATTTATAGGTTTCTTTCTCTACTTATCACATCTGAATGGCAGCAATTATTTTTTTTTTAAATCCTTGTATTTCTCAAATAAAAAGTTGACTAACAGAAGATACATAATAGGAGAAAGCAATTTATGATTATGATGTTTAATCCTTCATTTTTACTAATACTTTAGTGTTTTCCCTGACAAAATAAATCAAAGCATCTGACACAACATCTTTGCAAGATAATACTAAATGTCTTTTTTTTTTTTTTCATATGGAGAGGTACTATGTCAATAACTGTCCTCTGAAATGGGTGTTTAGGAGATTATTTCCTTGATTGCCATTGAGATATCTCCATATATTCTGATCTGAAAGCACCTGTGAGTTATTATTATGGCTGCTGCTGTTCATGCCCTGAAAACAGCCAGCCTGTGGTTGTACTGCACATCATCAGCACAGGAGTCCTGTGCTTTGCCTTTCCTCACAAACCACCACTGAAAATTTGTTTCCAGCCTTAATCTGCATCTTTCCTCCTCTCATGCCAGAGCAGCACATTTTCAGTGAGAGGACTGCACCCTACACAAAGCTGCCTCCTTAACAATGCTAACAAACCACTTGCCACCCAGCTCAAGGCTACCTGTCTTTTTCCCACTGACACCTTCATGCTCTCAGTGCTCTGACTAGTCCTGATGAAAGGGAGGCTTAAATGAAGTATGGATTTTCCTTCAGAGGTTTTCTGAACAATACCTTCACATACTACTAAGAGTTTGGAATTGCAATCAGAAAAAACAAAAACGCTCCAAAGTAAAGAGCTACACTATTGCACTCTTGTTTCAAGGGCAGCAACACAACCCCGCTCTGTTTAACCCTGCAGGGGAAGAATGTGAAATAACAACAATTTCTAAAAATTATATTTTCATATTCATAACACAATAAGAGAATAAGTAATACCCTTTCCTTTCCATAACCCTGAGTAGTCAACATATGAAATGTATCTTCTCATTGGCCAGGCATTGGTGATTTTAAACAAGAGGAAAAGGAGAAAAATACTTGGAAGATGATGCCATTTATGCTGTTTCTGCTTTAATTATCTGAGGAGTAATAATGTCTCTAGGTCACAGCAATGCACACTGGAAAAAAAGATTAAGAGGGGTGAAAGGAGATGGGCCTGGATTAGCTCCTTTTTATAACTTCTCTGTGGGAATCCAGGATATTCCCCTGGCTTCCCTGTACACCTTGAGACCCGGGCAGGGGGCTCAGAGGCTTTGTCACAGTGCCCAAAACCCCTGTGGATTTGATTTCAGTCCCTGGGAAAAATTACCATCATTACGGGAAGAATTACAAGTCACAAAAAATAAGTAGAGCATAAATTAGATTGTTAGAAGGTAGAAAAGTGAATTTATAAAATTGTTTGTGATAAGGGGTCCAGAGACAAGATGGAGGAATTTGGGCATGGTATGTCTTTCTTCTTCTTCTTGGCATCCATCTTTTGGGTTAGGATGGCACTTTTGGATTGGTTTGGGAGAAAGCTGGACAGTGCCATGTAAGTGTCATGTATTGGAAAGTAATTGTAAACATCATGTAGGAATTTATAGTATAAAAGATAAGACCTGCCCATAGGGGCAGGCAGTGTGCCACCAACTGACCTGCTGGACAGACCTCTGTAGGTCAGGGAAAGAATCCCTTAGATAAGAAAGAATAAACAACCTTGTAAACCTCAGAAAACAGCTTCTGACTCTTCCTTTGTTGCTCAAGCTGGAAAACAAGAACTCTAAAACCACCAAATGCTGTGCGGTGAGTGATCTCAGACTCAGAGAGACGTCACTGATCACAACACTTCTGGTTGGCACAACCATGGGGCAAATATTATGTCCTTGCCATATGAAAACACACCCTTATAGGATCTCCTTCAGCAGTTATGGAGCACTGTTTGGATAAATGAATGCAGGCACCTTCAAATCACCTGCAGTGTAGAGCTACAAGCAAGGCCCACTGATGGAATCATGCCCAAAACAGTGGCACAGGGAAAGCTCAGAACTCGGCTGAGATTAAGCACTGCTAAAGAAAAAAACCCAAATCACAAACAAAACAAACTAAACAAACAAACAAACAAAATCTAGTACTTAAAAGGTCATAGCTGAAAAGAAAATTAGGTACTTTTTTTTTTTTTTTTTTTTTTTTGTAAGTAATAAAAGAAATCAGAGCCAGTTTTCTGAAATGAGCCAGAAGCTAAGTGTTTTAGAGAACATCCTGGAGGAATAGGATCTCCCTTATTCAATGAAGCTTCTTTTTCCCGGAAAAATGCCACAGAGTCAATTTCTACTTCACAGTTGTAGCACTGGGAGGACAAAAAGGAATGACCATGTACTTTTAAAAGAAAGCATCGAAGACATCTTCTTTTCACTGAAGCATTAATTATATGATCATGAATGCTTATTAGTCTGCAATTCCAGAGCCCAAAATTTATTCCCATTAAAAAAAAAATATTCTCCCATAAACTGCATAACAAATGCACCAAAGATTATGGGCTTTGAAACTAGAGTGAAGATTCATTGAAACATGAAATAACTCATCTGCAATGGGAAAAATCTAATTGAGATTAGGAAAACAAGAATTTACTAAGAATCATTACAGTCAGAAAAAAAAAAAAAGCCAAAAAGAAAGAGACAAATCAAGATTTATTAAGAGAAGATAGTCCTAGAATTTATACTACCTCAATTTTTATATATCTGAGTGTTTTGGTTATCAGATATGCTCCCACCTTTATAAGAATAACAATTCCATTTTATTAGAACTACCCATAACCTTTTATGCCTTTTAAAAATATATATTTCCTGCAAAAAATAATACACTTAAAAGTACCAACATATTTTCAAAAAACAAAGACAAATAAACCTTGATGTCATTGATTTATCTTGATAGCTAAAACAATGTCTGGAGCTTTTCTTTATGCTTTAACTTAGTAATTTTCCATGTTTCAATGGGAATTTATGTATCTTCAAAATGAGAGAAGGGTGCTGTGTAAAACTCAGGTGTTAAAAGAAAGCAGTAAATAGGAGGTTTTAAATTTCCAGTCTATGACTTTTTTTTTTAAGCTAAATATATACAGGCAAAAAAAAAAAAAAAAAAAAAAAAAAAAAAAAAAAAGGAAATCCAACACAAAACAAAACAAAACAAAACAAACAAACAAAGAAAAACAAAAAACCCCAAAAAACAAACAAACAAACAAAAAAAAACCTGAGAGCAACAAAACCCAAATCTTACAAAAGTAGAGGAAATAAAGGAAAATAAAGCTCTGACACAACTCTGGGTCTAGTTTTGGTCCAGTCATTTCTGTGGAATATGAGCTCCTGATGTTGTCTGAGTCAGAAAAGCAAAGACAACTCCCTTCCTCTCAAGATGTCTACAGCTAAAAAATCCTGAACCTGGGATTCATAAACCCATTTCAAAACCAATGGCAGGATATATAATTTTGATCAGATAACAGCTATTACAAAGCATAATGACAAGATTCATGCCATCTATAAAATGGCAGCCTCCATGTAACATAAGCCTGAATAACGAAAATATAACACATTGAAATACATCCCTTTTATTTTTTAACTGTTCAACAAAGACAATGGATCTAGTGAAAACTGGAAAAAAAGATATTTTCATGCAGATGTTTAAATAAATAATAAAACTTTGTAAATTGAGTGTGTAAAATAAAATATGGACTCTTAAAAGTGGTAGAAGTTTTTTGAATATTTTTTCCCTACAACATCAGAAATATTTTTCTCTACAACAGCAATTGTTTTCTTCAGATGATATAATTATTTTGTCTTTAAGATTTATGATGTAAGTTAATGAATTTTATGCTTTGAGTTTTTCTTTCTCCTTACTCCTGTATATATTTTTGAAAGTCTGTCATCATGGCTTACAGAAAAAATCTTAAGAGAACTATCTAGCACACGAATCAGTGTCTTCTTTGCTACATTAGTCTTATGCTAAGTTGAAAATTACTTAGTCTCCTTCTCATCCTGTTGAAGAAAGGAACTTGGTCCAATTTCAAAATTTAACAAACATAACGTAGACTAGGGAACATATAATGATTTCTTATTTTTTAGACTCTTATTCCAGTAGTCATACTCTATTTGTAGGGAATATTTATTATTTTAATTTTTCTTAAATGAGGAATCAGAATTTAAATATAAAACTTACTCAACAGTACTACTAAAAATTTGACTTAGCAACCAAAACCAGATTTTACCCCAGGAGTCTTAAGTGTTCCTTCAAATTACAGTGAAATGTCTTTTATATCTGTTCCCTAACAGATATAGCAATGGCAAAGCTATAAACCTGCTGCAAACATAACCATGACACCAGAAGGCAAACTGATTGCATCTTATGAGACCCAGACTTCCATCTAAATGTGTTTCAGTAGCAAAACTCACTTAGGCAAGTCCTGAGCCTATTTCCCCTGTAATTTCTCAGCAGGAATCAGCATAAGCAATACTTTGATGATCATATTTCTACAGGATTACCTGCTACAGGCAGTACCTTCCTTTGCCTCTGGACAAAATAAAATAAATTAACACATTTCTCAGAAAGGCAATTCCAAAGGACTGAAGTATGTCCTGTGCCTCTGTGGGGATCCATGCATTCCTAGCTTTTTCATACATATTAGGTTGTTGCATTTTTTAAACAAACAAAAAGGTAGAAGAGCTCCCCACAGTTTCAGCAACATTTATCCCTTTGGGAGTTTTTTCATGCATCTTTCTTTTACTACCATCCTTTCATGACAAATTCTGCAGTTATTTTCATTGCCAAAAATAATTTTAAGGGCTCTCCTCGTGTCTGAAGAGAAATACTAAATAGTGGATGGCACACAGAGCCTCCATGCAGGAACTCCTTAATACCAAGCACTGTTCCATCAACAAATTCCTCTAAATTCAGAAAACTCCTTCTCTGCCTCATCCCAATCTGACTGGCTCAAATGGGGATTGCATCCTCTCAACTCAACCTTCAAACCAGTAGTTTACTTTCCCCCCCCCCCAGTTTCCCCTGCAGTAATAGCTGAGGTTGAATTAGCCCTTGAAGATCAGCAGCACTGAAGTGGTGATGCCCTTCTCCAACACCAAGGAAAAGTACAGCTTCTGTTCCCTGTTTATGTCACATTTTCATCCTTTTCATCTGCAGAGTAACACTAAAATGAACAAACCTCATGGGTCATGTGCATGGTAAAAGCACAGCCTCTGCCTCCCCCATGCTGGGGCAGGGACCCTGCTCTGCCTGAGGAGGATCTCCCCAGAGCTCACCAGCCTGCATCCTGAGATCTACACACAGACTTCAGGGACTGATCTGAAAATATAAATGCCCTCATAGAATTAAGTGATGGCATTTGACCTCTATTTTGACACAATACTGAGAATTTCAGATTTTCAGACATCATGAAGTTAGAATTCAATTTGCAGGGTGATATTCACCTTCCTTGAATTATTTAAAAGTATATCTTAGAAATGTTATTTTGTTGGTTTTTTTTCTTCCTTTAGATGCCCCCATATAAACTCAGAACAATCTTTTGATTAAATTACTGGGAAAATTTGTTCTGTCATGGCAGGAAGTCCTCCAACATTAGACTTGATTTTCCATCTCATCGATTGTATTTAAATGGCATTTAACAAGCTGAGAAAACTCTCAGAGAATACAAATCTTTCTTCCCAGGGTTCATGAAGCTACATATGAGTAATACCAAAATCATTTCATTGGGGTTATTTTGGAGTTGGTACAGCTGCTTGTAACTGAAGCTAGACTCCTGCCTACAGAGTGGTTTTGAACATGAACAAGATTTGAGGGGCCTTTTACAGGTCCTATTTATCCAAGTTATACAGAGTGAAAATAAATGTTTAGTGAACTTCAAAATAAATGCAAGTTCTCAGTACTAATATCTGTGAAGTCTCAATGGCATGATATCATCAACATTCAACAAGCATCTGTATTTCCATCTCACATAATTAGTACTGCACTTGGAATTTTTGAAATTTCAAATTCACAAGACAGAGAAATAACATATTAATTTTAAAGAACAAGTCATATCTAGGAACAAAATAATAATATAAATGCACATAGTATTTTATGTATTTTTTAGCTTTTCTTTGTAAAATTAAATGCAAGCATTTTTTGTGTTTTGGCTTATAACTAGTTGAAACATTATTTAAAATGATGCAATTCCAAAGTTTAACTGTATAGAATTCAGACTGTATTTAAAATAGTCTCTACCACTGTGAAACAAGTTAAAAAAGAAATAATGAAAAAGCCTAACTTGTTATTGAAATTAATTTAAAATAGTTATTCTTCAGCTCTGTCTGGATTTGCTAAAATGCAGCCATCACCCAGACCAATGCTAACCACAATGAGAATTAACCATACACATGGCTTTTTCTCTTAGTCAAATCATTTCCAAGTGACTTAGAAGTTACAGTAGGATTAGGTAGAATCTGTCATTTAGAAAAACAAAACAGAAAAGCAAAAGCAAAAGTCAACAAGCAAACAAAAAAAACAAACTAAACCAGTGTCAACTAAAACAAACAAGGTACTTGTGCTGCGTTGTCTCTGGACTGAATGGATGGATGAATGGCAAAAAGCAGTGAGAAAATAGACTGTGTTACTTTTGTATACAACAGTAAAATATGAAAAAGGAATATTGGTCAAAACTGAGGCTGGTTCCAATAGTAAAAAAATATTCTGAAATCACAAAGATTAGATATTTTCTCAGTATACTAATGCCATATACTTTGATTGGAAGCACAATGAAATTTGAGACACAAATCTGTTGTAATTTGATAAACTGAGGTAGAAGAAAGATTCACATACCCTGACATCTTCATCTGTTATTTTGTATTTCCCCATGGCTAGCACTGCATAGCTCCATTTTTTTACTGAGAGTGATGCTTTCCCAAAACAGCAACAAAAAAAAACCTGTTAGTAACAAGACAATTAAAAAAATAACCCTAAGTATATAATCACAAAGTCAGAAGCCCAGGTATGTACCTGACTTCTGATACTTGAACCTCTAAAGTAAATACAGTAAAACAGTAAATGCCTACAGCATAATTGAAATATCTAGCCAGAACTTACAGGAACTGTAAGTAAATTTAATTTATTTTTCAGAAAAGTTGTTCAGGGATACAGAAAAACAAGCCTCAAGTTGGCTTTTGGCTTTAAAAAGTTCAGAGGTTTCATCTATCAGAAAAATATCAAAACTGAACAACAACAGTCTTAGAAATTAGGAGACAAAATTAAATTCAGAATAATTTCAAAATAAGCAAATTGAAAACATTCCAGAGCACTGAGTATCGTGGAGTATGAATCTAATATCCAATTCAAAAAATCAAGTTTTCAAAATTTCAGGTTTATTTCCTTCTTACAACCAGGCTGATCTGAAGCAGCTTTTCTTCCATCTTGCTCTGATATGAATATTTAATTTGCTCACATTCCTTTTTAATCTCCTGCTAAAATAATCCCTTGAACATACTTATATGTCTGAAAGTTTTCCCATCTATTTGGTTATATTTAAGGTGTTCAAAACCACACAGCTATTTGACTGAGTCTAAAGCAATTTACAGCTACAAAATGATGGAGACAGTTTTTCTGGTCACTTGGCTTAGCTACCACAGCAGCAAAGCAGCAAAGATGGACTGAGCCAAAATTCCTTGAAGCCAGCAGAGTTTTCTCTCAAAGAATTCCCATTTCCAGGGCATTAGGATAGCTGGTTTCAGGTTTCTGTAAGGGTTTTGTGTTGGGCATCTCTCTAACAGGTCAGGGGGATTGACTCAGGCATGTTCCCTGATTTCTCTAAGTGAACAGGGAATAAATGGCTCAGAGATGTGTGAGAGATTTAAATCTATTGACTGTCAGGTTAGTGGTAGATTAGGCTGACACAGATCAATGTTTGTTAGCTCTGGAAGGTTCATCTCTGGCCAGTCACTGAAATAATTTCAGAAAATCACAACTTTACTTTTGCAAAAAGCAACAAACATCCCTTACTGCTATATACCATCACTGTATCATTATCCTTTATGTATTTATCTATTTTACATATTATTTTACTCTAATTGCAGGTAATACTTCAGCAAAGAAAGGGCTGAGACATGTTCTTCTTTAAGCAGCTACCCACACCTGCAAGGATCTTTTCTCCCTCCCATCACAGCTTCATTTCCATAAGAGCTTTTGATTAAAGGGAACTACCTAATGCCTTCTGGAAATCCCAGCAAGCTGTAACAAATGGCAAACCCAATTTGATCTAAGCATGAATTCCCTTTACAAAGACTCTTCCCCGCTATATTGTACTTAGCTTCTGTGCTCCCCTCTTCACTGTTTGCTATGGTTTCTCCACATTTGGCATTTCTGTAAAGATAAAATAGAAGCACTTGAGACTTCCTATCCCCCTGCTCTGAGGCCAGTATTTATTTGAGTACAACCCAATTCCTAGTCCAGTAAGTTTCTAATTCTTCCTGGTAAGTACACGCCTATACATCAAACCAAAACCTTATGAAAACCATCACATACAGAAATATAATCCCTGAAAAAGGATTAGTCATGAACAAATCTTTGTGAGCTGTTTTGCCACCCATTGTATGAAAACACTGAACTAGAAGCGAGGTAAACTCTTTTTTTTTTTTTGTTTTTTTTTTTTTTTTTTTTTTTTTAATTTTGGGAGGATCAGGCAACTCATTCAAATCCTGAAATCCTGTAGCATTTGTTTGTTTGTTCCATGAAGACTTCTTGTCCTTCTTGGCCTATGGGCACACCTTACAAATAAGCCATGCAGATATTGTGTGAGCAAAATTTTCAGAAATGGATAATGATTGTGGATGTTGAAGTTTAGTGGCCTCAGAAAGGACTATACTTTTCAGATGGCAGGTGCTTAACTTCTTAAAGTCTTTAAGCCATCTTAAACTGACTTCTGAGACACTCAACCTTACCATTTACTTTTCAAAATGTCAGCCTCTGTACTGCAGACAGCTTAATGCCACAAAAAGAGCCTTTTTGCTTTCTAAAGCAGCTCAGATTAAAGTTATGTAATATATAGATAACCATGAGCACTTTGCGAACCAAAAGGCTTTGTAATGTTTCAATATACTGTGAATTTTGTTTGCCACTGACACAACTCTGCAGTTTCTTTAATTGCTTTCTTGTTTCATGCCTGAATCAATGGTATGACAAATCTCAAATTCTGTCAGTTTCTTCAGTTTCCTGAAGGCTGAGTTTTTGTCAGTATTGTGCCTGATACAGTAGAAATAATCATCATCTAGATATCAAAACAGTTATTTTGCACTATTATTAATCCACTAAAAATAGATAATTAAATGAAATCAGATACAAGTTGAGAGAATGTAATAATTTATCAGTGGATGGCAGGTTGAGAATCAACCTGAATTTCATATATACCAGAATTTTTTCTAGTAACAGAAATGGAAAAAAAAAACAAGTACAGAAAGTACAAGAAAATGGATTATTTTTCAATTGTCTAAATTGTTAAAAAGTATGAGAAAAATCAAGAGAAATCAAAAGAAGTCAAGTCAAAAGATTAATTGAGTTTATCTGAAAAGCCAAGCACAGTTAACAGATTTATATAGGAGTTGGCTTTGTCAGACAAATGACGATGCTGTCCTTCATTCTGATCCTTGAGACAGTCTGCATATCATCTTACACTTGAAATACTCCAGTCATGCAGATAACTGCTCCATGGACTAGATTCCACCAAATGTCATTCCTAAAGATGAAGGAATTAGAGGCAAAGTACCTGGAGAAATTCAACAACTGAATAGCTCATGGGCCAAGCACGCACAACAGAAAAACCAAGGATTTGTTTGGATTTAGAGGAAAAGCCCAACAAAACTCTGGCTGCTGGGAAAACACCTTGAGAGAGCTAAGCACAGAGATGCTTTGCACGAGAGCCTGGAAGTCCCACCCATGTTGGGAGCTCATTTCCAGTATTGCATGAGGAGAAAAGGGGAAAAGGATGCCAAGCTCACACCCAACCAACCACCACAGACACTTAAGCTGAGATTCCTCAGGGTCCATCTGGGCTTAGAGGCTGAACAAAAGCATATTCCTGGCAAGCAACTTGCACCTTGAAACTCTGAAAACAACACTCCTTTGTAATCAAGATGCAGCACTCCTTTTAATTCTCCAGTCTATTAAATTCAATTATTGTGGTACACTGCGCTCTTAAAAAGAACACATACAGTCTGTTTTTATAGGAAATCATGTTACAGGATATGGTATTAATTATCTGTACCAAAATGAAATAAGAAATGCAATCAAAAAATTATACACAGATCTGAAAAAAGAACTAATTACAGTAAAACCTTGGTATTTTTGCTAGTAGTCTCAGTCAGGGAAAATGGATATTTATAAGGATACTTCTGGCAGGTTGTTCAGAGTGAAGACATTCACAAAAGAAACTGTGAAATAATTAATACACAAAGGACCTTTTTGATGATACATAAATAGACTTTACTTCAATGAGATGTTGCATCCATATTTAGCAGTGGTGGGATACCAGACCAATTTAACACGATCAGCAAAACCTTAGACCAGATACTAAATGACTGTTGCTTTTAATGAGAGTAGACAATACCTATGCATGTACCCTTACTGTACAGGATACAGGATAGACTATTCCAACAAAGCAGCAGCTGTATTTTTTTTTCTTATGGTCTCACAAATACAATCTAAAGACAATTTCATCTGTGTTATTAGTTAGGAACAGTTTCCAGCAGTTGATATAAATGGCCATCCACGTTTAACTCGTGGCTCCAAGCAGTCATTGGCAAATAACTAAATGGAAAGGAGCATTCTCTCTTTATCATCAATTTAGATACATAATTCCCTCCAATAAAGGATTCCTGCTATTCTCACCATTTTCAAGATATACACCTCCAAGACAGCACACTATTGGCTTCATCAGCACAATTAAACCTTGTATATTGGTTTTGTAATTCTCTCAACCCTGTTTCTCTCTGGGTTGCATTCACCCTGATCAATACATGGTCCTCTGGTGTAACTCTTGTTTCTCTGTCTGTGCTTCCAAGGTCTCTGCTATGACTGTTTAGGCTGTAACATATTCTTACCCTACAGACCAGCAGTGGTTTCCTGCAACCATATTCACAGAAAACATACAACACTTTCTTAGCTAGTGCTATCAGCAATTAATTACAGAAAAGTTATTAAAAGCAGTTTGAGTTTCTCTCTTTCTGGTTCAAAGTGTAGATATTTCTTCTAGGGTATAAAAAGCAACACTGGGGCCACCCATCCCTTCTGCCTGCACTTAAGGCATTAGCAAAACCTTCTTAAATAGGGCACATGATGATTGCCCAAGTCCATAAGGATAGAAAAGGGCACTTCTGTCCCTAATGGCAGCATAATTCCCATGCAATAGAAAAGAACATTCAAATAGAGGTCAAACTTCCATTCTCACTGAGTTGCTATGAGACACGGAAATGAAAAAAGAGGCAGAAGCAGTTACTTGTGTGCCCTTGAAATAGTGAAAGTAAACCACAAGGTCCAAACTCTTGGCCCCAAAACTGCTCTTGTCATTTTCTACCTGTGCCATCTGTGAACTCCAGCTTTTGCTCCTCCCCAAATCAGAGATGTCTCTGTCTCCAAGGGGAACCCTTCTAGGGCTGGGACAACAGGCTGAGGGGGCTGCAAACAAATACTGGGTTAGCAGAAGTGGTTTTGGTACTCCTTAATTACTTCATATTCTAAATAATGTGCATCCTCATCATAAAGGTTTACTTACAATTTTCCTTTTGCATGGTACTACCTTCTGACCTCTGGTGATATTTTGGTAGGAAAATCAAAAGGAACCTTGGGAAGTTCCACTAGTAACTAATAGTGTATTTATTTAGAGACTGATTTGAAAATAAAATGCCAAAATTGAAAAAAGAAGGTAAATCAGTATTTCCACATTTGCCAGGTCATTTGCTTCATAATTCTTCAAAAAATCATAACAATACTGCTATGTGGGTTATGTCCTCCCTGATTTAAAACAAACAAACAAACAAACAAAAAACCCTAATGTCATACTTTATGAGTAAAATCTCAACAAAATCTTGTTGGAGATCCCAAATGTAGCATACTGTATCTTCAGAGTTTTTTTCTTATTCTTCCCCTGAGATCCAGCACAAGCAGTGCTGATGGTTAAATGAGGGACCCTGTAAGTGGAGAAAACACCTCAGCAATGCCCTCAGAGAGCTGCTGAGTGCATGGCAACACCAACTACACACTTACCACAAGGCAGCACAGACATTTGCTGCCTATTTCTCCTCCCTCCTAGGTTTTTTTCTTCAAAGCCACTCATTAGTCTCTTTTTTTAATTATTCCATTAAAAAAAAAAAAAAAAAAAAACCACATACTAAATAAAGGTATATTGTCTGATAAAAAAACATTAAAGTGACCTGATCACTTTTTGTCTGTTGCTTGACAGCCAGAATATTATAACAACTGTTTTGGAACTCTGTCTGATTTCATCACTTTGTACATTTTTCTGTGCAAAAGAAAAAACAGGTTTATTGAAGCAGTTGAAACTTTAGTTTCCCTAAGCCAAGTACATAATTGGAAAAAAAAATAAATTCTTATATCTGCAACAGAATAAAACAAAAAATGGCTCTATATATGTAGTTATATCCAGGTCTCAAAATCACAATGGTCTCTTGTTAGGTTCTGTCAAGTTGTTCTGATCCACAACAGCCTCACATTTTTTTACTCTTAAATGGAAACAAATCAAGCAATTACACATGATAAAGCACTTATAGGTCAGTTTACAGGATAGACGTTTTCTGTAATGTGTATTTTAGTTTTAAATGAGGAATGTAAAAAGGGAAGAGGATACTTCAGATTTTCCTGATTATGCCATTCATTTTCTTTGTACTTGTATTCTAAATTAGACAGCTGTTCATATCTCTAATCATAACAATAAACCTAATCTCCAAACATAAACCATTTAAAAAGTATTTTAATATCCTCTAAAGAAGCTTTCTTGGACATTTTTTTTTTTTTTTTTTTTTAATCATGAATTAAACATCAAAGTAAGAAGAGTTAATAAAATCAATTTACGCAGTCTTCTTTATGTATCAATTATTAATGTGAACCAAGTCATAACAAATTTTTTTCCTTCTCACTATATGCTGTGATTTCACTTACCACTCCTTTTTGCAATGTATTTTGTTTTTTTAGCTTTTTTTTTGTTTACATGCCAGATAAAGACTTTCTGAAACTACAGCTAAGATAAAAACCTATGCAATC
The DNA here is from genome assembly GCA_030060385.1 of Muscicapa striata striata. Lineage (NCBI taxonomy): Eukaryota > Metazoa > Chordata > Aves > Passeriformes > Muscicapidae > Muscicapa > Muscicapa striata. Next base: position 2,550,672 of record JAREIS010000117.1, on the reverse strand, counting down.
TTTAGTTTTCATTTTCATCTTTCTTTTCCTCTATTGTTCTAACAAGTAAAAAATTATAGTGATCATGAAATCAAGATGTTAAAAATAATTGGCCTCAGTGGTATTTTTAATATACACACATGTGCATACAATTTTCAAGCACATATCATGTACTTGCAGATAAATCACAGGCTTTCTATACTGTACTCACAGAAGAGATGTTTCAGCAGATAACATTTTTATAGCTGCTCTTGCATAATAATAACTATGACAAATATAACGCTTCACTCAGTTATTATTTGCTGCACAGTCAAACAGTGTTGCAGTCAAAAACTGTTCTTGAGAAATGACAGAAATACCCATCAAAATTCCATGCTCTGGCGTTTCCCTTGCCCTCCTGTTGGTTTTGTTAATTAATCTTTTCTAGCAAGCATCTGCAGGAAAAAAAAACAGAACAGATACAATCAAAGTAACGATTTGATCTGTATCTAAACCAGACAGAATTCAGACCACCAGGCACAGTAAGAATTAATGAGATGTTACATTTTGTTTGCAGAATTAACATGAAATGTTATCTGTGATATCCTTGATCTAGACAAATATTCAGCACCACTTTTTAGTGCAATAAAATGAAGCAAATCCTGAAAACTAGGTTTAGACACTTGTTCTCATAAATGTCCTTAATTGTTCCTTATAAATTTCCTAATTTCCTGTTACTGCCAAGCTATCTTTTTCTTTTTTTCTTTTTTTTCCCCTTAACATGATTTTTGTTCTCTTCTGGTTTCTGCTTAATTCAGTTGAGAAGGTATTCTAAAGGAATCCATGGACAACCTTTAGATTGAAACCCATGTGCTCAGCTGGGATTCTGCCAACTCCAACACAGTCAAGGTACCACCTTTACCATCTCCATGTGGCTTCCTAATTGCCATAATTTCCCTAAGCAAATTCAGGCAACTGAGAGACCCTTCACTTTCTTTCTTGGAGAGGTGAATACTGACCAGGAAGTCTAAATAAAGAAAAAATATAATAATAGAGATTATTTCAACAGCTGTAGCTTATAAAAAGAATCAACTCAAGATTTTAATCCTGTAAGATACTTGAGCTCAAGGGCTTTTTCTCAATGGTTTTATTTTTCACTCAAGTTCCAAGAGCTAAGAGCTGTCCTAATACTTAATGAGAGAGGATACTGCTCTGAAATAAATAATCACTTATTTGTAGATCCATTTATATTTTGCTACTATAAAACAGTCTTTTTATATTTTATTTTTTAAATCCATCAAGATCCCATTTACACAGGAGTTTTCATCATGCTGTCACTTAAGAAAAAAAAAAAACAAAAAACAAAACCAAAAACATATCCTTTCCATCCCTTCTCTCTTCAACCCAAAAAGCACACAGCCTTCTTCTGAAGCAAACTTCAAGTATTTATGGATGAGGTGGACCCCACCCTTGTCCAAGGGTAGAGGAATAACCTCTTCCCAGGACTGCAGAGTCCAATATTCCAGCAGAAGGAATCTCTAATTTTATGCAACAAAATTCTAATAAATGCTTTTGAGTATTTCCATATTATTCTGGTTTGGGGGGCTTTTTTGGTTTTTTTATTTTTGTTTGTTTGTCTAGTTTGGGGTTTGGGTTTTTTTTGTTTTCTAAAAAGGAATAGCTATTAGGTGTGACTGTATCCTGCACAGTCTATGTGTAGAATTATTATGTCAGACCAATCTCTGTCTCCACCTTACTAATGCCATTATACTTTTTCAGGAAATGTTATCTATTCAATAACTTGCTCCAGTTATCATAATACATTTAGCAGTCAATAAAAAATGGGACATTATTAGATAATAAGATACATGGTTCATTTCCTAGTGTGCATAAAACAGTATCTTATGTGTATGCAACTCTTGCTAATTAGGGCATTCACCTACCTCCACATCTCAGACTTAATAATTGCCATTTTGAATATTCTACATCTTGGCTTGTCCCCTACCCATTTCAAATGCCTCTTTAGTGGCTGCCCAAAAGTAGTTTTTGCGCTTAATAGCAATACATGCAGGATATATAGCTGATGTCACTATATTTGTCTCATTCTCCTCTCCCTGTGATACTTCTTAGCCCTTCTTATTTCCATCCAAGTTTACAAGTTTTACTCTCAAGGTTAATAACTCACTCCAGTGCAGTCAATTTTACACCAGGCATTTGTTTGTATTTCAAACAGTGGTTCCTGTACACTTACATTACCCAGCATTTTCATGGACATGCTACATCAACTTTTCTTGATTTTGCTTAGAAACTGTTTGGGGACAGGATTCAAATTCATGTCAGCTTATTTCAGCAGCAGCACCTCTGAATGCAACATTTCCATTCCTTTCTCAAATATATCCTCTAACATCATAAAGCATCAGCTCAAATATGCAAATAAATGCCACTACGATAATACAAAGAATCATTTGAAAAGTCTCATTAGCAGGCAAAGTAAAATTAAAATTAAAAAAAAATGACCAATAGTATATTTGGCTATTTATTGACAGTTTTTTGCTAATATAGAAAAATACCTAAAGTGACATACAATTATGCTTGGAAATAATTCAATTGGAATTTCCAGAACCTGGGATTTCAGCACTCTTATAGTCTGCTGACATCATCAGAGAAGAAGAGACCAGCTTTTCCCACAACCACTCTTACAAAAGGGATTCCCTTTCCTGGTAATCCAGGTGAAAAATTCCAGCAAGAATCACGTACAGTGCCTTTGTTAGATGTGGGGTTTGGTTTTGTTTTTCTGTAGACAGGCTTAAAAATATTGTTTGTTCTCCCTTATTTATTCACAGTGCTTCATTTGCAAGATCTTTAAAGAGCAAAACCAAATTACTGGCATATATAGCTCCTGAGGTTTATAAAGTAACATCAATTAAACATATTAAAATAATATCCTCTCATTTGCAAGATAAAATGAATCAATATTAGCTGTGCTTTTTGTTTTCTAGATGAAAGCTGTAGGGTTTCACCTTGAATAATGCATGACTGCTTGGATTAAAACAAAGGAAAGTACAGACATGCTTTTTTGTGTTCTATTATCCATTTGGTGTTTTATAAGGAAATCCAATTGCACCTCTCTCATCAAAGGCTGAAATTAATTATAAAACCATATTTATCTAAAATGCTGCTGCATTTATGCAACTTTCAAAGAAGACAACATCATGGATATTTATGGATACTGTATATTGTAAAACTGTACAATATACTGTGCACACTTATATTACTGTACAATTAGCTACAGGACTTATACCATATTTTATGTATTAAGAAACTCTTTTCTAAGAACTTAATCTCTGAATATTGACACTTTTTTTCCTCCCTGCTTCATATATAGTTTGGCTTTCAGAACTTTTCATTCCTCCTGAAGTAGTGGAAATTATCCTTTTTCTGATACAGAAGTGTATTTTGGGGCATTCACACATGGTCTGTGGCTCTGATGTGTACATGAACATTGGGAAAGTGAAGAGTTGAAAAAAGGTTTTGTGAATCCTCACACATTAAACCTTTTCAGCATGATTGCATCCAATTGTCAGCCATGGGACAGACAAAACTGTACGACCCAGGAGTAGAAGGTTCCTCTAAGCCGCTGAAGGATCCATAAGCCATCTGTATTTTCTAGGACAAGTCTCTTGGAAAAGCATTAATTGACATGAAAAAGCACATAGAAACGATGCACACGAGTAAACACTGCAAATGGTACAATGGTGGATAATTGTAACAACCACTTAAATGAAATGTCCTGCATGTAAAGAGGCTCTAGGCAGCCTCTGTTCTTCTGTTCTCAGAGTTCTTCATTGTTTATTGCTGAAGGCTTTGTCATATATAGCACTTTCATGTTTATGATACCCTAGATAAGCCACTGAATCTCAACAGAGATTCTTATGTCCTTCAATTTCAAAGAAATGTCACGTTACTCCTTATCAATGAATGAAAATAATATTTTTCACATCCACAGGCACTTAGGAGTTTGCCTCTCTACCTCAGGAAATGCTGTGAGAAAAGGAGCCATCAACCATCAACCAACCTATGGTAAATATCTGATTTTAAAAATATACTTCAAGTAAATACATTTTAAAAAAAGGGTCCCGACAACGATGAACTATGCTGCTCCTGAATGTAAATATTAAGCATAAGCTTTTTTAATAAAATTCAAATTAAGCATGGCTTGAATCCTTTGTACCAGACATTTCAGCAGCCTCTGGCATACCTGCTACAACTCTGAAAGCCACTTATATATATACAGAAATGACTTCATGACACGCAATAAATATTTTAGTTGTGCTCAAGAGCTTTGAGCTTTGGTCCATCCAGCTTTTCCAGTAAATCAAGCCAAGCCCTTCGAAGGATCACAGTCTAGCCTTGGGTACTCCCCACAGTGACATTCCCAATTTGTTCTCCCTGCTGTGGGACAAAAAGGTGGCCAAAGCTGCTGCTACCAGAAAAGCTCCTGAAGGGCCACTGGAACATCCTGGGCTCTCCCCAAGTGTTTATTTCTGTAGATCTGGAAGGAGTCAGACAAACCACACCGACTCTGCTCTATGGCCCCTGTGTTTTCTGGGAGGGACAAAGGACCATCCAGCCACCTCCACCTGCAGCGTGGCACCACAAGAGTCACAGAGGACACCACCAGGGTCAGCCTGCACTTTGACCTGGGCTCCATCACCATGACAGTGACAGCAGCAGCACGTGCACTCTCTGGCCAAATTCAGATTGAATGGTATCTCTGCCCCAGGAAACTCTACAAACCCACAGAACCCAGCACAGCTGAGACACAGCAGGCAACAATATTCTCTATTTCCTGAGGAGACGTTTCCAGGCACACAGTAAATGTTACACGTTCCAGATTGCTCTTTCTTTTTGTTTCATTCTGAAGACATTTAAGTTTCTCAAAGCTTCATTTACATTACTGAATTGCAGATTCAAGTTATCTTACTGGATTCAGTGAGTTATCCACAGCCTGATACATGCCTGCCTATCCCAAAATGAGATGTGCATTAAATCATGCCCTTTGCAAGACATATTTTATACTTCCATGTAATTTGTACAACTTATTATCAGCCTTACTGACAGAGACAACACAAAAACTGTTCAGCTGAGAAAATAATTCATTTTCCCTTGATTCTGAGAGGGCGGAATACCAAGAAGAATATGAAAAAGGTGATAAACATGTGTTACTGATTTTAAATATTCAAGAAATTTATTCAAGGACTTTGAAATGTCATGGACATCAGGCTGTGAAATTATTATTTTGATACTATATACAGTAAAATATAAAGGTGCGTTAGTGCAGTGCTGTATGACATTTCTCAAGCGATTGCTTCCCTATTTTCTATGTCAACTGGGTAACTTTTTACTAAATATCAATTACAGATTTTGTTTCTTTTGTGTATTTTTAAATGAGAAAGCTATTAGCTTTATTTCTCCAAGTCCATAATGTTCAAACATACTAAACATTTTGATTAAATACGTGCTTTCCTAAATTTAAAGCATTCATAGAGAATGGCTTTTTATGTATTTTCTAAATTGTGTCTACAAGTTTTCAGTCACTAATACAAAAAGAAAATACAAGTAGGAGGTAATTTTTGAACATATACTGGACAATACTGAAAAATAATTCCACTCATTGCAGTGATTGTGTTTCAGAATATGTAATAATGAACAAACAGGTTGCAAAAAAACAGAATGTTCTGATTTCACTTGTAGTGTAAGGTGGAGCAGGGGCACAGGCAGACTGAATCAAGTCCTTTAAATGGACAATTGGGACAGCAGAAATACAAACAAAGCTATATCTCCACACCCCAGTGAAGATCACCCAATATCCATCCCCTCAGCAAAGCCCCCTTGGCCCAGGGGCTGTCCTGGGAGGCAACACCCACCATGGTACCCAGCCCTGCACTGCCACTGACATCCCCCACTCAGGGCCCAGCCTACACAGCCCACTGTCCCCTTAGGTGACATTTAGAGGGGGCCATGCATGGATTTGAGGTGCTTGCTCCCTGTTACACCTTTGTTTTTCAATCTGCAGCTTCTGGCTCCCAGGCTGATGTGATTTTTCAGTCCCATGATTTTCACAGAATCACAGAATGGGGTCAGGTTACAAGAGATCATGATGGGTCATTTGGTTCAACCTCCCTGCTCAACAAAGTCATTCCAGAGCACAGGGCACAGGATTCTGCCCAGACAGTTCTTGGGTATCTCCAGTGAGGGAGGCTCCACACCCTCTCTGCACAATCAGTTCCAGTGCTTGGTCACTGCACAGTGAAGAAATTCCTCCTCACGTTCAGGTGGAACTTCCTGGCCATCAGCTCCTGCCCGTTCCTCCTGTGCCATTGCTGGAGCAGGGAGCAGAGCCTGGTCCGTGCTCTGCCCCTCCCTGCAGACACTGACACACAGGGATGAGGCCCCTCTCAGCCCTCTCTTCTCGAGGCTGAGCAGCCCCAGCTCCCTCAGCCTTTCCTCACTGAGCTGCTCCAGTCCCTCCATCATCTTTGTCACCTCCCCTGGACCCGCCCCAGCAGCTCCATGTCTCTCCTGTCCTGAGGAGCCCAGAATGGACACAGCAGCCCAGGGGATCCTCACAGGGCTGAGCAGAGGGCCAGGATCACCTCCCTGACCTGCTGGCAGTGCTCCTCCTAATGCACCCCAGGACCCCACTGGCCCTCTTGGCCACAAATGGCACTGCTGGGCAGCTTGGTACCCCCCAGACCATCACGTCCTTCTCCCCAGAGCTCCTTCCAGCAGCTCATTCTGGTGCATGGGGTTGTTCTTCTTCTTGTTGTGCAGAACCCCACAGCTTTTGCCTTTGATGAGTTTCAGACAGCTCTTCTCTGCCCATGTTTCCCACCAAGGTCCTTCTGAAGAGCTGCACAGCTCTGCTGTATCAGCCACTCCTCCCAGCTTTGTGTTCTTTTGTCATGCTTGAGCTCCTGTAAGGCATTCCCTCAACACCTTGCTGTCCTATTTATGGATTTAATTAAGTAATAAAGGGAAAAAGAATCTTAGACTATGATAAGCTATTTACCAATAGAATATGCGTGCTTTTATTGTGCAGTTATGTAATTTATTATGGAAGTGATTAATATATTCAATATGCATTTCCTCCTAATGAGCGCTTCGTAATTGATTCATAACACTATCACAGTGTTTTCCTGCAAAATGCACGAGAAACAGTGGGGAAATTGACTATTGCAACTGAGCTCTCTAACATGTAATCAGTTAGAACTGCTTTGCCTTCCACTTAGGCAATAAGCAAACACTATATTGTGTAATAAGTCATGCCTGCTGTGTTGCTAGGCACTATACTAATGACTAGGCTTAACATACGTGTAAATTATTACACCCTTACTCAGATCCTGTGGTGCCTCATTGCAATTTCTCATTTTTAAGTACAAGTGGAGAAAATAAAAATTAAAGGAATTTTTTACACAAAAACATGGTCTTTGGTTAAAAAAATCCCCATAAAACATTAAAAAAAACCCAAATATAAAGTGCTACCACTTTTTATAATTTATGTAAAACACACAGAATTCAATAGAATAATAATTCAAGTACCTACTGACAGGATTTAATAACAGCTGTCAGGTTGGGACTCCACTGTCCTAGACACAGCTAATACACAACAAGCCCATATAGTCCCTACCCCAAATATTAGGAAAAAATTCTACATGGAAAGGTGATCAGAGGCATTGGAACATGTGCCTGGGGAAGTGGTGGAACCAGTGTTCAAATGTGGCTCTAGGGTTTATGGTTTAGTGGAACACACAGTGGTGGCTGGGTTATTGACTGGACTCGATTTTGGAGGTCTTTTTCAATCTTAATGACTTTATAAATCATTAATAATCAATTATAAAATTCAACATTGTCAGCCCACCCTTAAGGGGAAGGGAGCACCCAAAATTCATAAATGCTCATGGTTAAAAGAATAACAAAAATCAGAGGATCTGTAAAAACTCACAAAGTTTTAGTAGTAAATTACACAGTTGGCATGAAAATTGGTATGTTAGTCTCCCTGACCTACTGTATAAGGGAATGGCAGCAGGTTTTGCATAAAGGGGTAAGATGAAGAGAGAGGAAAAAAAAAAAAAAAAAAAAAAAAAAAGAAGAAGGAAAGAGGGAAAAAGACATCACCAGTCCTTGTTCCACTGTTGGTACAGCTAATGTCCAGGGCCCTGGAGTGCACATCCAGGCTTGGTGGGGGTACCTCTTATATATAGGCTTCTCCTGCCCTGCAGATAAGTTTCTTGCTTTCTATGCAAATGAGTTATCATGTCCATTCTTCCAGACCCTTCTGGAAAATGGTCAGAGGCTTTGGTGGTCCTGATCACCCTACAGTCCATGTCTACTTCTCGATCTCATTCCTTCTCTTGTGCTGATCTCCAGGAACTAGAATGAGGATGTTTGTCCCAGAAAAATGCTGCCCTACCTCCACATGACCCTCTTCTCCAGCCACATTTTGCTCTTTCCCATGTGTTGGACATATTACCAGAATTCTTGTCTGTTGTTCCCCACATTCCTTGGTTGGCTCCACAGCCATCCAGCTATGAGTGTTTGAGACATACACATTAACCCCTTATCTTTTGGGATTCCACACCCCCACACTTGCAGTGAGCACAGGAGAAAATATAAGGAGGCATGTCAGTTGTTCAGGTAGAGCCATTCCTCCTGTTGTTTTACTTGCCCAGATTTTGCTGGAAGAAAATTTAGAGAAGTGGGAAACAGCAAAGTCTGACCAATGTTTTTTGAGGTTAGAAGAGCCTGTTCCACTCCTTAGTATTCATTAATACTGCAGCTTGTCACTGAAAGTATTTCCTCTGTCTTTAACTTTTATCCCCTCCATGGTCTAATTAATAAAGCTCAGGGTGGAGTTTATTACTGCCTGTAACTGTCTGGAGCAGTGAAACAGCCTTAGAGAGAGTTACTAGAGAGGGAAGAAGCAGGGAAAACTTCACCACATCTTTTGAAAAAAACAAACCCAAATCACTCCTCTCCACTCCTCCCCTGCCAAACTCAATATGTTCAGGCACTCAAAACAGGAACAGTCACATAAAAAAAAATCTACTTTGTCACTTCTATTAACTGCAGCTGTGATGCCAAATAAAGGTGTGTTAAGCACAATGAAAATGAGGCCTGAGAGGTTTGGTGCTTGGGAGATCAATGTGTGAATGCAAGACAGAAATCTGCACTGCAATGAGAACAAGCATCATGCATAATGCAACTGTTACCCTTCCATAACAGCAGATGAAAATTGCTTAAAAAATGCAAAGCTTTCTTCTTACATAACAGGTAAACTACTCGTTCCCAGGAGCTTTCTTAGGCTGATTTATTGACACATACAGACTGCTATTGATATATTGCAAAAAACCATTAAGACGATCCATTTCTTTGAATTTTAGCGTCAAGCTAGAACTCAGTTCAGTTAAACACATGCTCATATATGGTCATTGTCTTGCTGCCATATGGAACCCTTTGACAAACAGGAAAGAATGCAAGAGCAATAAAACAAATTACTCCTACAAAGGAACAATAATGGAACAGTACACCTACTTTCTCAGGAAGCATCAAACAATGCAAGAGTTGTTTTCTATGATTTTGTCTCTCAAACATGTTATATATTTTACCTCATCAATACATTTGTTGCACTATATTAGATAAGCCAAAATAACTTTTAAAAAACATCCAAACAAAAAACAAACAAACAAAAAAAAAAAAAATAAAAAAAATTAAATTGTTCTCAAAAACCTCCAGAAAGTTCAAACAAAGAATTATGAAGTAACTTGAACCAAATACTTATCCACAAGAGATAATGAAATATGGAGTTGATCAATAGGTATCAAATACAGTGGATAAGGATTAATAAGATCTTTTTGGTCAGAGTTCAATAGTTTATTTCTGACAGTGGAAAAACATTTTTTTTCCTCTGACAACAGAAAAACATATTTATATTTACTGGAAGAGGTAAAGAAATTATCTTTTCATCAAACATGCAGTAAAACACCAGGAATAAAATATTCTCCAGAACACAGACTGCTGCAATAAGCAAAAGTTAGTTTCTGAGGAAAAGAAAACCACCACAAAAATAAAATTAAAATATAAAAATTAAAAATATAAAGAGGGGAATACTTATTAAGAGCCAACATGCAGAAGAACAGAGGAGATATCCTGAAGATGGAAAGCACATGAATATAACCAGACAATGATCAACAGATTTCCTTTAATGAAAGACCTCTAGGGAAGGGAAAAAAGCAGAAATTGGCTGATGAAATAAAGTAATCTTCAACAGGAGGCCTATATAAAACATAAACCAACTTTCATAATATCAAAAACTAAGTGTGACTAATAACAGCCATGAAAGATTTCCGCTGTGTGCTTTTTGATGTTCTGATCATGAAGTTTGTTTCCAAATTTGTAGTAAACAATCTGATTTTGGCAAGAGAGAAATGCTTCTAAAATTAAGTCCTGTGGGCATTTATCATGACCTTGTCTAAAAGCTAAGACAGGCAAGTGTAAACCAGGCTTACACTGTAAGCTCAGAAATGTGCTCAAAATTTGTACGGAGAATCAAATCCCTTTCTATTCTCATCAAGTGTTTTTTAAGCTACATATTTTACATAATAGAATATATCCCTTATTTTAATGGACTTCACCAGGAGTTAAAGGGCTCCCCACAACTTTAAAGATGAAGTGTCCATCACAGAGGAAGTGCCAAACACATCCTTGCCCGCCCAGCCCCACCGAGCTGCACCACAGGCTCCAAGCAGCTGCACCAACCCCCTGTCTCCTCCTGCCTCACACCTTGTAAGAGCCTCACTGCCCACTCTCAAGAGCACCTCAGCATGTTTTTCCTGGAGTGTTTTTGTCACATGGCATGGACAAGCAGCAGGAGAATCTTAACAGAAACTCTGCTATCAAGATCATGCAACAACAACAACAAAAAGGAACAATAGTGGGATATTGCTGACTTTTCTCTGCTATAAATTTTTCTTGAAAAATAGCAGATTTGTGTCCTTCTGTTGTGCTTGGTGTTGTCATCCCACAAATCCTTGCTATTTCTAAAAAGTGTGTACATATATATATATGTCCTGATAGCTATGGAAAAAAGAATCATTTTGATAAAGACTTTCTACATAGGCAAGCTGTGTTTGTTTTGGGGTTTTTTTGTTGTTTTGGGGTTTTTTTTTTTTTTTTGTTTTTTTTTTTTGTTGTTGTTGTTTTTTAGTTTTAATTTTTTTGTTTAAACAGAGCACTTTGAAAACATGCTCTTTGCATTGTAGACTTTTTTTGGCTCTGGAGCAACAAAACTGGACATCAAGTTATCAAATGATATAAAATAAACTATTCCAAGTACACCAGCTCACAGAGTAGGGAACCTGCTTGAACATTATTTCCTAAGCATTTTGGAAGAGTTTTATGAAACTAAATATTCTTTGCCACTGAGTTTGCAAAAGGTAGAAAAGAGGCTCTAGTCTTCAACTCAAAAACATTAGGTAAATGAAGTTAAGGTTTCCATACGAAGAAATAAGAAACTCTATTCAAATATTGTAACTGCAGTATCCTCAGGATATATTTTTGGAACACATCCAGCACTATAATTTCAGTTGGCTAGAGTAACTGAAATTAAATAAAAAGTCCACAATAAATGCAATTTTTCCTACCGTGAATTTAAAAAGGTAAAATATTCAGTGTGTTTGTCAAAACAATTTAAGACTCTTTCCTCACTTTTCTGTATGAGGAAGCATGATGTCGCTCTGCAAAGAAAAGAAAATCTTACAAAACAAAACAAAAAAAAAAAAAAAAAACAACACCTGAAGCTTTTGATTCTGGGAAAGCATTGATGGAAACTTTCTTTTTGTATCCTGCAGAAAATTTGGAGTAAAATTAGAAGAAAGAGAAAAGCATGTAACATCACATAACTAGCACTCTTTTTGCTACAACAAAGTATTTACATGAACAGAAACCAATATCTTCCTATCTGGTTATGAGAAAAAAAATATTACTAAAAGAATTATTTTCACTAATAATTTTTTAGAAACTTTCAGGCAAAACTGGCTAAAAATTACAACTCTAAATCAAAAAGTCAACAGACATAAAAGTTTTCTAAGCATATTTCTATGGACAATGGAATTTAAAAAAAAAAATAAAAAAGCAACATTTGAAACAGAATTACATTCTTCCCTCCCCCCACCCCATCCTGACAATTCTAATTCTATGTATAAAGATTTAGAAGTAGTTATCTTGAAGATTGGGATTTTGTAACAATTCTCTTATTTTAAGTTTACTTGGAAGATTGTTTTATTATCTTACTGCATAATAATCTTGAATGCAATATCCAAATCTACCAAGTAGCAAAGAAAAATATTCTAGAACTCTAAAATTCTCTAAACCAAAAATATTTCATCCCTGGCCATTCTTCAGATCTTTCCAGTTCTTTGTCAAATTTATTCCTGAATTTTATGCCAAAACTTTTTACCATCTCAAATTCCAACACTGTTGCTGAAATCCTTTGTTCAGCATCTTAGCATCATGAGCTAACAAAATTAATTATGTGACACATCAAGAAAGAAAAATGACAATCAATATAAATACAAATACAGATTTTAGAGTATCCGCATTTTCCGTCAATGAGTGCTAAATTCAAGAGACAAAGAAACCAAACAAAAATAAAAATTGTCAACAGTTACAGCCTGGCATTTCAAAAATAAACCTCCAGTGGAGTGTGATAACTCCACTGTGGTATAAGAAATATTATTTCTTCTGTCATCTGAAAATAAGGTAAGAAAGACAGGAGTCAATGAGTAGAAATGAAGATTAAAATAGCAACAGGTGCTGCAAAACAAAACCTTTTATTAGTTCAGGTAACAGACTGTTTCAAATACCAGCTTTCTGACCAAGTGTTGTGACACTTCCCATCTGGATTTCCAAAGAGCTTTGGTTGCCCCAGGACCAACTGGGGGCCAGGTAAGCCTGCATTGAGACTACCCTGGAGCAAGTACAGACAGAGGGACAAGGGAAATGGGGGCTCCCATTCCTCATACAAAACATTATTTCCTCATGCTTGGATAGAGTGCTGTTGTCCAGTTTTGATCAGTAAATTATATCAAAGTGCAGGTGGAATGTTCTGCACCAAGATGTGCAGAACAAATCCCCAGTGCTGTCCATGAATTCCAACAAAAAGATGCTGTCCATCCTAAACATTTTTTATGACTAACTGTAAAGCATATAGGATGCAAAGATGCAAATGAAAATCAGAGCAAGGTGGAAACATACAAATCATTGTTACTAATGATGATCATTGGTCTAAATCCACCTCCAAAATATTTTCTGTAGGAATATCATGATAAAGTTTCTTGGGGGAGCCCAAAGAGAATGATAGAGTGATCAGTTATGGCAATGTTTTAAGGATGCTCCCCTTCAGGGAAGGGGTAAATACAGGCTTCTGGCACCTGGCTGTGCCAAAGATGATGACAGATACAAACATAATGTTTAAGGTAGATCTAAAGAGACCTCCCAGAAAATATATTGTCCAGCTTAGGTAAAGAAGAGAAGTAATCAGTTATCAGAAACACAGATGCATTCAGTGACAAGATTGAAAGATACTCAATGACATACGAGAAATTGTAAAACTTGGCTTTGTTTGACATTGTGTGGGGGAGAGGTGCTTGTGGTTATTTTGGTTTTGTTTGTTTGCAGGTTTTTTGTTTAGCTTTGCTTGTTTGCTTTTTTGATTTTTTTGGATGTGCATTTTTTTTTTTCATTAACACATTGCTAAATATTTACTTTGAGATGCCCTTTGATGTAAAGATCAATATACATGAGAATGTGAGAACACAATCACAAGAAGACAGGTAATTAGTAAATAGCGGTAGAGGAAAATTTTAAAAACAACATAAAATGTAGGTGAGCGAAAAGCAGGTTTTATAAAAGAACAATAGGTTTCACCTTTACAAAAGCCCTGATCTTAAAAATATCTTCTCAGGGGTACGTGCTTGCAAATATTCAGGGCTTTCTATTTGGTACATGTTTTTTTTCCCAAACTGTAACCAATGAGCTTTAAAAGCAATGCAAATCTTTCTGTATGTCATCTTAGTCCTACTGTCAGGTGGGAACATGTGTCCAATATTAAGAAAAACAGCAAAGTCAGACCCTAAAAGCCAACTGAAAGAATAAAGGAAAAAAAAAAAAAGTCCCTAAGACTTTAGGAGAGACATGAAAATTAAAGGAATAAAGTAAAAAGGAACATCCCTGTTTCATATATCTCTTTCATATATCTATTTTTAAGGGTTGCATTAAATCATCACCAGTATTCAAAATATTACAGTTAACAGGTTTCTGTTCTTCTGCCATATCCAATTACTAAACAGAAAACCACTGCTATAAAATGCAGTCTGTGCTGAAGACTAGCACATCCCTGTGTCATCAAAAGAAATTCCTCTTCCCTCTCTGACAGCTGCTGCTAAGTTAAATCTGTGCTCCTGTGGATCCTAGGTTATATACCATAATATCAAAGTCAACATTTTTCCTTATGAAGTTAGCAGCTGGAAAATCAATTTATCAATCAATTATTAAGCCCCTATTACTTTACATATGTATTTTGAGTAGATATTTAAGAGGTGAGGCAAAAATGTGTTTCTGCTAAATATTTCCCTGGACAGTTTATACTTCAAAGTGCATTTCACATTATAAGGAATAATCTGCTTACAGTTTTTTAGAGTCAGAAATGTTCAAATCACTTCATGGAGATTTTGCACTCTCCTTTACTCACTTTTTTAGGCCATCACAAGTAGGATGACATGAAACCTACCAAGCACTGCTGTCCTGAGCCAGCTGAATTCCCAGTCACCTGCAATGCTGGCAATTAATTCCAGTAACATGAACTAAAGTGATTTTAATTGTCACTCTGAAAGTGAATACAGGACTAAATGCCTGTGAAGCACATAGAACAAGCAGCTGGAGACTTCAATCAATGTTAATATGTTCTGTTAGAATCACAGAGGGAGAGTAATAAAGACAGTGCAGCACACAAAAGGTGCAGAGGACTAAATCAAAAGCACAAACTTGAGCTTGAGACAAATCTGATCAAGGTTACAAATACTGTGTGAGACCTGGAGATCAAAAAGAAAAAGTATCAATGATGTGACAAACATGAGAAAGGAAAACACCTTTTCAGATGAGGGATGTAGCTGCTGTGTTATTCTAATATACTTCATCATCTTGTTTCATAAAATTCATGGTGATTTAATGCTTTCTCAACACTGTCCCATTCTGCCTATCTGCTGATTTGTGCTGCACTTTTAATTACAAATATGAAACTGGCAAAAATTGGGTCCATCCCAATTTTATCCAAATGGTTATTCCCTTCACAGTCCTGAAGAATTGCTAAGGAAAAATGCCCAAAGCAGTATCACAGAGCCTTTCTAATACATCTGACACTTTGGTAGTTCAACATGATAATGAACAATAATTCTCAAGCAAGTCTCACACTCCTCCCATCTCTCTGGGTGATAGAACAATGCTCTCCTGTCTGGTTTCTGTCTGAGAGCCCCATCCACATTATTTGCCAGATTTCACCTGAAGACATTTTCATAGACAGTAAATTATTTATTTATTTTTAAAGCAGTGTCTTCAGTGACCAGGACCTGTCAACACTATGTGCAATTGCAGAGTACCATTAAATCTGGAAAGCTTAATTCAATCAAAATATATCCCTCATTTAAAAAAATCAGTCTAGAAAGCTCAGATGAATTAATGTTGAGGAAGCAGCTAGAAGGTTTAACTGTAAGGAATGCATAGTACTATCTGTATATTGTTTTAACACAGGAGTCAGTGTTTTAGGTTTTTGAGATCTTAAAACTCTCCTAGAAAAAAAAATCTGTAATTATGAATTGAAACTCCTCAAAAACATGTTCTGTTATTTGGAGATCATTCATCCACATTAATGTATGCAAAGAATCAGACTGTACCTTCCTTTTATGTCACAGCCAACAGTAGAGTCACTACTGAAAATAAATAAAACAAAACAAAAAAAAATTCAAAACCCCTTGAATTTTCTTATTATCATTTATTAGTCCACTACTCATATTCTGAGAAGTGCTGTAATGCAGGAGGTTACTTCTCAAATGCTTTAGCCACAATAAAAAGACCCTGGGTTATCTCAGCTGGTCAGAGCGTGCTGCTAACACTGCCAAGGTGGGGGGTTCAATCCCCGTATGGGCCATCTTGAGAGCTGGGCTTGATGGTCCATCTGGGTCCCTTCCAACTCAGACTATTCTGTGATTCTGTGGGAATAATTAATTCTTGACAAACTGGCAAAGTGGTGATGTCCCACACAGATGGCAAGGGAATTCTCATAAGAAAAAGAGAAATAAAACTAAAAAACACAGTGGCACTGGTACTCAACTGCATCCATATATTATACTCAGTTATTACCCACCAGAGAGGGAAAATAAGCTAAGTGACACAAGCACTTACTGCGCTCCCAGTCAGCAGTCCCTCTGCTCTGCGATTAATAACTTGGGTATTTATCATGCTATCCCTTTGTTCTGCCCATCCTTGCATTAACAAGTCCATAAAATAGATCCTAGAATGCTGGCTGGGAACATTTTCATTTTGCTTACGAGTCTCCTGCACAAGCAGACCTGCCCTGCTGCAGCCTGCTCCTGATGGGAAGCTCCAGGACTGGATGGAGGGGTAGCAGAGAGCAGCAGGGGCTGGTCCTTAGGTTAATGTCCTGGGGCTCCCACTGTGTTTGATGGGAAACCCCAGGAACAACTACTGCCATATTTAATTTCTACTAATCTCAATAAATTTTCAAAAAGGACCAAATCTAGACTTAGTCTGCAGCTGCAGCTTAAGCTCCAGTACTAAGGTGGAGAAGATTACAAACAGCCCCCTGCCTCAACTGTTGAAAGGACACCACAAGCTCGAGGAGATTTTATTGCAGACCAAACCCACAGATCTTCAGTTTATACCCAGCTTACACAACTGATGTGCATTGAAATAAGTATTTCTCAAAATCCCTCTAGAAACAGCCAATCTCTCCCCAGGATGGGGGAGAAAGCAGCAAGAATGGGACAGTTTACAGGAAAAGAGCACAGCCATGCTGCATGGATTAAATTCAAGTTTATGGCATTTCCTAAATTATGTGAAGCAGTTGGAAAATGAAGCAACTTGCAGCACCACCCACTCAAACATCCTCTCCTTGCCTTGGGGGTTTCCATCAGGTTTAAGTCTTGCTGCACAGCCTACAACATGTTCTAAATAAATACTAGGACATTTTGATGAAAGGAAAATAAATCTCTCTTGAATGTGGTATAGTTGGAAACATGGCTACTCACAAGATTTCACACTGGACAAGGACTTACAAAATAAGTAATAGATAATAACAAGGGGAAAGAAATAGATGACCTAAAGGTTAACTTTACATTTTTTACTTTCAGTAATTCATTCATTTCTCTTGCTACTTTTTTAGTTAAATATAATGTGTTCAGTGCTCTGAAAGTTTTTATTATTACTGTTGTTGTTGTTAACACAGGGAAGAAGGAAGGCAAAGGACAGGGCAGTCAGGACAGATTACTTGTGTAGATAAACTTGTAATTTAGCAAAGATAAACTCGAGTGTGGCAATAAATTCCAAACAGCTCAGAAATAAGCAGAACGAAGAGGCTGGGAAGCTTTGCCCTGCTAATGGAAAGCTGTGTGGGCAGGGCTGCAGTTTGGGGACAGCTGGTGAGGCTGGCACTGGTGGCAGCACAGGGGTCACTTCAGCCTTTGGCCATGAGAGAAGTGCACAACAGCAAGGGACACCCTCCCCAAGCCCTACTCCACTGCTTCTGCCATGAGGGAGGAGGGCAGGAGCTGCAAAAGCAGTGAGTCACTTACACCAGGCACACAAAACTCATCACATGCCCTTGCATAAAGCAGTGAGTATGAGAATGCAGTTATTTCAGGCTACCACCCACCTGGATTGTTTTAGAAGCAGCAACTCAGAGGCTGAAAAAAAATACAATACAATTTGTGCCTCTTACTTTAAATGAGAAAAGCTAGAGAAGTATACAGAGAAAGAATGTAACTTATAATTATTACAAGCTAAATTACATTAATTTCTATTGTGCCCAGCATCTATTATTATTATTATTATTATTATTATTATTATTATTATTATTATTATTTGGGGAGATATAGGGTGTGATTGGGTTTTTTGTTTTTGTTTGTTTCTTCTTCCTCCTTCAAAATTCTTCTCTTTCCATATCCTTACTAAAAATAAAAAAAAAAAAAACAACTACTACTTTTTATCAATATGCAAAATGCTCTTTTTTTCAAAGACTTGCAGTGTTGTGTTTACAGTTGGACTTGATGATCTTAAAGGTTTTTCTGATTTTTTTAATGAATTATGACCAGAGGATCTTCAAATTACATTTTTTTTCTCTTATAACATGAACCCTCTTTTTCATGAAACAAAAATGTCAAGATTCGCTTAATGTAAATCAATACACAGATATTAGTAGTACCAATGGTTTTTTTCCTGCAATATGTTCAATCGTTCTTTCTTAATATCCAATGCACCTTTCCCTCTCCAAGTAGATTTACTTAAACTCACTTTATCATTTCAACTCCTGCACCACCTGAGAGAACATATATTCTCAGATAACCCTGATACCTATGACTATGAATGTTTCAGAGTTCCTTTTTTCTTTCTGAAAAATATTAATCATCCTCATTTCTGGGGGGATGGAGAAAGCTGAAGGCCATGACTTCATGGTGCTGAGGGATGAGAGATGAGGGCACAGAAGGCTGGAGACACAGAGTTAGGTTTCTGGAAGATGCAGCAGAAACACCTGGTGCAGTAATTAGGGCACACTCCCTCAAACATTCTCAGGGACCTCACATCATTTAAAATGGTCCTGCTCCCTTTCAGTAATTTAGCTGTTAATGAGTGTGAAGTGTGATTCAAAGAGTATTACAGATGCTTCATAGCACCAACAGGCAAAGTGGCTATGTAGTGGAACACTGACATAGTTATTGTCAATATTTAATTTGTGTTACACAGAACAAAATGCATATTTGTCTATCAAATAGGTAACACAGGGTTGTCTTTAACTGGGGACCTTTCAGTCTAATTTTAGACACATATACAGCTTAAAGCCATTTTTCAGGAAAAAAAAAGTCCATATAAAAGTACTCTGGTGAATGAAATAAGTGCACCAGTTTAAATGCAAATTTTTGGATCTAATCACCTCCACTGAACCTTATACATGTGCTACAATTAAAATGAAAACCTCACTGAAAACTAGAATTCAGCCCAGAGAAACTGTATCAGCAGAAACACAATTCTGGAGAACATAAATTTACAGGTAAAGTTAATGACCTTTCTAGAATATATCAAGAAACCAACATAAAGAAAGCAGCAATAGATTTTCTATTATTCTTGGTAGTTTAAGTCTTTAAATCAATTCTTCACTTAGTGTGGTATTTCTCCTCCAAAACACTACACAAAGAAAATTAACCATTATAAATAACGGTTTAATTAATTGACTTTTTTTTAAAAAAGTCCCTGTAGATTATCTGGCAGATAAGCATCAAGAGAAATACATTACTTAAGACAATTAGCAAAAGGTTCAAAAGTTCATTCCTGCTTTGAAATAGCATTTAATACTCTCCAAATAATTTCCATCAAAACTGGGTGGTTTATAAATCCATTTCTTAGTGATTTCCCATAAAGATACTAACACTGCACATGAGCTTGGAAGGGGCTAAAGTGAGCCTATTCCACCTCCCACCTGGCCCATCTGTGTATTAGGAGGAGGAAAAACACACCCCAGGCTCCTCCCTGCTCCTATCTGCCATAGCCTCAGTGTCCCCAGAAAGGAAATTGTGGTGTTGGAAGAGCCTCAAGGGTTCCTCAGGCCAAGAGTGGCCCCTGGCACTCAGCTGATGCCCTAGGTGAGACCCAGCCCCTCCTCTCTGCTGCCCAGGACATCACAGCTAGAATGAGAAACCACATATTCTAATCCTTCATTTCCAGAGGATCCAGAAAGAAGTAGGTGAGGAAAATGGGATGGCAAACAGAAAATATGGCTAAAAAATAACTGACCACAATACAGGCTGGATGCTATTTCAGTCAATCCTTTCCATGCCTGCATGAGCACCCTTTCCCACAATGGATTCCAGCACCTGCTAATGCCAATAAAGGTAGTGGAAAATGGTACCATTCTGTTTGAGCAGAAGACCAGATACATACCCACGTTTTCAGATAAGAATATTCATACATGCACAGCTGTTATTGCATAGGGTTGCACTCAATAGTGAATCAGATCCAGCAGGATCAAGGGTATGAAGATAATTCTGATTTTCAGAGTTCCACAAATATGAGGTGAAAGGTTTAGAAGCACTTTTTCAAAAAAGCCAATAAATCTGATGCTTTATAAAATACCACAGAGACATTCAAGAATATTTAGTACTTTGGAGGTCTGACCATTAGCTTCCATTTGAAAGTGGATGCTTTGAGAGTAATCACTTAGTAGGCATTTGTAAATCCCACTGGGTATCTTCCCAAGACCCTTGGAAAATTTTGGCCAAGTGTGCTTATGGATCAGGAACTTTTGATTGAGCAAAATATTTCTGGCACCTTAAAGAGGCACTTGACTGCTGACTGGAATCTACAACATCATCTAGACTCTACTGCTCATTGATTTCTTTAACTGCCTCTGCATAGCTTTAAAGTCTCAGTGGTATTGTTTTCCTTTTGATGCTTATGGATACAAAATTAGGATCTTTAAAGATGATCCATCTGGACTAAAGTAAAAATTTTGTAATTTATAAATTATATGTATCCAAGTATATTGAACACATAGATATACCATTATGCTTCATTTCATATTTAGCACTGGTTTATTCAGGAAATACACAAGTTACATGAATAAAACAACAACAGAAATAACCCTGTGCTGAAGAGCTTACAAGCATGAAATCTGCATAGAAAACCACATATAAAATTTTCAGAGTAAGCCAATCTCACAGTGATGACATTAAAATACAAAATTACAGTCAGACATGACACTGTGGGGGAGTAAAATAATAACAATGAATGCTTTTACGATTTTGGGAGAAGAGGCAAGAATGGGAGCATTCCGAGCATTTCTCAACACCCCTCTCAACAGCACACAACTAAAGCAAGTTGCTCCCATGTCTGACCTTCCCATGGCTTGGTTCACAAAGCAAGGAACACTTGGACAAAGCAAACTTGTCTCAACTGGACAAAATCAGGGCATTTTCAAATGCTCTCTATTCTAATTAGGTGTGTGCAGTGCAGCCTAGAGCTAGTCCAAGAGAAACCCCTGGGTGTGTTGTCCCATTGCACAGACAGAAGGGATCTCAGCATCCTGATCTGCTCCTGCTGGGCTGCCCTTTGTGCTGAGGTAGGCACAGCCTAACATCCCCTGTCATGGCAAGAGGAAAAGATAGTTTGCACATTTTAATGGGAAATCTATTGTTAAAATCCCTTAAGCCTCATAAGCAATCTGTAAGAAGCTTTTTGAAAGAAAAATAATTGTTTTCTCTATACGTCCCCAAAGAAAGTGTTGGCTTCAGCAGTCCACTAACAGAAATGACTGCAGGTGCCTATCTTTCCTGCTAAAATTAAAAAGCTTTATGCTTATATCTAATTCTATTATTTTTCACTGTAAACATTGTCTTTCTAATCCTGAATTGTTCTATCTCTCAGCATCCTAATAGTAGCTCACATTTTCTCTGCTACACATTTTTTCCTCAAGGTCCGGGATTTTCTTATCTGGTGATTAAAACTGTTTAACCAATTTAACTACTTTTCATAGGAGTAGCACATCAATAAACGGAAGAATATTGTTTTTTGGGTTCCTACTGAGAAGATAAAACTCAGCAGTTTCCCAATATAATAAAGATAAAACACACAGTATCACTCCATCCAGAATGCTGCAGAACAAAGTTGTATTTCATGCCCTTCACAAACTCAGAGAAGTTACTGCCTGGGGTTGCACTCAGGAGTGGTCACTCTCAGCAAGTGCACAGCTGGAAAGCCACACATCATCAGGAGGCAGTGACTGCTAGGAAGCCTGCAGTAAGTGTGGAAAACCATGAGCATCAAGGACTTCCTGCAACCTGCCCAACAGATTATTACCATGGTCATCCAGATTACAGGCAGATGTGATCAGGGAAGTCACAAAGAGGATTAGTACTTTAGTGGCAAGATGACATAGCTCAGAATGGAGGTCTAAATATAGGCAGAGAAGAAAAAAATCTACTTAGTTATACAACCCATAGAATCACTTAGTAAAAGG
Source organism: Muscicapa striata striata (assembly GCA_030060385.1). Taxonomy (NCBI): domain Eukaryota; kingdom Metazoa; phylum Chordata; class Aves; order Passeriformes; family Muscicapidae; genus Muscicapa; species Muscicapa striata. The sequence continues at coordinate 2,528,357 of JAREIS010000117.1, read as the reverse complement.
AGTGAAGGGCAGAAAAGCAAAGGGCCAGGAAGTTGTTGGGTGGGTGATGTTTATATCCAGCTCCCTTGAGAAGCTCAGGCAACTGTAATAGCAGCCAGGTATTTCAGAAACAGCATCCAAAACAGGGAAGCCTTACAGTGAATTTATAGCAGACTCTCAGATGAAGATGATTTCTTTTAACCATGTCTATGGAACTGTCTGCCCAGTCAGTTATTTTAACTTTGAGAGACAACTGTAAATACATTACTAAGAGTAACACTGCCATATATGCTGCCTGATGCTGTATATCCAGGCATCCTCTGCTAGGTAAATATCAGTCATATCCCAAAGTTAGAAACAGCAAAAAGATGTGAGGAGAAGCTTTTTTCCTGCCAAAACTTGTTCATTAGGAGGTCCATGATGTCAATCAATGAAGAAGCCTCACTGATGGTGAAGTACAAAGTGGTACTTCCTAGAGACTACTTTTCTCCACTGGAACCAGAACTAAGGCTGGCAAAATTAACTCCAGAGTGAATGAAAGGGAAGAAGATGGATGTGAGAATCACCAAGACAACGGGAAAATCCAAACTCAAAACCAGAAGAAAAACCTATTTTTTTCTGTATTTTCTGTAATTTAATGAGAAGCTACAGGACTTGAAGCTTCATAAAAGAATATTTATTTTATACATAGACATATATCTTTAATAATATATATATAAATATAACTTTTTATTTTCTTTATTTCATAGACAGCTTTCAAAATATAGAATGGGTTGGGTTTTTTCTTTTCCAATTGCAATTTACTACCTTTCAGTTGTTATTGGCCATTAGATCAAGAACTTAAGAAATCAATACACTTTACTTAATGTATCAAAAAGAATGAAGACATTCCATTCAAACAGAAAGGAGATTAAATAAAAGAAAGCATACCTAATTAATAATAAATTTGTTTCAGGGTTTTATAACTTTTTTATGTGAAAATCAAAGCTGCATAACGGAAATAATTTTCAAACACAGAAAATAATAATGAAAACAGCAAGGGGGAAAATAAGAAATAATTTACTTAATATTATTGTTTATCAAGCTAATAACACTTATCTCTGGGGCACAATGAGTACAAGTTAATGTTTATACAACTCATGGAAGCTGAAAGGTGCTATTTGAGGTAGCAGGTATTAAAATATAACATATATTAGAATAGCTAATTCTTATTTTAATTTTCCATTTACATGGTAATTTTTTTATCACTGTTGAATCCAAATATTCGCACAAAAAGCCAAATTTGAAAAAGGAAAATCCTTTTGTTCAAAAAATGACTTGGCTATGCTCAGTTTGAATTGCCATACTGCTAAACTGACCTATTCCACAAGAAGATGCCAAATAAGAAGCCAAGACATTTCTTTCCTGCCTGTTTACATAGACCACAGCCATGCCCTGCAGGTGTTCACTCTGCTCACTTGGGGTTTTCATTTTCTCTTCTACATGTACACAAACTCCTGTGGAAGGGCTTGTGCCCTGAGGGGCTGAGAAAAATGGCAGGCTTTTCAAAATAATCTGTAGCAGGCTTTGGGGGTGCTGAGGGTGTGAGGAAAGCCAGCAGTTGCAGCTGCAGGGAATGTTTGTCCCAAAAAGCACATGCTTCTTCCCCTTTCTGAGACAGACCAGGGAGGTCTGCAGCAGTCCTTGTCTTCCAAAAACACATTTATCAGGTCTCACACAGAAGCTCTTATGTTAGTACATCAGGCACATGGATGCATTTGGACAATGACTGAGTTGGCAATTTTTAATATCTTTGCATCTTCTTTGTCATTTCTCTAACTAAACCATCTTACACATACTATTCAGTGTCAGTGTCCTCCTGGTTCATCTCCCCAGGCTCCCTTGGTAACCAAGTTCTTAAGAATAATTATTTAATTAATTCCTCCTCCCACCAATACTGCCTCCCTAGCTTTATACACCAGCAAACTATGGCAGAGTTTACCTACCAAGAAAAGTTTCTAGACCAAAATATAGCAAGCAAACAAATAAAACCCAAGATCTGTTCCTCAGCTTGCCTCCCAAACAGCCTGTCTCTCATCTCAGGCTCCCACCACAATCTGCTGGAAATCCTCAGCCCAAGACATCATGCTAGTTTTGATATGAGCTGCCTTTGGAAAACTTTTTTACTCATCAATTCATTCTCAATTTATCTGCTTGCCTTTATTTTCTCTTTCCATCAGTGTTTGTTCCATAAGGCTGTTGAGATGATAGCAAAAGCTCAGAGAAGGTCATATCACTTTCCAGCTTTCCATCCCTCCTTTAGGAAGAGATCTGCTAGTTCTGAGTGGTATTTCCAGTGCCACACTAACTCAGGTTCTGCCATGTGAAATGATTTCCAGCTCACCTCAGGGTCACCTGTCACAGCTGCAGAGCTGGCAGGGGCCACCTCCCCTCTGCCCATCCTGCAACAGGTGCAGAGGGAGCCTGCTCCGTCCTGTGGGCTTTGAGTCCTGCAGAAACCACCCCAAAAAACATCACCTGCCTTTCTTGACTTGTAAAGGCATGACAATAATAAACATCTAAGACCATCAGAGGAAATTGGGCAGACTCTGAAAGCAGGGCTGATGCAGACAACTGTGTCACCCAGGATAAATCAGACAGAAGTATTCAGAAGCAAGTAGTGATTCACATTACTCACCCAAACCAAATAAAATGAAAACTTGCCATGGGACAGGATAACCTTTAGTTTAAGGGCACAACCATAAATCACAAAATGAAGATTTATTTTTAGAAAAATATTTCCAAATTTTCTGGTTTACGTTAAGCCTTTTCTATGACAATCACTTGTGGACTGAGAGGAGAGGGTAGAGGATTCCTTCATCCTTATTCTTATAAATACAACCTTCTAATTTTTTGAAAGATCTTGGAGTTACCTAGACAGTGACATATATTTCATTGTTAAAACTGATTTGCCTCACATTGACCATGAGTGCCAAGGGGAATTTAAACTCCTGCCTTGCAAAATAAACCACCAAGAACAGAAGTTGCTTTTCTTGTATTTACAACAGAGAAATACCAAGGCTTTTAAAAAAAGTACACTGTCTACCCATTTTACTTTCCATCACAGTTTCTAAAATTAAATTTTACAGTCTGAACATAGCAGTCCAGGACTGGGAAAAAGCCAGATATTAAATCTGCCAGGTCAGCCCAGGACTAACAGTAGCTCAGTAGCTCCATTCAGAAAACCAGGATTAGAATGCATATCACCACAGGAGAAATCTTAAGAAAGTAGAAATCAAGAAATTCCCATGGGAATATGTGTTTGGGTACAGGAAAAATTGCCCACAACTCAGGTAATGCTTTTTTCTCCTTTCCCCAGTAAGCCAATTGACATAAGCACAGAATTTCCGACCTGGCACATAATCAACAAGATGAGGATTAAAATCAAAACAAAATGAAACAAACAAGCAAAAACCTCAACCACAAATAACAAACAAACAAACCCCAACAAAACCAAAAATAAACAACAAAAAGTGATTTTGTTTCTGTGCAAACCAAGGTCTCCACACAGGCTGAATAAGCAGCAAATGGATTCCTAGCAATGGCAGGTGGGATTTTTATTCTTCTGCTCCCAACACAAGTTAGTCTGGTTTCCTTTCTGCAGAGAACAAGCCTGCAGAAATCACGGCAGTCTAGGAGAACTCTTGGGTCAAACAGACATTGTTTGCATTAGGAGTAAAATAACTCAAAGTACAATCAAAACTACAGAGAAAACTGCAGAAAGTACAAATATGTCCTGCAGTTTAAAAAATGCCTTTTTCCACAGAACCAAAATGGATCAAAGAGAGGATGTGTTATTCTCTCTCCTCTCTATTTGAGGCTATAATAGAAGAGTCAAGTACAAAAAACCCATTGGGAAACTCTGCACATTCAAAATTATTCTACTTCAAGTCACAATGTGTACTACTGAGGTGCTTAGCTTGATAAAGGTGAAATCTTGTCTCTAAAACTCTGCATGTTCTTCAGACCCAATCTTATTTTAAAGTAATTGACTGAAACTTAATCTCTGGATTCAGTCATGTAGAAAATAAATTTGGACTACTAAAATTAGCAGCAAGTCTTCCCAGAGCTTAATGTTTTAAAATATTTTGACAAAAGTTTTTGATATTTTATCTCAGTACCTTTTCCAATGCTACTTTCTAATAAAAATTAAAATACATTCTTATCCATAGAAGAGTAAGTAAAAGGTCCACTTACTCTGATGCTTTGTGACAGAAAAAAGCCAGATTAATATGTAGCTTTTCCTTTCCTTCAGCCATAATACAACAAATGATATTCAATGGGTAGATTATTGTACCTGAAGGGGCTCATATGACACCAGTAAAAACCAAATAATGGTATTTAACAGTAATTTTTTTTTCTTCTTACATAATTAAAATTGTTTCTACATTCAGAGTTGTTTTGGTTTTTTTTCCTTAGGAAAGTTATTACCTTCAGCTATTTATAAAGGAGTTATGAGATCAGCCTAAAGATAATATAAAGCAACAACATAAATTAAAAATTCAAGGCATTATAATTGAGTTTATAAACTTATCACTTATCCTTTCCTATCAGGAAAAATAAGTAAGAAAATAAGATGGTGATTTAGTCCAGAAGGACACCACTTCTCAAGCTGAACAAGCTAGTGAACATATCTTTTTCCCCCCACCACAAAAAATCCAAAAACTCACCAAAACAAAACCAACCAAAGAAAACTCCACACCCACACCGCCAACATATTTTTGCCTATCTTAATTGAAAAGGAAATTTAGTTACATTAATTTAAAAGGAGAACAGAAATGACACCATGAAGGTATTATCACGACCAAAACAGGAAGGCATTTCCTGGGTGAACTCCCAGGAGAGAGGCAAGAGCAGGAGCAGAAGGAGCCCGAGCATGGCTCCTTTCTGTTGTAAATGAGAAACAAAAGTCTCCATATTCAGCAAAATTTAGATTGTTTTATTTTATTTAGACAGAGCAGCACAGCTCTGCAGATGCAGAGGGGTCACCGCCCACACCTCGCTCTGCCAAACTTTGGTTTGCAGCTTCTTTCATAGTCTGGTTTTCTCCTAGTAATCAATATTTGCTATTTTTTTGTTGTCAAAATTTTGCCAGGTAAGCAGTGGCGGTCAAAACACATCTGTGGGACCTCTGGGTAACATGAAATCTCCGGATGATTTGTCAAGTCTCACAGATAACCATCTGCTGTTGGTAGATAAGGAATGGCAGAAGTTGGGAGTCTGGTCTTAGCAGATAGGCCACAATTGATCACACAAAGGCAGGAAATCTGATTTTGCAAAATCTTTCAGGCTGTGGGAAAACCTTGTTTTGCAAACTGGTATTAAATACAATTTATTCAGAAAACATAATATTCATAACAGGGGGATTTAAAACAGAATTATTTAATAATATATTTTCCTTTCTCTAGTGTCATGCTTCATTTCAGACATAAGTATTCTGGTTTATTCAAACCCCAGTACTTCTACAATTAACACGAATCTTTTATCAATTACCACATTTCCATCCTCACAGCTCCTCTTGGAGCATGTTCTGGGAGGCAGAGACATTGCCCAGCACTACGAGAGCAGACCTTGGAATCAGATTTCCAAAAACCATGGGAAATCCAGCCTAAGCAAAAATTAAAGGACTAAATCAATTACTTTTAAAACAATTCTGCATCTTCGGAGAAGACAAGAACACAGCTTTAAGTCAAAAGACTGAAACAAATCAAGTTATTCGGCATAAACCACTGACCTGGAGAAAACCGATTATTTATGCTCTATTATATGCTCCGTGGTATTAAAATCTCTTGCATTATTACTTGTAACACCTGCACTCCCCAGGCAGGAGCTGCTCGCAGTCTCCAGCATCCCCAACAGGTGGCATCTGGAATCCCACGGCACAATTCCATCAAAAACTTGGGAGTAATCAAAAGCTTCTGATGCAAAAGAGATTAATTTTAATTATTTTTACTGCTTGCCTGCTGAAACTGCTCTGGCCAAACTGCCTGACCACGCAGAGCAGATGACACAAAGGGACACAGAGCAGAAATGTTCACCTTAGAGAGCCTCAAAGACATACAAGTGCATGAATCCATTACAGAAAAACAAATACAAAGCATAACTATAGATTTTAAAAGGGTAATAGAACTACCAGAAAAGCAAGAAGTAGCCAAAAACTGATTAAATATATTTTACAGGACAGTTTCAGACTGAAAAAAATTCATGTAGCAATTTTACATTGCAATTTCGGACAGTCTCTTTTTAATTCCTGTACTAAATTCAAATACATAATTTTTTTAAAGACTAATTTGGAAAAAAAAAATCCAAACTGTTTTTTAAAACACTTCCACCTTTTGTTTTTCCTCTGATAAAGTTTTTTTTTTTTTTTTCCTTTGGGCTTGTGCCAATGGAGTATAGTAAACAAAGGTAACAATATCTATAAGCCTAACTTCATTTCACATTAAATTTTTATTGTGGTTCGGTTTATTACACAATTCCGCAAGCAAGACCTGCTGTGAATGAATGAAAATAAAAAAGAGAAAGAAGAAAACTGTTCCAGGACTTGATGTCTGCAGTCCTGTGGACATGTTACCTGTTACACCAAGCACTCTCCAGAGGGAGGTAACTCAGTGCTATCTCTGCACTACAGAAAGCAAGCACACATGTCCAGCAGCTTCCCCAAAGGCACACAACAAAGCAGGGAAAGACCAAACTACAAACCACTGTATTCAATTTCCCAGGATTATGAACAAGCCTGGTGATTACAGCTTCTCTTCTCTGCATTTTCCCCTAAAGCCGGATGGAAATTCTGTATGCAATTTTTCTTATTCCATCTACTTATAATTTTTGAAAACTGTACTATGAAGATTGATGCCAATGATGACCCTTCAGAACTACAGAACCTCATGGATTTCAGTAGCTGTGGGTGTTTGAAAGCTTCAAGTTTGCTCATCTACATCTCATTTTAAAAGACAGAAAAAACAAAACTGGTTACAACTGTTCAGTAGAGAAAGATCATCAAAGGAACAATTTAATTTCAGCTCCAGTGAGAGCAATACAAATGTTATGCTCTTTGCTGGGAGAGGTGACGAACAGCAGAGAGATGATTCCTCAGGGCAGCAGGTTTCAGCAACATGCAGAGATCATGCATTTCTAGTCTGCTCCTGTTTGCATGCAACTAACTTTGATTTCTAAATTATTTTGGAATTGGCACCACAAAAACATACTGTGGGAATGGTAAGGCAAAACAGAAAAAGGAGCAAGCCTAGGGGACCACCAGTCAGTGGTGATCACATTTTTATAGTTCATGACCATCCCAGAGAAGCCTATTATAAATTCCTTCTGGAGGAATTTCTAGAACCAGCAACATGAAATCTCTCACTACAGTGCTTCCAAACTCTTTATGTGTTTTGAACAACTGTGAAGAAAAAGAAAGCACACTCAAGCTATTTGGAATGCACTGCTCTACCAGCACCTTGCTGTGCCCATTCAGGAGAGACTTGAAATTTTCCAATCACCATTTAAAACAAGTAATCTCAGCATGTTTTGATAAAATATATGTAATTCTCATTCAAAACAGGACATTATGAAGAGCATAACACACTTTCCTAGCATGGAGTTAAGCTACTGACAAGCTAAGTTCCTTCACTTATAGCAAAAAAGCACTATAGAATACAATAGCTTATTAAACAGAAATTACTGTATGCCAGGAAAAAAACTAGTATTTCCCCAAATACCACAGCCAGAACTCAAGCAGTACAATCCAGGAAGAAAGAAAAATTGAAACTTTGTCCATATATAAGCAAAATTCACTATTTTCTTCATTGGTAACCACATCTTGGAGCTATTTTTGTTTCCAAAGAATACAGTTCATTGTGTTACTGTTCTAACATTACAATGTGTAAATACAAAAGCAAGCAGCACTGAACAGTAAATATGAGCTCATCATAAAATGGTTGCACATTTGGAGAATAAGCCTGGGTGCAAAACACTTCATCATTTGACTTTAAGGAAAAGCAGGCACCAAAACACCTCAGGAGCAGCAGGATGCTGGGAGAGGAGCCTGTGTGCCAGATGCCTGCAGGACCAGGATGTTCTAGGCTGTTTCATAAAGAAAAGCAAGGAAGAAGAGGAGTTGTTGCATTCCATGCTAAGGAGAACCTTCAACGTATAGAAGTCAACTATGTCAATTGTGGGAGCCCTTATCTAACAGCTCTGGGTCAAGATCAGAAGGGTCATCTCCAAGGAAAAAATATTGCAGATTGCTCAGAACTCTGTTGGGAGAGACTCCATGGGATCTTTCATGGAGGCTAAAGGAGCTGGTGAGTGCTGGGAGTTTTTCAGGAATTCTCTCATGGAAGCACAAAACCAGCTCATCTGCTTTAAAGGTAAGGGAAGTAAGCAGAGAATCCCTCTGGCTTCAGTGAGAGCTTCAAAGTCTGCTCAAAACCAAAGGAGAATTGTTGCAGACATGGAAAAACAGACAAATACCCACTGGGAACTACAAGGGCATCTGCCAGTGCACGCAGAGAGGAGAGGATCTAGGCAGATCTAGTCTTTCAGTCCCTGGGAAAGTTATGGAACAAATCCCTCTTGGGAGCTATCACCAGTTAGATGAAGCACATGATTGGAGAAGACAACATGGATTCACCAAGGGCAAACTGGGCTTTACAGACCTGATCCCTTCATATAACAAAGCAGTGGAAGTGGGGTCAGACATGGGCATTGTCTCCCTGGACTTTCCCAAAGCTTTAGATACAGTTTCCCACAGTCCCTTCTTAAAAAAGCTGATGTGCTATGGCCTGGAGCTGTGGTCCATGTGCTGGGTGGGGAATTGGCTCACTGGTCACACCCAGAGGGCAGTGACAAACAGCTCCTTTTCCAACTGGCAACCTGTCACATCTGGATCTTGACCCATCTTGTCTCAACTGTATTTTACCAAGGAAATTTGGACCATATCATCCTTAAGATCCCTTCTAACCTGATATTATACGACCAAAGCCACCACTGTAGATGACCCCAAATTCTGAGCAGGTGCCTGACAGAGGGTAGCAACAAAGAAATGATTCATTAGACTTGGCATCATCTCTCAACAGCAAAGTGAGTTACTCAATATGAAAACTAGATTATCTACAAATCTCTTTTTTTCATGTTCTTATTAGGAGCAATCTTCCATTTATGATAAATTATGAATTATATGATCCACTAAATACTACACAGTTGTCTTTGTCAGTAAGACATTTTTTGTTGCTGCTTATGGTGAATCTTCTGTATTTGATGCAGTCAGTGAGAATCAAACAAATTCACATCAAGTTTTGTATAAGAAATCCCTACAACTATAATTTTTTTGAAAATCTTGTGAGACAGTCAAAATTTTAAACACATTTGTTTATGCAAATTAACTGTGTGCTGTTAATCATAAAAATACTTCTTAATAGAATGTTGAAATAATATAACCAAAACCACAGACTTGTAGAGGGAAAAAAAAAAAAAAAAAAAAAAAAGGTTTAAAGTGATTTTATTTTTCCCCCTTTTAATTTCAAGCTGTCTTTAGAATTATATATTTTTTTTTCCAAGGCCTGATCCAAAGCTCAGTGAATTCAACGGAAAGACTGATCAGCTTCAATATCATGGGAGCAGGCTCATAACACACCATATGCCAAGTATGAAAGTATCCATCTGTCACTGATCCATATCTTGTTATTGTTATGTGCATTATAACAAGGGATTGGTTTTCTAAGAGATGAAGCTTGTAAAGGAGTTGCTGCAGGAATTTCTAAACAAAGGTTTCTGAGCACGTAAGCACCCCCAAGTCAGCAGTGCTCGCAGGAGTGTCTGACAGCATTTGGTGTTCACCTCTGCAGCTGTGCAGAGAAAAGAGCCCTATAATAATCTACAAGCTCAGGCCTCTTTTGGGCTGCCAATAAGTTTATAACTGATGGAATATTTCACTGCAAGCAAAAGCCAAGCAAAAATCTATGTGACCTTTGTGTGCAGGGACAGAGAACTCCCCAGCAGAGGAGTGTGACAACCATCAGGATCCCTTCACTGATAGTCAGCACTGGTGTCATAGGGGCATCAACACCCTATCACATCATACTGAACTATCTGCCCTTATTTTGCCTGAAAAAGCAGCAAATAGTATTTCCCCTAGTCACAGAAGTGTGATGGAACAAGTAATTTTTAAAAGCATGCTGACAGAAGTATAAAGGCCCCCTGCAATTAAGGATCTTGCTTGTTTAATTAACTATCCTTTTCAACATTACCCTACATCTTGGCAAACACATCCCTCAAAAGAAGAGAGCAGAAGGTGGGCACTAATTTGAAGATCACCTTACCACCTCCTTTCTCTCCAAGATGAATCATTAGTCAGTTGCATTTGAGAACATGCTGAAAATTCTTTTTACTACCCCATCATCTTTGCTCATGGAGTGAAACAAGCAGAAGCAACTCTGCTCTGAAAGTGGTAGTCATGATGAGTGGGCTCCTATATTTAGGTGCTCACCCAAACCATGGTAAGCCCCAAGAAATCACCCTGTGAATGTCTTGCCCCAAAAACCCACTTCCTCTCACATCCTTCTCTCAGAACAGCCTCCACAACCAGCTGGCACCAAACTCATGCCTATAGCCTCCTCCTCCAGGTGCCAGGAGCTGCTAGCCAGCAGCCTGTGTGCACATCTCCATCTTTCTCCCCAGCACCTCCCCATAACCATCTGTGCCCCACAGTCCTTCCCTCCCCACTGCGCCAGCCCTTCCTTCACACTCCTGTTTCCCCATCTTGCACTCCTGCATAGTCCCTGCTGTCATCCCAGTGGCACACATTCACTGCTTATTCCCCCAGCTTAATCCTCCCTAACCTTGGCTAATTCCAGCTTCTGCTGCATGAACACAATGCACGTGCAAAACCCAAATGCCTTTCCTGGCACAGGCAGCCATCATACTTGGGAGGACAGTTAAGAAAGTAGATCTGATTAGAACAGTAACAGAGCTTGCCTGAGGATGCAACCTGTCACCACTTTGGAACAGCTTCTTGAGCTTGGTTGCAGTTATTTGAAACAGTGTTCTGTGTTTCACCTTTGGCAAACTTTACCTGTCCAATTTACCTGAATGAGTGGGCATAGATTCATATTTGGAATTACAGCTTTTCCAAATCCAGCTAAATAAAACGGAAATGTTTGTTTTGGTTTGAAAAGACAGGTGTCTGCTAAGGAAGGCAGGAACCTCTCTTGAAATGGACAATGTAAAGCCCCATCCTCTGAATTGTTATAATTTTGAAATTAAGGCTTTCAGGCAAAGATATGGGAATAGGAATAGCAGTTCTTTGTTCCAAAATTTGTTCCAAAAATTAAAATAAAAATTCAGTAATACAAAAAACCCACTGACAGAGTCAGTGACACCCTGTTGATGAGGGTGCTGGTAGCAGTCCCATTAAATGGTGGCAGCAGTCCTCCTGGAGTGACAGATGAGGTTCTGCTGAAACAATCAGCCTATAGAAAGGTGCAGTTTTCATTTGAAGGTTCAGTGGTGGTATAGATGGGCCTGGTCTTCCTCTGGAAATTTAGTGGAGAAAGGCTGCCTTGATGTTCCAAATCTCAGTTTTTATTTAGGTAGGAAATGCTCAGCTCCTCCCCCTGGCTGGAGCATCTCACAATGGGATGATGTAATTTTATCAGTCATGCAGTGGGACTCAATGGCCCATTAATAGAAGATGTTTTTCTGGACAAAGGATGGAAAGAAGGAGATAAGGAAAACTGCTCCACCTGGTTTTAACAGCTGGCCCATTAACAGAAGTGCTCCCCCTCCCCCTGGAGTTATGGGTCATGGAAGGGATAAAGATCACTGCTCCACCTGGTTTCAGCAGATGGTGAGAGAATAAATACTGCTGGTTGCATCTTGCATTGCAACCTAAGACATATTCTAATGATAAAATCTATTTCATACTCTAACCCTACAGTCTTCTCAAACATTATCCTAGTTATCTAACACAAGAGATTAACAAATCAAAACAGTGACTTCAAGCTGTTGAAGGTTCGCAAAATCTTGTTTTGCAATATACCAACACCAAGTTTGTTTAGTGCTTGGACAAAGAGCAACAGTTTAAGATCTAAGTCGTTAAAGATATTAGGATGTTTATGTCACTAGCATACAGCCTTTCAACATATAATAATTTTATACAGGCAAACATATGGAAAAATATATTTTTCATTTTTGCAATTATGGCAACTAATCAGACAAAAGACCCTGGAACATTTTCATCAGTAATGCAGACAGAAAATCTATAGTATTACACACCTGTCCTGGTCATATTTCAGATGGCAGGTTAGCAATGAAGAAAGTACCTGAATGACTAAAGAGGAATTTATGCACTAAGCAGGTTACAGTGATGCATGATGAAGAGAGGTGCTAACCTTACAGAGCAGAATAAAAATTTAAAAGCCAGTTCAAGGATTTCACAACACTGCTTCACCTAAAAAAAAAAAAAAAAAAAAAGTCTCCAAAGAGTCACAGGATATTCTCAGTATATTTTCCTACTGTGCTGCTCATCCATATAAAAGAAATCACCTGCAGGCAACTCTGTCCCTAAAGATCTGGAAACTGTGTGTGCTTTTCCACTACATGTTATTCTGCTCACCTCCTTCATCTACCAGATAAAGGACTTAAAACAAACATTACACACAACAACAGTTCACTCTTCCCCCAGTTTCTCAAAATTGAACAAAGATTTTTGTTGTTCTTGTGAGGATACAAAATTTTGCTCTGCTAGGCTGACATTTAAGCTCCTTGGCATTACAATGAATAATTTCATTAGTCATTAAAAGAGTGGGGTTCCCCCTCTTTGGTTCTCAGGGAACTATGTATCTTACAGGAAACCCAAACCAAGTTCTGTATTAATTTCTTGTCCAACAATTGAATTAATTCTTTCTTGTTGTTTTTAACAAGCAAACTGACCACATGCCACTGATTCTCATTCTGATTCTCATTTAGAATAGATACTACCACTCTTTCTCCTCCTGAAAACTTCTGTCTTCCTTCTAACAGGAACATACACATGAAAGGAGTACAGAAAAGGGAAGTGGAGCTGTCTGTGCACATGTGGGATGTCCTTACTGGAGACTACTTCAAAAGGCCTAGGAAATTGAACACAAAGCTCAGGACCAGTTTAAATTCTACAACCTGGCTGTGGGTAAGAACACTCTAAAAACACAGAAAAACTGAACAAGAACTGACAAAGGCAACTTGAAAGCATTTGGTTTGCTCATGTTTCTATAATTCCCACCCCTGCCCCCATAATTCAGAAAATTATTTTGAAGTCTATTATTACTGAATAATTGATCTTACTGGAATTATGGACCTAATGGGTGACATTATTTCACCATACACATCTGTTACTGGCATCACTAGACTGGATCTCTGTTACTAGGTCAGAAACACGATTTTATTACAGAATTGGTTGCCAGTATTCAATAATTCTATCTGTCTTCCAATGGGTGACCTGTGATCAGCAAGCTGCAAGGATAGCACCAACTTCATTTTTCAAATAGTCCCATGGACATCCACTCAGCAGCATATGAGAGACAATAAACAATTAGTGTTTGCTCATGTTTCTCAGCAGGGCTGATGTAGAACAAATCCAAACATTTCAACTTGTCTATATAACATCATAAAAATCATTGATATTTTGTTGCATTGGATTTTTTTTTTTTTTTTTCAGAAGCATACTTTATCAGAGCTGAATTTATTATTCATATTGAAGTCCTGGCAGAAAACTCACTGTGCTAGTCTTCTACAAAGCACTGATGAAAGATGGTTCTGGATTGCAGAATTTACAGTCTACAAGACAGATGAAAGATGAATATAAAGAAGCCTGTACTGAGGAACATGACTGCTCAGAGTGCCAGAAACTGTCTCAGTGCAGTGATTGCTAAAGAGGTTAAACTCGTCCCCATGCTCGTTTCACCTCATTTTTAAGTGAAATGTTGTTGAGTGCCAGGTTTTTCATATGGAGAACACGTTCCCTAAAACTGCACCTGAGAGACACCCACCTCAACAAAACTCCCCAAAATCACTAGTTTAAGCTGATAATTAGCTTTCTGAATTAAATTACTGCAGTCACTTCCCAGTTCATTTAGATTCGAATTGGTGATAGAGGAGAAAAGGAAGTATAAAGTGATAAATGAGTTATACTACTTACATGACAAATTACCTAGAACTGTTAGGTGGTTGGGTTTTTTTTTGGTTTTTTTGTTTTTTTTTTCCTGAACCCCTGTCACTTAAAACCTCCCAACAGATCATTCTGTATGAAATTATTCCTGGATGAATGCCTTAGTTGCATGTTTCCTTTTGTTTGCTCTTTGTAGTTTCTGTTAGTTCTATAGATGGAAACCAGCACTGCTAATCTATGTCATGGTTTTCTATAATTTCTATCTGGATCCAATAAAAAATATTTGATTGTTATGAAGTGCATTTCCTTTTCACGCCCTCATGCTTTCTGTAGTATTAGACTCTGATAAATCTAAGAGTGGTAATTATGTTATTGAAATTATATATCAAGCCTCCAATGGCAGTCACCCTAGACAGAGACAGAAGAATAGATACTCATGATTGTAATCCTTTTCTTTTCCTCCTTTTATTGCAGAAGAAAGCCACTGCAATAGGTTATTCACCTTACTATTTAATTAAGCTATGAAATCAGTATTAAGCTACAGTTTGATTTTAGTACTATTCAGCTCTTTTATTCTTTCAACAATTTTAATTCAACATCTGGATGATCAGTCTGAATGGCTGGTACTATACCAGAGCAGTTACTGTTTCAAGGTATTAAAAAAAAAAAAAAAAAAAAAAAAAGTGGGTGTGTGGATTTGCACAAGCTACCACTGGTCAGCTCCCTCTTAAAAATAAGCAAATTCTGCCAGGAAGTATGCTAAAATACAAATCTCACTCTCACTGACACATCAGTTCCTTCCTCATTTTTCAAGATAATTAAGTTTCATAGGCATCTTTATTCCCCAAACACCTTCCAAGAGAACAGAGACACTACATAATCTATGGTTTTGTTATGATACACACTGAATATTTAGTTCACTTTCTTGCTTTTCTTCTCTTTCAGCAATACCTTTTACCAATTTCCCTGCCCCTGTATCTCTGGGCAATCAAACCCCTAAAATTCATAGAAAAGTTTTACAGAGGAACTAGACATACAAAGCAGTGTAATTTGGGATAAATGAGTACTTACAGGTACAAAAGTACCTCAGTGAAACACAAAATCCATGATTTACCAGGTCATTTCCAGAACATACCTCCACTTCTTCAATAGGTAAGGGGGAGGTACACAGAGGGGAGGGCAAGGGGAAAAAAAATACCACAAAACCAAAGGAAAAAAAACCAAGAAACCCAAACACACAGTCCAAAAAGTAAAAATCAAAGACAAAAAACTGCTCACAAAACACACAAAGAAACACTGGTCTGCTGTCTCAGACCAGTCTACTAAGAGAGGCAGGTTTTTTAAGCTCAGTTTTCTCTTCAAACTTTATAAGACAACTGAATGTGAAAAAAAGAAAGAAAAAAAAAAAAAAAGAAAATAGTAGACACTTTATTGCATCCTAAAGCTTTGCCTGAAGCAAGGTAAAGGTGATAATGAGAAACATCTTCATGGCTGCATTCTCAGGGAAACCACTCTTGAAAATGGCTTTTGGGAAAACCAAGGTCTCCATTACTGTATCCTGCTATACTGCTCAAAATATGCTTTCAATTGTACCATTTCTTGTCATACTACAATTTCTAATAATATAATCAAATAAATACCATTAAAAATCAAACTTTTTGTAAATGACATGATTAAATCTTTCATACATCACTGAAACTGGTTAAAACAGGAGCAACATCCAGTTATACAAATATTTCTGCTTCTAGTTGGAAATTGTGGGGAGAATAAATAAAAAGGCACTAAAACAATAACTAACAATAAAACTCTCTAAAGTAATGCATATCCCCACTACATGATCTTCCTAGTAATGTGGTCTGCCTTGACTTCCCTGGTGGTGACAGCCCACAGCATCCAGATCATGTCTGAAGTGATAACTGAAGATTTCTGTCTCATTTGAAACACAGATGTATAAATTGTATACATTGTGAATATGCATAAGGCCACAGCCTAAAGTCTCCCACATTTTGGAGTTCCTTTCCATTGGAAATAGGAAAACACAGTGTTAATCCCAAATGTGGACAATTATTGGAGCTTATATTCCCAGTAGTTTTGAAAAGTAATTTTTCATTTCTTCTTCTTTTCTCTCACACAATGAACTTATTCAGACAAGTATATTTTCCATTGATAATTCCAGGTTTAAAATATGCAAGACACTTTGGGAAAGGAAAAAAGTAGCTTTCAGGCATACATAGGAAAAAAATACTCATGTTTGTTTCTTTCTATATGGAAAAGCATCCACATGTCAACGTGCTTTTTGCTAGTGAAAAACAAGAAGTAAACCTTGGTAAGCTTAGAGAAAGGCTGAAAGAACTTAGTTGTTCTTCCCTTTTCTGAACACCAGTTTGAGATGCTTATGTAAAGATGTCATTTTAACATTTAAATGCTGCTACCCCACCTTCCAGTGGCAGAACCACGTCAAGAACCACTCAGGCACAGTTACCCAGAAGATTCTAAGAAATATATACATACATCTATGCTTTTCTTAAGGAAGTTTATGTTTTAATAAACTGGACACACAACAAGCCACTGATCACTCCTCTGTAAATCAGATACCTTGCTGCAGGCTCAGTTGCTTAGATACAGAGTAATCGGGGTAAGTGAATAAATCAAATTATCAATAACATACACGATTGCACCCTATTATTGAAACGGTCAACTAAAGTAGTTTTTAGATTAGGTAGAAAAGAGACATTTGAAATTTGCTGGACAATATGAGATGCCAAATAATTAATAACATTAGTAGACATTTTAAGATTTGGTCATTGCAGATACATTGGAAGCATCATTGTTCTTTTTACAACAATAATTGCAGGAACTACTCATAAAAAGTATCTCTCCAGTCATTCTGAAATAAACACTCAACTAAATGCTTCACAAATTGTTATTCTTCATACAAGGTAAACCCTTATGAAATGAACTTACAATGTAACCATCTGAAACCACTCAGCTTGCATTGATTTTACTGCATTTGACAACAATGCAAGACTGAAAAGATGGGGAAAGTTCAGCTCACAGCAGAGATGATTAATAGGAGACAGAATAAAGGTGAACAAAATAGCATATGGAAGAGAAAACGTAAATTAGGCACTTCTAATTGCTCTGCCTTCTAATGCAAGAGCAAAGGCCAATCAATGAATCTGAAAAGCAGATATTTTAAATTAATGAAGGAAATCTTTTTACACAAACTATAATTAGTCTTTGAAAATCACTTCCACAAAGTAGAAAACCTCGCAGCTTATTGAGAAAAGATATAGATAATGAGAACATCTGTTTGTACTTAATAGGATGATAAATAAAATAAATTGATTATTGATGGGAGCTCTAAGGGGGCCTGAAGGAAACCACATTTTAAGAAGAGCAACTTATTCTGTCCTAATCAAATAAAAAAAAATTTGTGTTTCTCTTGGAGCTCTCTTAGAGCTTACTATTGACAGCTATTAGAGTATATAGGTAATAACTTTACATGGATACAACACTTTCAAATTCTTAGTCTTCCAGAAAGAATCTGTGAAGTCATTAATCTCATTGCTTGACTCTCCTTAGATCTCACTAGATAATTCTAGGAGCTTTGCTGCAAGATCTGTAATGGCAATGACAGCTGCTGTCCTTTTAGAGAGAACTGTGAACTTCAGAAATAAATGAGGACCTGTTTTCTTTTTCTTTTTTCTTTTTTTTTTTTTTAACTTTCAGATTCTAGAGTTTCTGAAGCATATTGTTGATAATTTCCTGAGATGCTGAGAATGAATCCAACAAGAGGAGAGAGACACTCTGCTGGAAATGATAATTAAAACCAAGGAAGAATGTGTTAAGAATGTGAAAGCTGGGGCAGCCTTGGCTGCAGTGACCATAACATGGCGAGGTGCCTGTGAGAAATGCAGAAGGCAAATAACCGGATTAAAACCCTGGACTTGAGTAAAACAGACCCTGGTTTGTCCAGGAACCTTCCTGGAAGAATTCCACATGCCAAAAAGAACAAGGCCTCAGGAAACCTAGTTGATTTTCTAAACTCAAGAATCATCCATCCCAACAAACAGGAATACAAGCAAAAAGCAGCAAGAGATATGTAGAGATCAAAAAGGAGCTCCTGACAAGAGCCAGACATAAAAGAGAAGCGTACAGAAGTGGAAGCGGGCAGATGACCCAGGAAAATGCAGAAGCTGCCCAAATAAGCAGGGGCAATATTAGGAAATAAGCCCAGAGCTGAATACAGTAAGAGGAAAAGAGCAACAAGAAAGGCTCTTGTTTGGTACAACAAGCAGCAAATGGAAGACTGAGGAAAATATAGGTCTGCTGCTGAATGGAACATTCAGGTGACCCATTGGCAAAGGACAAAGAGAGGACAATGCTTGAGACCTTTCTCACTTCTGTCTTTACTGGTAGCTGTGGCACTCAGTAACCACAGGTCTCTGAGATCAGCTTCTGAGAAGTCCAGAATAAGGAAGACTTGCTCTTAATGGAGGAGAATCAAGTTAGGAAACCATTGAAACAAGATGGAGGGATACAAATTCATAGGACTTGATGGGTGTCACTCCTGAGTGCTGAGGAAATAGGCCAATGTCACTGTAAGGGCACTCTGCAGTCTTCTAATAAAGAAACCATATATTACTTCTAAATTCCACAATGACAGGGAAGATGATAACTATAAGCTACTCAGTTCCACCTTGACCCCTGGGACAAACATGGAGTGATAATCCTGGAATCTCTCAGCAAACACATTTGAAAGACGGGGACAAGAAGGTGATTGGATGCAGGTAGCAAATATTCACTAGAGAACATCATGCTTAGCAACCCAACAGCCTTCTGTGGTGAAATGACTGGTTAACTGGGTGAGAGGAGAACAGCAGATGTTTATCTTTATTTTGGCACAGCTTTCAACACTGCTAACACACTCAGAGATGACCTACTGAGGTACAGACTGAATAAATTAAATGAGGTTGATTGAAAAAACTGAGTTAAATGCCAGGTCAAAGGGTTGTGACCAACAGCGCAATGTTCAGCTGAAACCCACCATCAGTGGTGTACTCCAGGGGCTGATACTGGGGTCAATAGTATTTAATACTTTTGTTTGTGACCTGGATGAGGGGTAGAGAGCTCCCACAGCAAGTTTTCACACATATAGAGTGAAGATAGGAGGTACTAAAATACCTGACAGAGGGAGTGAAGATGATGGAGACAGACTTCCCAGTGGTGCCCAGAAGCAGGACCAGAGGCAACAAGTACAAACAGGAAGACAGAATATTCCACTTTTTTTTGTTTGTTTGTTTGTTTAACACAGTGAAGATAGTCTACCACTAGATTTAAGACATTCAAAACACAAGTGGACATGGTCCTGACTGCTCTGCTCTTGGCTGACTCTGCTCTTTGCAAAGTCTTGGACCAGATCTGCAGAGGTGTCCCTCTCTACTTCTGCCATACTGGGCTTAAAAATTAATTGTAACAGAGCATCCAGGACCATTCACAATACTGAAGTCAGTTTCCTGAAGATATGGAAAAAAGTGATGGCAAGAACTGTTGGTGAAGTCTCAAATCAGAAATGAGAGCAGGTGCTTCCCTCAAGGAAAGGGAGACACCCCTAAGGCCAAGGAACCTCCTACGAATATATCAGGTACAAGCTTATGTGACTCGTGCCAATATCTGTTATTTAGAGTTTTAGTAATCAAAACAAATAAAGCTTAAGTAATTCAGAAGAGTTGACCTTTTTTAATCCACCCTGAGATACACAGATACCAATTACCTAGCTACCCCAGACAAGCTGCACTGTGCTTCCATTTCAGGTCAGGATGCATCAATCAAAACTCTCAAGGACAAGAGGAAAGGTTTTTTCATCTCTTGAGCTCTACCAAAGACTAGCTGCTTCACTCTTCTGTATTTTCAGGTACCTCAGCCCAGATGGAGGCCAGAGGAAACCTTCTCCCATGTACCAGGGAGCACAGACCAGAGGGGCACTCTCTCCCCCCAGGCTCAGCCTGGCTCTGTCCTGTCTTGGATACACCTGTGATGATCAGGCACAGCAGACCACAGGGACAACACAGCAGAAGCAACCTGCTATTTTGACATGTCCTCTAAAAACCAGGTCAGAGTGCCTTTAAGCTACATAAATCATGTTCTGCTGATCTCATAAAAAAATGGCCTTAGCTTTAGGCACTGAAAGTAATTCCCCTCAAATGACTGAATACTTTTGCAAGTCTTTTCAGGAGTGATAGAAATATTAACAAAACATAGTCCTACTAGCAATTGAACTCTTGGAGGATTACAAAGCACACATTTAATTTTTTTTTTTACTCCACAAATTACAATAGCTACCTTTTGGGCCATGGTCTAATTAAGTATTTTTAAAAGCAATTTCCATTTCATTAGAGATTATGAAGCAAGTAGCTTTTATTCTTTTTACTTTGTTTTGACAGCTTACTCTAATACAGTTCTTTACCTTAAAGTATTTTATCACAGCTCTATAATTAAGGAATAAAGAAAACACAGTAAGACTACTTCCTCTCTATTCATGTCACCACTAATCAAAATATCTATGTACATACACCTGATTATTTGCATACATTTTTGGGTAAACATGGTGATTTGGGGAATTCCCAGGGCTTTGAATCTATAATTTATCTGCCTTTCAAGGATATGCTAGGTATCTCTCAAGGGAGGTAGTTTTCTTACTAAACAAAAGGAAAACCATGTTTCCAAAATTATCCCTGTTAGATATAAGGGAAGAAATGTGTGTAAAAAGCTTTTTCAGCACCTTCAGCCTTTGAAAGGGCTAATACTACTTTTTCCTAAGGCCAGTATGATAACAGATGTCTTAAAACAATATTTAATTGATGAGGATACACAGGTGAATAAAAGCAGACAATTGGATAAATTTAAACATCCAGCTGAATTTTTATTACTTTAATAGTCTGAACATTAATGCATCTCTAGTGTGAAGAGGTGAGAGCATGACTGATATATGACTCATAAACACAACAAATCCATTAGATATAATTTTCCTTACCAACAGGAAAACCTCCCCTGAGAGAGCAGGAAATTGCTTAACTCAGAGCTACAAAGATTTCAGATGTCCCCTTTCCCTCAGGCAGGCTAATCCACCAATAAAATCCCAGATTTCTGTTTCTGAAAACTATTCTTGAGACCTTTGTATTTAAGCTGGTCCTTCAGCTATTCCCTTAACTGCCATCCAGGCAGTATTCTATGCATAGAGAGCTGGGAAACACAAAAAGGATTTGCCAATACCTCACCAACTATTCTGGCATTCAGGTCCCCACTCCTCCTAAAATAGGATAGGCTTAGTATAACTGGATTAGCAAGCACTTTTCCAAATTTTTATGTGGAAGTGATGCCTACATATTCAAATACATGGGGAACATGGAAGAACTAAAGGAGTGGGTGCTGGCTTGGTATTTGATTCTAGGCAAACAAGAGAATCCCAACAGGTAATATATTATAGAACAGAAGATAGAATACATATGTAAAAGCTCTTTTCCTGATTTGTATTTCTTCTCTCTATAGAACTATTGATGTAAAATTAAAAGGCTAAAAAATTATAAATAAAATGAAGAACAAGCAAACAAGATGTACCTGCAAGCATTTCATCAACCATTTCTGCAACTGCCAGAAACAGCTGTCTCATTTCACCACAGACAGCAGCATCACCTCTGTGCAGCTCAGCTGAAACAAGGGAGTTGACTGCACAGTTCAAATAAGACAACACTGAATGAAGATAAAAACCTTCATTGCTGGTGATACTACTGGTATTCAGTAGTGGTGAACAGCAACAACTGCACACAAATTTAACATGTATCAATCACTTATAGCCTGAAGTAGAAGAATCATCTGATTTCTCCATGCATTATGCTTTCCTTTGCTCCTTAGCATGGAAGGAAAACAACTCAAAAATTATTGACTAACAAGACAAGAAAAAACAGGATGCTCACCATTCTTCTAATGCAATTCTCCCTTCTTGGATAAAAAGGGTCATGATTATGAAGATGATGTCAAGCTGTGCGTGTCTCACTGTTATAAAAGCAAGATGAAATTCCTTCATTTTACAGGCAATGGCTACACACAACAGCAGCTGCAAGACTGTCAGACAAATAACGTGTTACTATATTAGGCAGCTAAAATTAAAGTGGATTTGTCCTTCAACATCAGTGAGGTCAGCTTATAAACTTTTATTCTCTGAAGTGACTGGGATCTCTTTTGTTTTTGTTTTTTTTTTTCACCTCTTCCACTTAGATGAGATATAGTGTGTTAACATCCTTGGATAATGTCATTATTATCAATTGCTTTCAGGAAGTGACTGTGATTAAAATAAGGAAAATTATCATGCAAGATCTTTCATGAGATAAAACTTTAATATTTTCAAAAGCATCTACAGGAGGATGTAGCTACATTTTAGTCTGGTTTTGGAAAACAGAGTTACTTCACTTAAGTAGATACCAGCATGGTTTTGAGCAATAATTTTTAAGGATTGCTGCTACCCCTTCTTCCCAAGATAAACTGTTCAGAGTGAGACAACTGAAAGGAGTAGATTTCAAATATTACAAAAAGAAGTTTAATATTTGCAGGATAAAGGTCTAAGAGAAGTAGCACTGTATTTCTTGAGGGAACCATTCATAATTGGGCAATACAATAAACACAAGAATAATTTAAAGACATCATAAGTAAGTGCATGAGGCAAAAAAAAAAAAAAAAAAAAATTACGTTTCCCCTTTTTAAAAATACTAAATAAGCTTTATAACCCCCTCCAAATCTGAGCTCTTTTTTAAGGAGTGATGCTAATATGCTTCATTTGCACCTTATTAATGTATTTGTAATGTATAATTATATTATCAAGCAGATGGAGAGGCTGACTTTGTCAGGAATGGTGGACTTTAACAGGGCAAATGGCGAATACTTTCTACTGTTTATGAATAAAATTTATTGTTTTCAGCTATTTACCCATTTTTACTGACCTCCAATTTACTTTCTAGAAAAATTAGCAATTCAAACTCTAAAATAAATAATCTGACTATAGACATCAGAACCAGATTAATTAACCAGTTAATTTTTTCTACAGAACATTACTTGAATTAAATGCCCGTGATTTCCCCCACCCTTGGTGAACTTGGTGTTAATACAGAGAAATCCTCTCATATCACAGTAGGCTCAAGGTGTCCTAGGGACATGTGCTTGTGCCAAAAGGCACTTCTACCAAATGACTGAAGCCTAATATGAAGAACCATCAGTTATCCTTATGGGACAACCACAAACAGACAGAACAGATAAAGAAACAACATATTTCTTAATTTACAATCTGTTACCATAATATGGATGCATTATGAACAGGCAGTAGCTTTACAAGATGGCATATTACTTATTCATTAGACCATTAGATCTTCATAAAAGCAATGTTCTGAAAGCTGCTGCTCTATTTGCCATGTCATGCTCAATAGAAAGAAACAAATGTTAGTTTATAGGAAATCCAAAGAGTTTAGATGTTTGGTTTGTTTTTTTTTTTTGGTTTTTTTTTTTTTTTTTTTTTTTTTTTGTTTTTTATTTCATTTCTTGTTTGACTACTGATTTTGCCATAAAGTTCCAAAACAGTCCAAATTTAATTTTTTCCTTCACTTTTACTCAGGCAGAGTGCCTTGTGCTCAAAATGCATTTAAAATGGCTCTCATAAGTGGAACTTAAGTCCTAATCATGCCACAGGAAGAAAAAGACTTGGCACCATCCTTTAGTAAATTATTGTCTCACCTCACAGAGGAATTTAGGCAAAGAAATCGACAGTTACTTTAAGCTTTCATTTGCTTCCAATAAAACAGTATTTAGACATTTTTGCTTAAAGAATTGCCTCAAACTGGATAAAACCAGCCAAAGTGGATTATGGTCTTTATTGTCCTTTATGTGCAAAATATACTTACTGACTAGAACAATCCCATCACTTATCTTCAAGACATTTCCTATGGGTTTATCCCACTTTGGAATAACATTTTCTAGCTCCTTGTACTAAATTACACCAATGAAGGGTTTTAATGCTGGAGATTCCATTTTATTTTCACAAATACATGAAAAATGGCAATGCTAGAGTAATTGGTGATTAGCAAAGGTACATGGCCCCTATAGAACTTTATTTGGACGTTTCTTAATATACAACTCAAAACATACTGGAACAAACAACTATGTTAAATTATGCTTAAAAGGAAACTAAACATTATTCCACTTTCAAGTTAAAAAACAAGAGTAACCAGGTTTGTTACTATTTTTTTAATGTCCAGAGAAGCCCATTTTCTTTTTATTTTTAAATAGCATAGTGTTTAGCATAGTGAAAAACTGAACAGCTCCTTTCAAAGGTACAGGTTTTGTAGGTCTATCACAAGCAATCAAAATGTTACATGTACAAGACTATTGGTTTGCTTTACAGAAAAATGTGAAACTTTTATATAAGAACTTCCATCAAAGTTATTGACTCTTTTGAACATTGGATTTATCTCTATGAAATTATTTGCAATAAATTGAATGATTTTGCAATCTACGTCTGACAACTAGGTCTGAAGTAGTTTCCTTAATTAAAAACAAACAAAAAAAAAAACCAAAAAAACACCTAAGAAAGCCCCCCTGGCTATAAGGGAGAAATTGAAGACTAAACAGGTTGAGAAGAAAGAATCAGGAGTCAATTTATGCCACTGTAAAAATTACATCATACTTTTATATTCTTGCATTGGTGCAAGAGTAAGTGTATTATAAGCAGCAAAAAGAGGATAAGGTACTGCATATATTGTGTTTCCAAGTTTTACACATCACACTTGAAAACCACAGGGTAAGGTCCATTACCAAGAACTAAAGTGCATTAAAGCATTTTCTGTAAATTCACTATACATGCAGAGAGAGAACATGATCCGAGAGTATTGCAGAAGAAATCAAGATTCCATTCACTCAGGTGAAGAGGTCAGCCAATGCTTCTTTCCACCACACTGGTGCTCTCCAGGCCCAGCCTGCTAATTGCATTAGACTCTGAGCCTGCCTAACATACTGAGAAAAGCAGGATCCACACACAAAAAAAAGCCTTGCAGTTCCTTTCTTTTCCAAAAGGCTGCTTCATACTGTTAGAAAACCTTCACCAGGGAACCTCAGCTCCCCACCTCCCACAGGGACTCCAGCATCTGACTCCTTCCATCCAGGTCAGTGTGGGCACTCACCCTCTCCCCTGTGGCAGCCATCACACTCTCAGACAAGAGACATGTTTCATCTGGAGTTGGATGCAAGTAAGCAAGAAAAATAAAAGTAGAAACCAAAATGCAAAGACAGGAGTGTTAATGCAAATACCATGGCTGCTCTGAGTACGGACCTGCTCCCTAGGGCTGTGTACACTTTTGAGTACATGGGTCATGGGATTAAATTCCCTTCATTGTTCAGATATTCCAGAAGCAATCCCTATGCAAATATGGCATCATGCAAGCACAGGCCACTTCTGCTGCACACACTGTAAAGTTCTACCCCTGTTTTCCACCTTCCCTCAGGCTTTTGCAAAGTTTCATGTAAGACCACTCCCCAGTCCTTTTTCAGGACCTTAACATTACTCAAGTGATGGTGCTTCACCATTCACATTAAAAGACTGTGGTAAATCAGCTGCAGAGTTTGCTTGGTTTTTAAAACAATGGTTTTTTTTACTCAGTTTCATCTCATGCTTCTAGTTTCACTTTATTAAAACTCAAGTTATCCATTTAAAAAAACCAATTAAAAAATTTACCTTTTTTTTTTTTAATAAAAAAACTTTTTTTTTTTTTTTTTTTTCAGAAAAGGTAGAGTTACAAGAACAAATATAAAAAATAGAAGTCATAAAACAATCTAAATTAATGAACACAAAAAAGCATATCAGCAGAACAACCCTGTGACCCTGTCACCCAAAGTCGCTGGTGAGGAACAAACCCAGAGCAGAAAAGCTCTCAGTTCATCAAGTCAGTGCTATAAAAACCACAGGTCTCATTAACATTAATCCTGTAACTCCCACCCTTTTACAAGTGTCAGAGACAGATTGTATACAGACAGATTTCGCTGCATGCTGCTTTATCACACCAGTTACATTTGTAGTGTCTATTATTACTGGCCCCTCTGAAAATAGATTCTTTTTTCCAGGTTAGACTATAGAAGTAAAAACTGGTCTCCAGACAAATAAAACAAGCTACTTTATGGAAAAATCAATTTGCCCTGATATGAAACAGAGAATACATGGTGGCATTGGAGGCTTACACTTGAAGAAACCAGGGATAGTTTTTAAATCCTTTCAGAAGCTACATCTCATTTTCAAATCTATATACACTGTATTACTGACAAAATCTTACTTTCTATTTTCTTCCATTCATATATTCTCCCAGTCTGAGCTGGTCTGAAATTTTAAGATCATACAATAAGTCTTATTTCAATCTCCAGAATTTTATAAGAAGAAATGCAATGTTTTGTTAAGAAAGGGGATTTTACACACAAAGAGAAGGCTTTAAAGCCATAAGGATTTCTGTCCTCACTTCTCAACAGCCAAACAAAAACTAGCTGATTTTTTTTTTTTTTTTTTTAATCTGGTCTACCAGAAATAAGGAGGCATACTTGTAGTATATAATGAAACAGATTTGCAATACAATTGCTATTTTTGGTTACAAAGTCAGGTTTAATTAGAGTGCCCTAAATTTAGGGCCTCAAATTACAGACAGTTTTGTGGTTCTCTTCCCAATAGATTTCTAGCACTTACTTGTCTTTTCCAAATACTCTAATGTTCATGCCCTGTAACGTGCATGGAAATTTAGCTGACCTCTTTTTAAATCGTGATGAAATTGCCTCGTCAAGATTGAGAAAGCCCTCACCTCTTCTAAAGCAATTTATACACTAAATATGGCTTTTGAACCTTAATTCCTCCATTTTAAATTAAATCTTCTAAATTAACAGTGATCATGTCTTTGCAAACACTTCAGTAATGATAGTGCAGATGAGATGTGTTGACTTTCAATTCCGACGTTATCTTGAGCAGAGTCCCTGGACAAGAGAGTATCCATGGATACAAAGGTCCATCATCTCCCTCCCCACCTAAGTAAACTCTTAAAAGTTACATCTCACTTGCTTAATTAGTACAAAGCCTCATAAAATCCATATTACCACAGAAAAGGAAAAGTGGCACCTTGGAGTTGAAAGCTGAGCTAGAGGCACACTGGACTGCAAGGCACCATTTGTTGCTTGTAGCCACCATTAATTTCTTAAGTGCAGAATAAACTAATTTTGCAGGCAGATAAATAAGGTAGATTAAAATATATATTTTTGAAAATACAAAATACAAACAGAATTACTGAAGAGAACTGCAGTAATGAAAGAGAATCATGAAGAAAGCAATGGCAATGCAGAGATTACCAGTGGCTCTAGCATGGTAACAGCTACATTACACTTAAGAAGAAATAGCCAGGAACATACTATCACTTTAGAAAAAAACTTTTTACATGAAGAAAGAGTAGAATTTGGCATTTGACACTTTAAAGAACCCCCACTGGGAGGGGTTGTTAATATTTTTAAAGAATTAAGTCTTGACAGGTACAAGGGCATTTCTCAGAGGAGACAACTATTGAAGTGAATTAAATATAAAATATTCAAAACATCAAATGCCAAAAGGATAATATCTGGTGGTTAACTGCATGAGATCACAAATTCAGGTTCAATTCAGCATTATTTTTTCTGCCACAAAATCCAACAAGAAGTTTTTCTAGCCCTTGAATGAAAAGTTGTGCAGTTCTATTTTTGCCAACCTCTATGATCCTACTCAAAGACATTTTCCTAGAGTTACTATGCTGAAAGCAACAGCACCAGCTTGTAAATATATTGGAGACCTCATTTTCTACAGAAGTCTCTAGAGCAGTGTTATAACTGCTCTATAAAGACTGGCTCCATCCCTGAGCACAGAGTGGGATAAAGATAAAAAACATCTCTGTAGATCAGCTGTGTTCACCACCCAGGGTACCCTTCTCTGCTCTCCTGTGACACAAACTCTCCAGCCCATTCAACAACCACACCACAAGTTTAAACCTTGGGTACTCTGATGCATTCACTTCTCATGATGGCCATCTCTTACCACTTTGATCACAGAAACCTGAATGTATCTAATATACAACTCTTTAATTTGTCCCAGTCAAAGCTCCTTTTCCACCTATTTCCAAGGTGTGTGAAACACACACACACACAGGAGAAACAATGATTGGGAAATTGTGATGTTTTCATTTTCCCTTGAAATCCAACTCAAGTTTGCAGTAGCATCAACATCATCACCCTTTCTTGCAAAAATTTCCATCATAAGAAAGGTCAAAGCCTTACCAGGTAAAAAGCCACCACACACAGTGTATTTATTCTTTCCTCTGAGAGAAAATAGGGCTATTTCTACCTCTCAATAGCTTTTTGCTTTCATTTTGTCAGGAAAAAAAGATTGCAAAAATAAAATCTACATTACATAGAACCTGTTATCCAGAAGTTACAGGATTTTTGTGGATGAATATTTGAGGACTGCACTCTGTAACAAATCCCTGATAACAAGAGATCCCATGAATATCAGGCAGCAGGTATATTCCTACTGGAGATGGAAAGTGCATGTTAACTGATTCACCTTTTTTTCCCCCCCACTGGTACTTATTATCCTTCCTTTCAATGAGCAGCTAAAGCAAATTCTCTAATAGATAAAGAAATTAAATATATTTGAAATTTCATGTAGAATATATTTACATGCTTCCTCAAGTGGAGACTTAAAAATATTTTGTCATCTCAAAGTCAGATAGTCTTCCTCAAAATAGCATTTTAAAGAAAAGACAGCTGAGAATTCAGCCCTGAACTAAAACTTTTTTGAACCAAACTTCATCATTTTGCCACAGTTATTGCACACATACATGATAATGAACAGTGATGTGCAGACCACATCTTTAAATTCCCAAAAAAGACAGAGTGAGCTCAGGCAAGTGAATATACAATCACATTTTCCACTAAGAGTGAACTGCAAAATAAACATGTTCATATAGGAAGAAACATAAAAAAGCTTATAGAAAGTCATGTAACCAGGTAACCCTCATTTTTACATGGTGTCCTTCTGTGAGATGTTGAGCATTTCTTGAAGGTACCAGACAACTTAAACTTCCCTTAACATCAGCTGAAAACAAAGACAATGACATGATGCTAGGTAAGGGAGGAATAAGAATTCCTCTCCCAGCAGATCATAAAAATGATGATTAACAACTCATTTTTCTTAAATGTTTCTTGGAAATAATGCATTTCAAACTCTGGAGGGTTTTGATTTTTTTTTAATGGAAATCCAACATTATATAAGGAAATAATTCTTATTTACTTATCTCAACTCAAAATAAATTATTATATATGTCTCAAAATAAATGATTTCATAACCCCAAATTTACAAATATTAAAACCTACCAAAGACCACATGGATCACAGATATATTTCAATGTTTAATACTGAAAGAAACAAATTTACCTCAATTAAATTCTAAAAGCAGAAAAATCACTATTGTTGAGTGCTTTCAAATAAGTAATAACCTAAACCAAATTCTCTACTATTAATATATTGTGTTCTAAGGTTCAGAGATACTGTAGAATAGACTTCGAAAGAAGATAAAGATTAGAAAAAATATATAAAATTCCAGTTTAGAAATTTTTCTGAAAGAGGTAATTAAAAGTTTTTCACCCAAATCATTTAACTAGGGTTTGGTTTATTGCTGTGGTCGATCAATGAAGACTGCAAAATACAATTAGGAAAGTAAATGCACTCAAATTCACAGAATAATGGAAAAAAATAACTGTACTTGATAATGTCACTGCAATTTTTTGTACAATATCCTTTATTATGCAAAAACATTACTTTCCATTACAACATTTGAAAGAACAGGTTTGTTTTGTCTCTTTTTTTTTTTTTTATTAAAATAACCTGTTAAATATTTAAAGCCCACTGAAAACACCCATGGTTCCTTCTACCCTCCCCACGTTTTATACACTGGTATAATTATTCCTGAGAACTTAAAGCAGTGCTGGAGCTGAAACAAACTCATTTCTGCTGGGAGAGAAAGTGACTGAGACTGATAAAGCCAAAAGAAACCAGACTCTGCTGGGACTGGGCTTGAATCTTCAAGATTTTCTGGCAAACGAACGCTGACTTTTTCATCTCATCTTTCACCAGCTTAATGAGACTGCTCAGGCTTGTTTTCTAATGTTTATTTTTTTGTCTGTTTTTAAATTGACCAAGACTACAAATTAAGCATAAGTTAACTGTGCACCAGCACAAAGAAGACTTGCATGAGGCATACAAGCAATATTATTTGAAGGGTATGCGAACAATCAAGCACAAAAACATGTCTTGCTGTTCTAGAACTAACACATAATTTGACTACAAAATAGGTGGGGGAGTTTTTTATATACAATAAAGAAAAACAACTTTAAGGAGCTTAATGTAGCATACTCCTAGTGTTTACAGTGATTAAAAAAAAAATACTTGCTTAGCTAAATTATTCTTCATTAGACAAGAACATCACACAATTAAGGTTTCCAATCCGTCTGCACTAGGAACTTCACAAACAGTAAGGAACATTGTTTAGAGTTGAATAGGGCAAACTGAAAGACAAAAGAAGTCTAATGTTCAACAACAAGTAGGATTTCCTTGGCTTTTGGAGGAATTCTTTACAGATTGACAAATGCATGTATATACAGACACATAACTCTTGAGATACATTTGGAGTAAAATTATGACAGATATTAACATGGCAGAGGACAAAAGCAAGGGCTGAGGAAAAAGTAAATATGCAAAAGTGCAGCAAGCCAGCAAGCTTGAGTGCAAAACAAAACAACAAGCTTGGAAAGGCCACAGGATGATATTGTATCTCCTCTTACTCTGAGCAGCACTGTGTAGTGATGCAATTCTTACAGCTTCAGGTGGATCTAAGTGTTTAAACCCTGCAAACACAGTAGGCCTAAAGCCCAGAAAGAGACAGCCTCCAATACACCACTGAGGTCCAGAGGAGATGCAGAGAATCCCCACAGCCCATAGACATTTCCAGAGATGCTACAGGGCATGCAGGCTTTGGCTTCTCCTTTCTCCTTTGAACAGCAGCTGCTACTGGCTTTTATTATAGGAAGGAGACAAAGGTATACAGTGACAAACTGGGCTTGCATTTTGTTTTCTTTCTCCCAATCTCTGTATCTCTCAAGGTCAGAGAAAAAAAAAAAAAGCCTGTTTGATTAAGGGCATGAAATTACAGGAAACTTTTATTTACACAGTATTGGGTAATTAAGTGCAGTCACAACTTCCTTGTGAGGGGCAGAGGAGGCAGATCTCTGCTCTGGGGTCACAGTGACAGGACCAAAGGAATGGCCTGAAGCTGTGTCAGGGCAGGTTTAGGTTGGATATTAGAAAAAGCTCTTCCCTCAGAGCATGGCTGGGTACCTAGTGGCCCATAGTGATACCAGGGAACTCTTCTGAGAGCATGAAACACAGAGCCATTCTCTGCTTCCCATTCCCACTGTACTTCCACACTTCCTTACTTATTCCCCACTGATCTTCCCCAGCACAACTTCATTGGTCTCTAAGCCCAGGACCAAAAGCAGAGGAGCCATTTCTTTACCTTCTGTGTATACTCTTGGCCACAAATGCTTCTTGTTCACATAAAAAATAGAGTCCAAACATAAAAACACAAATGCAAGTTTCAGCTAGAGACTGAAAAAAAAAAAACAAAAAAAAAAACCCTGAAGATGATAAGATGATAGCAAGGATTTCACAGAAGGGCACAAAGAAGAGGGGCATAAACTTGACTAGAAATAGGGAAAAGAACAAATCTGCCTTGACTGCTGCCCAGCTTGAGGACTACAGGAATAGTTGAGGCATTTCTGCAAGGCACTTCCTTAGAAAGTAAATTGGGCTTAGATCCCAGAAATCCCATTGCTAAGATGAACAGATGGGGTAACTTTTAAGCAACACCTGTAATATATTTGTGTTTGTATCCATAAATAAACTGAAACTAAACTAGAGGTAAAGAAAGATGTTGTATTTCAGCACAACACACTGTGGGCAGAGTAAAGCCAAAAGAAATGTGAAGGTATAAAGCAAGACAGGAAGAGCAACAGAAAAGAAATTGAAATTGTTCAAAGATAAATTCAGCTATGCTTCTGGCAAGCAGCAATAAAGGCAGTAACACTGAGAAAAGACCAATGTAGGTAAACAGGAAAGTAGAGCAAATAATCAAGATGGGCATAGGCATAGCATAAAAATACTGAATATACAAGAAAAAACATATAAATTTGCACACAGAAAGAGGAGAAATAAGCATAAAAAAGAGGTTGAAAAAGACAGTCGAAAAGATAGATCACAAAATGACACCTGCCTGACATGTTCTGAAGATAAATATTTTTCAAAGTACTTTAACTACAGCAAGTTGGAAAGAAAGGACATATGAAAGTAAGGCTTGAAGGTTGGAAAGATTAGCTTTGGCAGAAGAGGCAAAACAATTATTTTCCCTCTCAAAAGGATGAAGATACAAGGTGTGGGACTGCAATGTCTGCCTGTATCCATCCAGTTGAGTTTTATTGGCATGTGTAGATTGAGGACTATGAAATATTCCAATACTGCTCATTTTTACTGGCTTCCTTTCCACTTCTTATATTATGATTGCACAAACACACACACCCCTTATTGAGTGTCAAGCTCCAAACATCAAAATATTGAACTGTATTTTTGACATTTACCAGAAGTATTTCTGGACTATTTCTGGAAAGGACAATATAATTAGTTCTGGACTTAATTTAATCCTGCCCAGATAATGATAATGTCATGGTAATGACCTTCAGTCATAGCTGTCAGCTCTCCAGCCTATCAGTACTTTGTTATTTGTCATCAACTTACCTTCCCCCACTTTCACCTTGGGTGAAACAAGGTTTTCTGATGAGATATATTGGCCTGGAGCGACAGAGCACAGAGTTGCTTTTTATTGTATAATTAATTTCTTATTTGGAATAAAATCTTTCTAACTTTCTAAACAAGCAGCCAAATAAATCAAGCAGTTCAAATATCATCAAGAAGGCCAAAGTAAATTATATCAAGTTCATAAATGCAGTTTATGACTACTTTTTATAAACTTCTACCAGATGAAAAAAGCAAGGAACGTACTGATTCTCCTTTAATAGGTTGCTGTTTGGTTTGGGTTTTAATATCCAAAACTCCTACACATCTCTCATTAAATAAATGCTATTTTCTTCAGAGCAAGTTGATGCTCACCAGGGCAATTCTCAAAAGCATCAGAACATTAGCAACACTTTTGGAAGACTCATGCTTGGCATACTCTCAGCATTAAGGAAGAACACTTATTTGGTGGCAAAAGACTTGTGAAAATGAAACATTTCAGATCAATTTCTGATAAGAAAACTGGGTAAATTCTGATTTCCTACCATTATAAAATATTCATTTCAATGTCTCTGCTTCTTGTCCATCTTAGCAGACTTTCTGTTTCAGCTACCTGAGAACTTGGATTTTATTTCTCTCCATGTTAAAATGTGCTTATAACAACATCCTTGAAGGATTACAGAAATTAACAGAATTTCTTTAGATTGAAAGAACAAGAATATCTGTGAACTAATATTTGAAACTAGATTTCAGATACTTCTGAAACATTCACTTTTTGTCCTCAGACAGCTTTGAAGCCTATTTGTCAAAGCATCCAGTGAAGGTGGGTTGCACACAAGCAAGAGGCATTTAAATTTAAAGTTTGTAAGATTTCCCATCTCTGTAAGACCTGTCTAGA
The DNA here is from genome assembly GCA_030060385.1 of Muscicapa striata striata. Taxonomy (NCBI): domain Eukaryota; kingdom Metazoa; phylum Chordata; class Aves; order Passeriformes; family Muscicapidae; genus Muscicapa; species Muscicapa striata. The sequence goes on along the minus strand of JAREIS010000117.1, from coordinate 2,494,365 downwards.
TGTTCTGCCTGCCTAACTCTATCCTACTGTCTGTTAAAAGGCAGGATCAGATGCATTGCTTTCACTGCTGTCCAAGATAATTAGACAAGTGCACATCCAATCCTGTCCCAAGTAGTTGACACATTCCCTTTGAGCTGACACCAATCCAGCACTTCTTAAAGGTTTACTGCTGTCTGCCTCTGTGCCAGATGTTCATAACCATGGAAGGTGCAAGTATTTCTGGACAATTGCCTATAGATAATAAACATCCTGAGTTTACTTTTCTTTTTTAGATGAAAATAAGATGGGTTGGAAGGGACACACAAGGATCATGGAGTCCCACTTCTAGCACTACAAAGAACCATTCCCAAGAGTCACTCATGTGCCTAAAAGCACTGTCTGAACACTTCTTGAGCCCTCTCAGGCTGGTGCTGTGACCCCTGTCCTGGGGAGCCTGTTCAGTGCCCAAGCACCCTCTGGGGGAAGAACCCTTTCCTGATATCCAAACTAAACCTGCCCTGACACAGCTTCAGGCCATTCCCTTGGGTCCTGTCACTGTCACCAGAGCAGAGATCAGTGCCTGCCCCTCCTCTGCCCCTCACAAGGAAGCTGGGACTGCACTGAGGTCTCCCTCCATTCTCCTCTTCTCCAGCCTGAGCAAACCCAGTGCCCTCAGCCCCTCCTCACACAGCTTCACCTCCAGACCCTTCACCACCTTGGGTGCCTTTGGACACATTCTAATATTCAATATCTTTCTTATATCGTGATGACTAAAACTGGTTCTGGCCGTGATACAGTGAATTTGCTCCCTTGCAGCTGGTACAGTGCTGTGTTTTGGGGATTTGGGATAAGAATACTGTTGGATCACCCACTCATATTCTGGATGTTGCTGAGCAGTGCTTACCCTCTCAGAGAGTTTTATTACTCTCTTTTCCCTTTTATTACGACTATTATTATATTTTGCATTATTTCAAATGATAACTATACTATCTCCATCCACATATTTTTCTGACTGTTCTCTCCACCCCGGCCTGAGATGGATGTGGGGTTGGTATTTTGTTGCCAGCTGGGGCTAAACTAAGACAGAAATTGACAATGTAGCTGCTGAAGAGGATTCATTTTATTCTGCATCAACAGTACCCTTCCCAAATCATGTACAAACTGATGACAGCCTAACATCCAGATTTCTGGAGGAAAAACAATATTTTAACTTTAAAAAATCATTTTGCTCAAATGTGACTCACTGATAATTCTTCTTTTTTTTTTTTTTTTTTTTTTTTTTTTTTGCTTTCCAGCAAACTTGACTGTTGGATCAATTAAGGCCAGGCACTTACTCTTTTTAATTATAAAAGTACAAGCGAATACCCCACTTGAGTAATCAGAGATTTGTTTAAGCCTTTGTGTCTTTCAAAATAATTTAGCACATTTTTATTTGAGAAAAAATAAGCATAACAACATTACATAACATAAACAGCATTAAATCATGGATATCTCCAGCAGCTTTGTCTGCAGTGTTTTATTTCTTAGATGTTTTAACGTTTTTAACATTGTTATCACACTGTCTAAGCAGCTCAGACTGTAAACTAAACTGAATTATTTACCAATATGATCCCCTCTTGAGTTCACTAACTTACCTGCCTAGGAGAAGCTGATAAAACAAGCTAGAAAGCGAAGATTTTGTTCCAATTTTTGAAGGAGAGCAGGTATTTCAAGTGGTAGCTCAGAAGGAAGGCAGAAACACAGTCAAACAAGCACACCAATCTGTCTACAGACAACCTTATGTTCACAGGCAGGTATCTGCACAGATATTTGCAGACTCAACTGTCTAACTGGAAAATTTTTCTTTTAAATCCCACCTGCTCCAGCTTAAAACATAGTTTAACATCTTGAATTTGACTTTATTTTAAAATAAAGATATTTTTTCAACTTAGATGGGAAACATAATGAGTCAACAGATTTTTAAGCAGCTGTTGACAAAAAAAAAATAAAGCCAGCCAAGATTAAGTGATTTTTTTTTCTTTTTTTTATAATAATGCTTATTTTTCCCATATTCCACATTCTCTAAGCAGATTACTTGGTTTAGAATATCCCTAGATCCAGCTACTCATCATCTCTTGGCACAATACTAAGATGTTGAAAAAAATATCAGGTTCTCTGGTATTTCAATTCACACACCTCACAGACTCATTCTAGTCTTCTGAAAAGTTGCTCTTACTGTTCTGGTCATTCTACTATTAAAAAGAAAGAAAATTACAGAAACTATGACACTGCCATAGAACACAATCAAGCCAATACAAAGACTGAACAATCAGAGTTACTTAAAGTTGCCAGAAAGAATAGGTCCATTCTCTGAAAGAGCACAAATTGGAAGCAGACTTCACTGAGTTCTGATGGGAATAAAGAGTAAGAACAGCACTAGGGCAGAAATAGAGGCAAGGATAACCTGAGACACATTGAATCTGAAGGGTTTTTATTTTTTGTAGTCAAGTTCAGAGAACTACTAGCTGTAAAAAGAAACCACACCATGCAAAATCCAAAACACAGACATGAATTCTTAACACTTACCTGGGAATAAACCCTGATTAACATTCAGTCAATGCAGATTAAACACAAGGGATAGGGAGATTGCTTTTAAAGGCAGTGGAAAAGGAGAAACACATCTTATTTTCCCCAGGATCATCCCAGAGAAAACAGAAATTACTGACTAAACCACAAGAGTTAGTTCTTTATCCTTACAGAAGACCCAAATTCCCACACACAGAGAAAACTCCTTCTGTCTCATTTCTTAAATTGGGAGAAGCCTAAACTAAGCTAGGAAAAAACCCACACTGCCAGGCATGGCAAGCTACAACCACAAGTAACTAAATGTCTGCCCCACCAGCAAGAACATCCTTAGCTCTGTTGTGCTTCCCAGCACACTGGAATACAGAAAAATCAGGATTGCTCCTGGCTATTACTGCTGAGAAAGTGGGAACTGTGAAATAGTAGCAGAGAGAAGCACCTCTCCCTTCCCTGGTAACAACAGATGCAACATCAACTTTTCTCCCAGCTCCATCCACTTTCCTTTCTTAGTCACCTGCCATCCCAGCAGGAACAGACACTTTTGTCTAAACATCTCTGAAGTTTTGAGACATCTCAGTAAAGGGCAGTAAGCAGGAGTCCCTACACAGGGATCACAGAATCAGAAGCTATGAAAGTTACTGCTATTGTTGTGTTCCTGCTGCACTGATTCCCCATCTAAGGACACTTCAGCTATGTAAGAGCACAGAGCTTGGAGAAAGCAGATGGGTAAGACCTGGAACCTCTGCCTCAGCCATCAGTGACCCCCAGCTCAGCTCCCACTCTGATGGAGCAGGCACCAGTAGGGTTTGCTGCTGTGTCTGGCTACAATGGCCACAGGAGAGCATCAGCAGGCTGGTGACAGCACTGGGTCACAACATGCAGTGTCATGATGTGCACAGGAGAGATGGTGGCAATGGAAATAAAGCAAATCCACGTTCCTTCTACTTCTCTAACTTCAGCCCATCACTGGCCATGACTGCCTCTAACACTCAGTCACCACAAGATCTTTACAGTTTTAAAAGAGAAACAGAACTTTTTATGGAGCTTTTTTGGTTCTTTCATCCTTGATCTTGCTGTCACTGACCAGTTGTTAATGCTTTAAGACATCTCATATGTGTCATCCAGCTCCTCTCTGGTCCAAAGAGATATTTGGAAGTCTTCAGATATGCTAAAAACAATTCCACACACTATCAAATAAAATAAACCAAAACATAAAAATAATAATGACTCTAAAATTAAAGAAGGAGCCCAGAAATTATTCCTACTTGTGCCACAGCTGGTCAAGTGATTACAGGGCAGCTGAGAGGTGTGCCAGCATCAATCTATCAATCTCCATTTTGCTATATTAATACAAGTTACAGGTCTCATGACTTGGATTTCCTATGCCCAAGTTAAGGGTCATACTTAGGAAATCAGCAGCCCAATAACTTCACTTATGTTATGAACTGTCTTCTGAAGGTCTACATCACCTGCAAGTCTGTTTTGATCAGTCAGCTGAGAGATTTCAATATGCTTTGAGGATGGTGACAAGCAGGGCTTTGGTGAGACAGGGCATTGAGTGTCCACATGCTCAACAATTCCCAACTCACTGCTCTCATACCCAAAAGGGAACACTGAGCACCCCAGAACAGCCACCAGAACAACCTCTACACCTGAGAGCTGTGGCACCCACAAGCATCCCAGTCTGAGACACACACACAGGAGCAGCTGTTATTTACCCAACTAAGAGCTCTGAACCTCAAGCACTTTGATTTGGAAATGGAGGCCATATCCAGAGTCTTGAAACAAAATTAACAAAACAACAGAAGTTTTTGCAAGATAAGAAATCAAAGTAAATTTGGAGAAGTAGCATGATGAGTTTGGAGAGCTCCTAAAATTCTTGTTGAGCATTTCAGCTGCAGCTTTTATAAAGGCCATGAACAGAAGCTGGAAGGACACTAGGAAAATTAAAATGCAAGACAAAAAGCAACATAGCTAACAAGTGATTCTAGATCTACAGCACTTCCTAAAGTTTCAAGCAAGGTGCAGATCCTGTTTTAACAACAAAAGAAAGACAATCACTACATACCTATCTAATTTCACATTGGGTAATGCAGCTATGTGATGCACATTAAGTACTGTAAAATACTACACTAGAGCTGTACAATCCCCACATAATGGGATTAGAGAGTACTTAATGGGAAGACACATCAATAATGTATCATTATAGATCTGGTGTTTCTTAGCATGGCTCCTTTTTAGACTGCTGATATTTCATGTCTGCTGCAAGGGTTTACATGAGAGGCAAGTTTTGAAAGTAGCAGAGGGTGAGATCTTTGGTGCTTTAAAAGGAGTTCCTGTTTCAGGTGCTGTTCCCTGTAAAATATGTTCCTGCTTTATAATATCTCAGAGCTGTAAATGACCAAGCAGTGACCCAATAGGGCAAACAGTTTTAAAGATGAAAACTTCAACTTTCAAACCAATTATCCTTTCATTTCTTTGCTGTGGTTTGGGTATTCATCCCTGACTGAGAAATACATACAAAGGATGCTTTCTTTCTCTCTGCTGATCAAAGCTGTTTTCTTCTACATGAACCTGCCAAAAACTAGCAACACAGATACTGAAAATCAGTTCCCACTCTGTGTAGGTGGGATCATACTCACAAACATCTAATTTCTAGGTGCCACAGGCAGACTATTTTGGACCAAACCACTGAAACAAAATGAAAAACATATAGTTACAGAACCAAGCTGGCTTCACAAGTGGCACAGGACTTACTATTTCTGCCTCAGGCTCATTCAACATTAAGCAAAACTCAGTTGGCAGGCAGTCAGATGGCACAGTAGAGGCATTAATTTACTAATAGAAAGGAACTCACTGCACAGTGCTTTCTTGAGGTTGCTTCTGTGATAATTGCAGCAGAAAAATGGGTTGCATTTGCATTACTTTTTAATGGCTGCTGTTCTTACTTTTTTTTTTTTTTTTATTCTATCTAAAACAAAGGTATTACTGTATAGGGAAAAGGACCCATTGATGAATCCATGCTGTATTTCTGGCTCCCTTAGAGACTTTGCATGGCCTTTGGCAAGTCAATTTACCTTCTCATCTATAAGGCAAGGCAGTAATAGCACAGTAGCTCCCAAAGGTGTTCCGTGTTGCCCTAACTTCTGAATAGAAAGTGCTTCATAAATACTAACATCAGCCAATGAAAATGCATAAAATATTGGAATTTAATGATGCAAATGCATCTTATAGAGGACCTGGAAGATGAGCTAGCTTGAGTCCTGCAGAAAGCCAGGCAGGGAGAAGCCAGGGAGCCCACCCCCAGCCAGTGGATCTGCACTGGCTTCTGAGCCCCAAAGGGTGGGTGCAATGCCTCCCTTGCCCAGAGGCACAGGCACTAGAGAGGTGGGTGGACAACACCCACCCTGTGAGCTCTCTAGGGCAGAGCTGGTGTTTTGCTGTTAGCTGGGCAAAACTACCCTCTTGCTATGTTGGACTGTAGAACTGATGCATTAAGGAGATTAACACAAGGCTGGGGTATTTGTTGTCCTGCCTGGCTGTTCTCAGATGGATTTCATTAACTGACCACGGAGTAAAATCCAAAATTTGCCCCCCAAGCCTCAGCAGGATAACATGAATAAACAAAGCTCAAGAATTACTAATGTTTCAACAGAGACAGAATGCTGTGGTACTAAACCCTCACTGGAGATGTGGTGGCTAATGATGGATAATTGAGAAGAGCTTTTCACACTTTTCTTGAGACCAACAGCTTGAAGCAAAGGCTCACTGTCTTCTTCTCAGTGTTAGTTACTACATATGGCAAAGAGAATTATATTCCATCTCTAAATCTAGATAAAACTACCATAGATGCATAGTATTTAAATATTTTACTGACCAAAGATATTTAAATATATATAAATATTCAGAATTTATCATCTTTTCTGATTTTTTACTGACTACTACAGTCTAGTAACTGTGTTCAGTACTAACAAGTAGATATTCAACACAGTCCAAAACAATCAAAGTGATTATTTTACAAGAGGAAAAACATTCAAGGTTTTAAAGCAGGGGTACTTCTGGGCTCCGGCAAAGCATATAGAAGAAACTCAATTTTCTGTCAATCTGCAAGGACAGTGCATGCTTACCAGTATCATTATATGCCATCTTGATAATGATCCTCATTGTCAGTGCCATAGACTTGAGGGCACAGTCTTTATTTCACACAGCTCAAATTGATAAGCAGTCAGTTGTGAACAGTAAAACATTTCCCACAAAATTAAATTAAGCAAGATTATCTCAAGAGGAGCAGCAATGCAATGATACACATGCACACAACAGGTCTCAGTTACTGTGCCTTGATCCAGTAGATCATTTTCAAGCACTTAAATGGCTGGATTTGTTTGCAATTGTATTGTAATTAGATAACTCCTGTAAGACAATGAAATGTAAAGCTGAAAACAAATACAGCAAAACAAGGCTGACCATACCTGCAGCCCTACCAGTGCTGCTGAACCTGTTGCAACTGAATGCTTAATTAGCAACATCCAATTAGAATATTCACTATATTGCAAATAATCATCTTAAATTCACTAAAATGAAACATACATTAGGTATTATGATACACATATTGCTCCAATAAACTCCAAACATTCAAAACTATTATGAATATATTCAAAATTAGGCTTGCAGCTCTTCTGGATTAAAAAGCAGAAAATCATTGAATTGTTTCCCGAGTAAAACAAACATTTAAAGCACAGAAGTTAGGAAAAAAAAATAAATCTATTTTAAAAGCTCTTTTCCGTTATCTCGATTTTATTTGACATTAATTCCATTTATATTTTACAGAAGGCAACACTATACCCACAGGCATTCCAGGGCAGGGAAGTGGATCATAAATAGGTGTGAAATCAAAGTTAAGGAAAAATAAAAAACAAATCACAAGACTAAGAAGGGTAATTTTTTTATTAGAGGCAGTGTAATTTGGTCAAGGGGCAGGGTTGGGAGGAGAGTAAGCCAGGAGCTTACAATTATCCATTGCAGTCTCCAGGGCTGTCACAGGGCTGCTGTGCTGCAAAACTGCCAGGACTTGCTATGTGTTTCCTCTTGACATTTTCCTTTATGTCAACAAGTAGGCCAGCTATACAGTTAGTGGATATAAAAGCATTAACTCCAGTAGAGAACTTTATTTCACCCTTCTTTCAGTCATTTCTCCGTGGCTGAAATTAGACTCCAGAGGTGCAGTAATGAGCAATAAGGAGGGAGGGAGTACAAAACAGCTTTCACAGGAAGAATTCCATGGATAAGCCATTGCAAATTTCAGCTGGTTGTACACAGTATCATAATTTACTGCTCCACATAAATTCTGCTCCTGGTTATAACTGACTCAAAGGGAATACAAGCCACAGTGATATAAAGCCCTTTCTGAAAGAAAAGTCAACTGCAACACACCTCATGGAATGTGGAACAAAACACCAGCTTTTAAAAGGACAGACAGACTCCAGCTGTGACCGCATCTAGAGGGAAAACCCAATTTCATAGATTTTTTAGACCAGAAAAGGCTTTTGCAAACTCATTCAAAGAGAAGTTGTACAGAGGCTTAGGACAAAAGCAGTCTTTGGAGATTTCAGAGTTTACCAATTCCTGCCAATAATATTTTAAACTCTCCTCTTGTGATCAAGCACTGCCCATGCGAAAACCAGAAGCAGAGAGGCAGAACCCTGTAACTGTGGGTAGGAGAGTCTCATGGATGCCTGGGACCACAAGCTTAAAATACATCACCTAGCAATGAAATTCAAGTGAAAAGCAGCCATGGGCAGCCACACTGAGAGCAAGGGCTGTCACTCAGGGCAAGCATGGAAACAAGCTACCACATATAAAAGTGCATTATAGGTAGCATCAAAGAAGAGGGGAAGCAAGCAGGATTTTGTAAGGAGAATTTACAGCACAGATGATAAATCAAAAGGAATGCCTCCATTAGTCTCCTGTAAGTCAGAGAGGTTCATGGAAAGGAGCATTTGAGAAAGCAGGTTTACAAAAAGGCACAGAGGACATGAACCTCGAAAAAGCAGCTGCTTACCGAAATTTATAGCCTTGAGAATTTCAATAAGTTGTAAATTACATTCCTCATGAGACACTCAATTGTGCACATATGTATGCAAGATTGAGAGTCACAATGCAAATATACTCCTGTGTATGTACACTAACTTATATGTGCACCATTGAGTTTGAAGATTTAAAATACTCTTCTGCAAAGCTTATGAGGTCTACAATGCCATTAGTACTCAGAAAGAACATGCAAGCTAGAAAATTGCATATCTATTATTCAATCATTTTATAGACTAAATTTTCTCTTCCTTAGATAAGTACCTTCCAGTCCTCCTGCCATGTTGGAAAATACATGCATTTGCTTTGAATAGATATTTAATGAAGTTATTCCTTGTAAAAGAGTATCTGTTTATGTTTACATTGCATGGAAAAATTAAACAGCTTGTTATAGAAAGAAAAAATCTTTCTAAAGATGAATAGGTTTTTCCATATCTTTTCTTCTTAACTTCTTTCAGCAAGAGCTATTAAACTTGAACTGCTGTGCTGGAGTACATATCTTTAAGGGAAGGGAATGTAAGGGAATGTAGCTGAAAACCACAAAACTGTAAAGCAGACCAAAGACTGGGAAATTCTTTTTTCCCTATACTAATAATCTTTATGCCTACACCACCTCCTGAAAACAGGCTACAGCTGGCCTCAAATCAAAACCTGAACTGCACTAAGAGGCTTGAAGGGAGGAAAGAGCTCCATCTCATTACTGCCTGAAGTCAGGCTACCTGGGATTAGTGTACAAAATCTGGGGTTTAAATTAAAATACAGAATGACATTAATTTGAAGTTGCAAATAAATTAGACAACAAAAATTTGACCTATATATAAAAGAGCAACCCTGGGATCCTTATCAACGTGGAGTCTTATGGCATTTCCAGTCAATTCTTATGGATTCAGAAGCAGAATTTTGCCTGAATTATTTGAATCTGCCTTTAATAGCTTCTATCAGAGAACAGAGGAGTACACAGCAAGCTTGAGATCATCACTTCTAGCATTGCTGAATTAAAGGGGGCTTTCTGCTGGGTTTAAAAAGGTAGTTTGATCAGGTTAACTACCTAACTGTAGCACTGAACATTAAAATTGACTAGTAACTGTACAAGTAGCGTGATGGTAAGTTTGAATACATTCACAAGCTCCAGTACATCCCCCAAGACACACTAAAGCTTTAAACACATAAGCCATCTGACAGCCCAAGAGTCTTAGATGTCATGCTTTAAAGGAATGGGCTGCAAAACCTTCACTCACAGAGTGCTCATATTTTAATATTTACCACACAGATCTTGACAAGAGAATATAACAGCAAACATGAGTCTTAAAAAGTCTTATCTTCAAACCATATTGTTCCCAAGATTCAATTAAGATAAACAAAATGTTATTGAAGCAGCATTCATGAAGTATCAGCCATTTATGATCTCAAAAAGGCCAGTTACTCCTCAGGAGGCCAGCCACAAGTGACCTACATTGTTTATCTCTAAACTGAAGAAGCTCAGTAGTTCACTATTCTCCATAGAATATTTCCACTCTGCAAAACTTACATTTCCATTTTTTATATCCCTGGAAAATCTGTTAGTCTCTTCTGTTAAGAATGATCCTAGGAAGCAAGGGAGATCCTATATTTGATGCTATCCAATTATTTACATGATTTTCACCTATATTAAACTTGTCTCCCTACTAGACAGGAATTTATTAACCTCAAACTAGATGTATCAATTAATCACCATGTCTTTTCAAGTGGCTGCCCATATTCTGGAACAGGAATTATAAGACTAAGAGCTGGTTTTATTTAAGATTTCCATATCACATGTAGGTATATTTAGAAAACAGACTGTCCATTTAGCAACAGAGGAGATATCATACTTCAGAATTACAGGCACAAACACAGGAAAATGACCAAAATTCTAATCCACAACATTTAGCATGCAATTTTTTCCACAAACAATGCATTACTTGAATGCTAAACTCTTCCAAGGCTACACTGAGTTCATCACACCTACCACTAATTGGTTATATAACCATTTAAATAGGATTAGTATCATAATCTGCTGTCAAACCTGACAGCTGGAGATGTGGTTCTGCAAGTAAAATACTCATTTATAAAAACTTCTTTAAACCAAGTTTCTGTTCTTCAAGTTTTTGTACAATTAAGTTACAGCTCCATACTCCTCTTTTGAATATTGAGCCAGTTTAGCTGACATCCACTGCTGCAGTACCATCTGCACAATTTCCCCCTTATTTCTCTGAAGAGTCACATCCAGGACCCTAGAAGTTGGTGTATTCTGTCCACATTGCAGAGAAATCCATGATGTTGCAATGCCCTACCCTGCAAGTGTGCTTTAGAATTTTTCACCATGTTTTTCTAGCTTTCTTCTGTCATTTGACTAAAATCCACTTCCATTCTTGGAAAGCATTCACTTTTTTGCTCCCATGAACTACAGATTCCATAACCCTTACTCTAATTTTTCATGTAGCACTGTTAAAATTATTAATATGTTGCCTGATGAAGAGGAAATCCAGGCCACTTCTGTGTAGCACTGGACAGGACACAGGCTTCTCCAGAACCATTCCTGGTATTCTCCAACCAACAAAGAACAGATACTGGTTGACTCTTATTTTTCAGCTCTTAGGTGTATAATGAATGTGCGACTCTTTCAAAAAAAAAAAAAAAAAACAAATAAATCAAACAAAAAGACAAAAACAAAAACAAAACAAACAAAAAAAAGAAACAAAAAAAAAAAAACAAAAAAAAAAAAAAACAAAAACACAAAACAAAAAAAAAACAAAAAAAAAACAAAAGAAAACCACAAAAAAAAAAAAAAAAAACCAAAAAAAAAAAAAAAAAAAAAACAAAACCCCAGGGATTCAGTATAGCCAAATTTTAATTGGCAGGGCTTCAAAGTGGGGGAAAAAAATAGACCACAAAATCTCACCAGGATAATGGCTTACCCTGCTGAAAGAACAGAGCCTATTTCCCATAATACTTTTTCCATGTTTCAGGACACCTTGTCTCCTCTACAATTTTCTAGCCAGCTAGATAATATGTTGTACCAGAAAATCCAACAGAACTGTTAATGCATCTCTGACAACATGTACTGGTGGAGAAAAGAGTGACCAAAACACACACACACATTCTCAGAACACTATCCCAAGTTATTTTCTGTGTCATAGAGAGGGAGAACAGACCACAGGACTCACCCAGTGCCCATCAGCAGATGAGAGCCAGCCTAGGAAGCAAAGCACAGATCCCCACCCTCCTCTGACTGCTAGTTCCATCACAATTTTTCTGTGACACACTCTCTACAGAAACTCACAGAAAGAGGGAAATGCTGAGAAAAGTGGCAGCATCCAGAAACAAAATTCTGAAAAAAAAAAAAAAAAAAAAAACCTTTGGATGTTTTGTGCTATGCCTTGGTCTCCATTTCAGTATAATGCACATCAGGGTTATATGGCTGTAAGATTTTTCCCTTTTCTTGATTGGAATGCAGTGGAATGCAGAGGAATGGAGAATCAAGAGGGTGAGATGAATATTTAAACACACACCTCCAAGGCACATTCCCAGGCTACAGCTTTCAACCCTGCATGTCTTTTTACACACACATGCACAAGCGTTTTTTTGCAAATAAAATACGATCAAACTCAGGAAGCAGTTATAAAGCAGTTCTCCCATTCCAAGTGGATATACAACTTTTAACATAAATCAGTTCTTCCATGGTTAACAAAGTGGTTATGATTTTATGGCAAAATTGGAACATGCTTCCTCATGAACAGAAATATACATTTCTCACATTCTGATCAAGCAACATGGCATTGACATAGGGCAACTTGCATCTTGTTTAAGCACTCCTTCCTTCAACTCCACTGTTATTTGGCTTGTTAAGCTTGGACAAAGGAAGAAAAAGTCAAGCCAAACTGGTACTCTTGCCATCTGTGTTATGGTTGCAAATTTTGTTTTGAACCACAATTTCATTACAGCTGTATCATATTTCTGACAAAAGCATTTATCAAGATAATGACATTATAAAGCTATATCTCAGAATTACTTGTTAAGCAAAGAAGCATGGTCCAGTTGTTCTATCAGGGAGTTGATGCTCTATAAATCAAAATGTCTTAATGTACCTTGGAAGACAGGTAAGCCTGACTGACTAACAGAAGGTAAAGTCTGTTATGTACTGGTTTACATTGTTGTGGCTTGGGAGGATTTTTTAATTATTTAAACATGTCACTTAATTGGAATTGATATTTTTATGTTCCAGTAATAATTAAGATACATTCTTATGAACAGATATTAAATATTGCAAGACACTAATTTTATCCTAAAAGAAAAGTAAACTCTCTTAAGACTCTACTTCAATTATTGCTTTGAAACATACACCTGAATATATCAGGATTGCACTAAGCCACAAATCACTGGATTGTATTCTTTCAGGAAAAAAAAAAAAAAAAATCTTAGATATGCTGATCAGTGAAGTCAATAAAATATATTAATTTCACACAACTGAAGTTTGGAACCCAATTCCAAGCATTCCAGGCAACACCATGTGCAGGACATACTACATGCTATGAAACAACTCAAAGTTAACTCGAGCATTACTTAAGCAGTGGTTCTATATTTTAGAAGTAAGTGATCCTGTGGCATGGCCAGAAAACTTGCCTGAACTGAGGTAGAAAATCAGTATTCAAGAAAGGGAAATACAGATATCAAATGCAAAACTCCTCACTATATACTGAACTTCAGCTGGTTCATTATAAAACACCAGACACATTTTGTATGTAAAAGGATACATTTCACACACCTGCATTTTCTACTGATTTTGATGATTGACCCAGAAATCTCTTGGTTTGTGCTTGAATAGAATATCTTTGAACAAATATATGCATTGAAGAAACAGCTGAATTTAGCATTCTTAAGAGCTTATGAACAGCAGTAAGTGGATAAACTTCCCACCAGGACAGGGAAAGAAACAGATCAAATCCCAGGCATAATTATATCAAGAAAACTCAGCTTCCATTCCTTTTTAGTGTATTCAGGCTTATGTACTTTGCTCATCACTTCATTAAATACGCTGCATATGCACTGAAGCTAAGCCAGTGCAATTTCTGGTTCACAACAACCCTCCAAAAGGATCTCCTCAGTACAGTCACACTTATGGCTGTATAAAAAAATCAGTTTCTACACAGGTAAACTTTTTTTTTTTTTTTTTTTTTTTTTAAAAAAAGGAAAAAAAGGCAGGTTTAACTCCAGTGCCAGGGGTTTTTTAGCTGTTTAAGTTTTGAAAACAAGAAATATGCCATATGCAGCATTTTGTAAACTGCTGCAAGCAGCATTTTAATTGAATTACAAGAAAATAATAAGGAAGCTGAAGTTTAACTTTTTATTTCTTTCCCAGTTAGAATATATATATATATATCATAGACAAAAGAGAGATGGAAGATAACCAACTATTCCCCCCATACAATCAATCTCAATTAATTTACATTTTAAGATACTATACCTCTTTTTTCATGAGTTTTCTACCTAAGTAGGAGTACATAGAATATACTCATTCTTGTAATATTACAGTTATATCTTCAGAACTTTTTTTTTACACTAATGCAACACTCCAACAGTAGCACTATCTATCACACATTCATGGTGTTATTTACAGGGAATACATTTGTCTATTTTGAGTCTTCATCTCTCCTTTGTTAACACTGCTCTGGCAGGGAACCACAGCCAGAGTGTTTGTAACAAGCAAGCCAGCCTCTCCCTTTTCCACAAGGATCCCACTGACTAGAAAACCCCACCACCCACTACTCTCAGTCATTTGAGGACTACCACATCCCATACTCTTTTATGATACAGGATTGTTCACATGGTACTCCACTCCCAGAAGTGCCAACAGCTACCACCAGGTTATTTTGGGGTCACTGTCTAGGAATCAGGACTAACATGTCAGGTGAGCCTAGCCTACAGTTCAGGCTGCTGATAACTGCACGTCTCAGTCTCTAATAGAGACAGTCTGTGCTTGTGCTTAGGTTGTAACTTCTCTTACAGGCATTAGCAACTGCAGCAAGTAGCAACAAGCTCCACCAGGACCCCCTGCTCGCTGTGATGGAGCTGTAAAAGCCAAACTCTGGGGTACCCAGCAGTGGTACCTGCACCCTGAGGAAGATGCACCTGCTGAAGCACCCTCTGAAGTCAGGTGAAAACCTGCTTAGGAGACAAGGGAGGTGAACTTGGATTTGATCAGAGAATGACCATCCACATTTGAAATAAAATGCAGATTCATCTTCCTTCTTTACAAGCAGATTAACAGTAGTTAATCAACACTGCAAAGTCAGAGCTGCAATATATCACACTACTACGGCCAGGAAACTCATTTAGCTTTTCTCTCACAGTCTAGAAAGCAGAGCAGCTGTGTGGAAAGTTGGTTTGTGTAGGTGGATTCCTTGAGATTGCTCTGAGTTTAGTATTTGTTTTTTGTTTGTTTGGGGTCTTTTTTAGCATTTAGAATCACAGATTCTCTGCAGACCTTTATTGAGTAGAAGGTTCCCTATGGCATGTACTGGCAAGGGATCCCAAGCTTGGCTAAATGTGGGCTTCTTGTGCCAGGACTGCAATTCTTGGTGAGCTTTACTTTTCTTATTTAAAGAACATTTGCTCCTTCAGAAAAGAGTTGTTTCAGATTGAATGAACTCTCTGCTATCTGTAAGAGAGTACTCATGAAAGACAAAATACAAGTTTCAAATATTATACCTCTGCAGCTTGATTGATATTGCCTTATCTATTTAGGATACTAGATTGTATAAAGTTTTGGAGCAAAAAGCATTAAAGTAATCTTTCATAACAAAGTTGGATTTCACAGTGTTTATTCAGATTAATATTTAAACATCCCCCTTTATTAAAACCTATGCAATTAATAATTTGAAAAACAATTCCAGGAAATTAATAGTTTAAAACTTGGAATTATTATTCAAACTTCAGCAGCTACAAGAGATGAAAAGTATTGTTAATATTAATTAAGCAGAAATAATTGTTTTAAAAAGCCTAGCCACAAAAATGAAGTACTTAAATATAAGTTCTGGATCTTTGAAAACTACTCTAGATTTGCATAAGATTTAAACTCTTCCTGGTGAGTGCTTATATTGTGAATATGAATTAGTTGTTTGACTGCAGTAGTCATGTGTTTATGCACCATACCTTCTCTTCTTTCCCATGACAGAAGATTGAAATCCTGACATACCTCATCACAAAGAGCTTTCCAGCAGAATATTTTGCATAAGTCTAAATGAGTCATTCAGGGTTTTTTTTTGTTTTGTTTTGTTTTTTTTAAAGACAATTTCTAAGAAGGGGAAAAAATCTAATGTAGCTGATTTTTTCTCCAAAGTATCCTGGGGGAGTTTATATTAAGAGTTTAAAGAATGAAACTGACTTTCGTATTCCATTCCCAGTTGCTAATTTATTATGTGGAGGAAGTCACATGAGCCTTGAAAGAAATCTTGATGAAAAGGGATCTGTCTCAGCTGCATGGGGTTTAATTGACTTAGTCTTGCAGGAAGAATGCATTAGTATTATCTATGCCTCTGTTTAACTATCAGCCAAATGGCAATCATCATGATGAATTAATTTTCTACTCTGCCATGCAAATCACTCCATTTGTGGACTCACTTCTCTGTTTAGCAGGACACCTGGTTGAAATCCTTAGACCACAGTTCTAGACAAGGTCACTGGAATAATTCAGCAGAAAGGAAGAAGATTGCCTAAGGTTCACCACTTTTACCCTTCTGGTTACATTCAAATAAATATTTTGTTGGGATTTTTTTTTCCCGGGGGGGTGGGACAGGGCAAATTTAGCAATTTTTACCATAGGCCATTATATCTATTTAGTATTCAACATTTCTTTTATTTATCTCTAATGAACCAAATTGTCCCTTGACTGTTTTCAGAGTCTGGACCTGCATGAACGTACCTCAACAGAAGTAGCCTCAGGTTATACCCAGCATGCAGATGCTGGAAAAAGAGCAAATTTTGGTGCAGTGTCATCAGGCCTTAATCTGGAGCTCTTTCCCTGCACTAGGAAAAGTGATGATTCCTGATTTCCTGATGATTTCATAGCTATGAAAAAAACAAACGAGTAAACAGCAACCACCCCAGAGGACAGAGCATCTTCCAACACTACTGTCATTATTTGTGTCACCATCCAGCAGCACTACAAAGAGGAAGGAAAAAATATGACTGAATTAACATAAGTTTAGCTTGTCCAATATGGATTGGGAAGCAGACCAGAAAGTTTCTTTACACAGCAGAAGTTTCCTTCACCCATCTGTTGGGTGCAGGAACCCATGGGGAAACAATCCCAAACAAGCAGCAAGTCCTCTGCAGTTTCACACATCTTCCACAGTACACTGACATTTCCAGCAAATTAGGGACCAGTGACACTTTTGCAGAGTCTCAAGATAATGAAATGATAATTGTTTAAATCCACAACAACCAGAAATCATTCTGAAAAGGCAGCCAGCGTTCAGCTGAAGAATACTTTTTGCAAGTGCACATTGCCAATCCTTAGTTATTTCCCTCTAGTGTTCAGCAAAACATTACACTTGAGATAAAAGGGGAAAGATCACACAAAGCCTAATTGAATTAGCTTAATTATTGTGCGTGGGGGAAAAAAAAACAAAACAACAACACAGAAACAAAAGTGCTGGAGAGAAGATTTTTTTTTTTCCCCAGCTGCTAGTTTTTTTCAGAAACATATGTGATTACTGTGATGTTAGATAACCCAAAGATAGGATGCCCCTACAGTCAGAAGGCACATTTAGGTCATAGGTGTACTTAGGTCATACTTCACACTTTAGAGGCCATCTGCAAGGATGAAGCCAGCTCCTGAAGATGGTTCATGGCAGATGTGGGCCAATAAGAACAGAAATACTATTGAATATAAATTTGTTACACAACCTTTATTATGCTAGTCTACTTCCACTGATGAAGTGGAAATGTCATATATATCTATTTGTAAACAGCCTGATAAATTCCAAACACCAAAACAGCAAGTAGAGAAAATGAGAACAGCAGACTCCATCATCAAGCAAAATGTTAACATGATATAATCATGAAATCATAGTTCATAGTTTTACTTCAATTATTATTTTTAAATACATTACCAGACAACCTTTGAAGGAAGAATTATGACTTTATGAAAATTTCTGGATGAACTTTCTTTATAGGTCCTCCTCCCAGACATGATTATCTCAAACATAGGTAGAACAAGTGTTTGGACAGAGGCTGATATACACTGCACTTTTTTTTTTTTTTTTCCTTGTACAACGAGGTGGAAATGAAAATTCCTAAGCAGGGCAAACACCCTAAATAATTTGATTAGTGCACTTCCTCTTTGATAAGGACTCCATACACTGGCTGAACAAAAGCTAAAAGCAGCTTTTGAAAGCTACAAATGACAAACTTGCTTTAGTTCCTGTATGTATTTCCTTACAATCCAACCATTCTGCTAAACAACAAATCAGTTACACAGTGTATTATCTCACTAATAAACAGGTAGCTATTTCAAAATTAGGATCCAATCTATGGCTTCAATAGCCAAGCCAAAGTGCTCTTTAAAGCAGTCCAGCAACCACTGCCAAAACTCTCTGTAGATAATACTGTTTATGGTATCTCATTGCAACCTGCAGCATAATTCAATCACACTGTGATCTTGATACCAATCACACAGGATAAGGACAGCAAAAAACTCACCTTGGCATTCAGTATAATATTTGCCAGGTTAACACAAAGCAGCACATTGCTCTCATTGCTCATAGACTTCCAGATATAAGAAGTGGGACTTTAACTGCAGAAATTCAACAATAGATGGGGCACCACAGAGAGACACAGGTACCATGGTAGGAGACATTTTAGCTTTTTCATGGAAGACACTTGTATTTCAAAGTTCTGTAATGCCAGGGTGGGGGGTTTCCCCCCACACTGCTGATAACCACAAGCAAGTCAACACTTCATTCAAGTCAGTGAATTATTCTTAGCTTAAAAAGAGAGTAAGAAAAAGTATTGAATTAAATTCTGCCAATTAGAGATTCATATTGCAGGAGATCACTGTAATCAAAGTAAATCCATTACCTTAAATGTCCAATGGGTATACAGTAAATGATGAGATGTGAGCACTTATCCACAGACAGAATCAGCTACAGGGCACAACCAACACTCTTGCACTCAACCAGCTAAAATGGTAATTGTTTACAGATGCTGCAGATCTTAAGCTAGTTTAAAGATACATAGGATTTCTTTAGATCTACATTTGAAATAGCAGAACCTCTTAGCATACAAAAATACTGTTGTCAAGGCAACAGTACACACGAGGCAGGAAATCTAAAAAGTCAGGTATTTAAAGAGCACACTATTAAATTTAGTATCTTAAATAAACTGCTACCTGAACGACCTTTTACCATTGAAATAAAGAATAAATGCTTACTTTTGATCAGAGACTATTACTTAACAGGATTTAAGTTTTGAGACATTTTGGTAACACCTTTCAGAGTGATTTTCATGCCCTCCAGCTCTGTTCAGACTGAAATGACTAAGTAGCAAAAGCTGCGAGTGATCAGCACTTCTGAACATACCAGATCCCATGCTCTCTAAATCCTAAAATAGGTTCAGGAAAAAATCTACCCAACTACCCAAAAGTCAATTTTTTGCCCCACAGTTAGGCATTTGCTACACCACAATGAGCAGATTATATAGTGGATGGTTAGGTCCTCATTCTGATAAAAAGAAATGCAGCCTGTCAAGCATAATAAAAATAATGGAAATACCTCAAAACAAAAGAAAACCAAAACAAGATTAAAAATTAATTTCAGTAAGAGAAACATAAATAATCTAATTTTATCTGGGGGGAAAAAACCCAAAAGATTGATTTGAGTACAACAGTTTAAAGCATGTAATGAAGCCCTGAACTCAAGAAAAAATATTTCAGTGATTAAATTATTTTACCCATCTAAGCCACATATTTAAAAATCACCTAATACACAGACACCTTTGCATTCTGTAATTGCAAACATACAAAAATTTTCTAGTTTATTCTGCTTACTAGATCCAGCTAATATATGTCCTGAAGTGTGGTGAAGTACAAGAGGATATTGCTAACACTTCACTAGCAGCTTTTGCCCCACAATTGCTTCACAAGCTACAAGTGTCCCACAAAACCATGGATGAACTGGCAAGGCCACGAGCTAGTCTCAGCAGTCTAAATCCACATTTAATTCTGTCTCATCAGCAAAGTTTTGTTTTTTTGTTTTTTTGGTTTTTTTTTGTTGTTGTTTTTTGTTTTTTTGTTTTTTTTTTTTCCTTTAAGCAATATGAAAGTATATCAATCCAAACCCAAATTTTGTATGTAAATTTTTTATGTATAAATAAGATATTTATTTTGACACATGCATCAATCTTATGACTGTGACCCTGTACTTTCCCCTTATGCAGTAGTTTCACTAAGCCCCTAGAGATTTTTTGGACAAGAGCCACAATGTGGCTCTTCCATACAGGTAAAGATATTATTAAAAAGAGGCCTTCTGAAATCAGCCTTGCTCTGCTGAATTACCAACTAGCCTGTAAATTCCCAGAAGAAAGACACAAAGGAATGAGACGCAGTTAACACAACAACCTATTCTAGTAAGAAAATTAAGTTAGCACCTGCAAAAACAATAAGTCTATCCCATAAGAGTCAATGAAGAAGATAAATAAACCATCCAAGAATAGGGAGATTTGATAGACAAAATGTCATTTACTAACCAATTAATTGAGTGGCAAGAAAACTACGAGTCAATTGGAGCTAAACACAAGATATGTGAAAACTGTATAAAAATTAGTTATGTGAATAAAGAATTGACTTTTCTGCATGACAAAACCGAGTCCCTTCTGCTTTACTGCAACACCACAATTCCTCCCATGTGCTGAACTTTAGTAATAGAGACACCAAGTACAAGTCTCCAGTTGTGATTCATCAGAGCCAAGTCCTCACTTCAGCAGCTGTGGAGGCATTCCTTTAATTTCTCAAGGGGATCCAAGGATTGCAGCTGGGGCAGCAATGCCACACCAATGCCACTGGAGCCGGGATGCACTCTCTCATGGCTTACAGCATGGGAATGTCGTGTCACTCCAGGCAGCAGAACGTGTCCTGGGCACAGGGGACACTCTGTGCCAGCCCTGGGCACGCCAGCATCCCTGGCAGGGAGCTCTGCCCTGCCCTGCCCAGCCCAGCCCAGCCCAGCCCAGCCCAGCACTGCCCAGCACTTCTGGCAGAGGAGGCTCCTCTCATCGGCAATCCCCTCGGATTCACAGCACTGACTTTCTTAGGCAAATACAGCTGTCAACACGTTTGTTTTCTCAGTGCTAGCACACAGAACATCCAGGGAACTCTCTCGGGTCTCTGGATGCTTGAGGGAGAAGAGGGGAGAAGCACCCACTCAAATTGTCCAGGTTGGATTATCCACTAACAGTTCTGGTCAGCTGCAGTTCACACATCAATGAAGCACGGGGAGGGCAGAGGGAGCAAAGAAAAGGAAAAAAAAGGAGAACCACCATTATAAGTCTATTTAATGGCTTTTATCACCATTACACGTTGTAGCTTTAGCTTTTAATGGCAATTAGGTACAGAAGAAAAGCAAGCATATATTCTGGAAACTGGTTAATGCTGCTTAGTGCCAATTCCTAACAATTGCTTTGTTATGTTGTATATAAAGAACAAAATAGTTGTCTTCTAGTCAGAACTGCAAGTCATGCAACTTAACAGAAGGCAATATGGGTGAGATGAAGTCCTCACTCAAACTTAACTGCAGAAATTCAACAATAGATGGGGCACCACAGAGAGACACAGGTACCATGGTAGGAGACATTTTAGCTTTTTCATGGAAGACACTTGTATTTCAAAGTTATCTAATGCCAGGGTGGGGGGTTTCCCCCCACACTGCTGATAACCACAAGCAAGTCAACACTTCATTCAAGTCAGTGAATTATTCTTAGCTTAAAAAGAGAGTAAGAAAAAGTATTGAATTAAATTCTGTCAATTAGAGATTCATATTGCAGGAGATCACTGTAATCAAAGTAAATCCATTACCTTAAATGTCCAATGGGTGTACAGTTAATGATGAGATGTGAGCACTTATCCACAGACAGAATCAGCTACAGGGCACAACCAACACTTGCACTCAACCAGCTAAAATGATAATTGTTTACAGATGCTGCAGGTCTTAAGCTAGTTTAAAGATACATAGTATTTCTTTAGATCTACATTTGAAATAGCAGAACCTCTTAGCATACAAAAATACTGTTGTCAAGGCAACAGTATACACGAGGCAGGAAATCTAAAAAATCAGGTATTTAAAGAGCACACTATTAAATTTAGTATCTTAAATAAACTGCTACCTGAACGACCTTTTACCACTGAAATAAAGAATAAATGCTTACTTTTGATCAGAGACTATTACTTAACAGGATTTAAGTTTTGAGACATTTTGGTAACACCTTTCAGAGTGATTTTTATGCCCTCCAGCTCTGTTCAGACTGAAATGACTAAGTAGCAAAAGCTGCGAGTGATCAGCACTTCTGAACATACCAGATCCCATGCTCTCTAAATCCTAAAATAGGTTCAGGAAAAAATCTACCCAACAGTCAATTTTTTGCCCTACAGTTAGGCATTTGCTACACCACAATGAGCAGATTATATAGTGCATGGTTAGGTCTTCATTCTGATAAAAAGAAATGCAGCCTGTCAAGCATAATAAAAATAATGGAAATACCTCAAAACAAAAGAAAACCAAAACAAGATTAAAAATTAATTTCAGCAAGAGAAACATACACAATCTAATTTTATCTGGGGGGAAAAAACCCCAAAAGACTGATTTGAGTACAACAGTTTAAAGCATGTAATGAAGCCCTGAACTCAAGAAAAAATATTTCAGTGATTAAATTATTTTACCCATCTAAACCACATATTTAAAAATCACCTAATACATAGACACCTTTGCATGCTGTAATTGCAAACATACAAAAATTTTCTAGTTTATTCTGCTTACTAGATCCACCTAATATATGTCCTGAAGTGTGATGAAGTACAAGAGGATATTGCTAACACTTCACTAGCAGCTTTTGCCCCACAATTGCTTCACAAGCTACAAGTGTCCCACAAAACCATGGATGAACTGGCAAGGCCCCGAGCTAGTCTCAGCAGTCTAAATCCACATTTAATTCTGTCTCATCAGCAAAGTTTTGGTTTTGGTTTTTTTTTGGTTTTTTTTGTTTTTTGTTTTTTTTTTTTCCTTTAAGCAATATGAAAGTATATCAATCCAAACCCAAATTTTGTATGTAAAATTTTTATGCATAAATAAGATATTTATTTTGACACATGCATCAACCTTATGACTGTGACCCTGTACTTTCCCCTTATGCACTAGTGTCCTGGTTTTAGGACAGGGTTCTGCCAAAAAACGGCAGAAGTTCCCCTTTGAAATAGAGAAATCAATGTCACCCCCTCCGAGTGTTATAATTGTTTCAAATCAAGGACTCAAAGGCGGAGATAAGGAGGTAAAAGTAACAGCTCTTTACTACTCTAACTCACAGCACAAGTAGAAAACAACAGTAATTATTAAAATTACCGACGAAAAACAGAAGAAAAAGTCAGTTGTAGTCCTTTCTTAGACGCGGACACACTCGGTCTGTGTCCGTTCCTGGGGGTGTAACTGTAGCAGGGCCGGCACAGCTGCAGGCGCAGGCGGGAGCCAGGGAGGTGGAGTGGAACAGCCGCGGCCGGGCTGGCTCAGGTGGGAGCTCTTCACTCCGATCCTGTGTCCAGATGAGCAGTGTATTCCCAGAGGTAGGAAGTATTTGGTCTTTGGTGGTCAGCAGTGCCTCCGAGGTAGCAGGGCAGATGCTGGGCAGCTGAATGCAGCCGGCCCCCGGGTCTCCTACCTCCTCACCCCGCCGAGCAGACTGGAGAAGTTCCCCCTCCCCTCTCTCTCTCCCCGGAAACAGCCGGCCCCTCCAGAAACCTCGTGCTCCCCTGAGTAGCTCCCCCACTCCCGGAAGTCCGCATCCCCCTCCGGGTAGCTCCGGTCCCACCCACCCGCCCGTCCAGGGCCATCAAAACCCTGGGCACAGCCGGCGGGTTCTGTTAGCATTACAATGGGAAAAATTCTCCCCACTCATACATTGAAGGAACACAATCCCAACCTTCAACATTATCCACCCCAATTTTCCCATGCCAACATGCTACAGCAAATTAAAAACCTTTAAATCATATACATACAGGCAGTTACAGGCACAGTATCATAGATAATTCACCCTAGAACAAGGTCTCCTTGGGGATGCATCGGGTCTCTCCATCCTTTTGCATCACCCACCAAGTGCAACCTGGTCCTTGAGCGAAAACCACCCCACGAACAGGATTGTCTTTGCTGGAGGCAGAGTTCACCCAAACAGTTTTCCCTAACATGCCTCTCAGGTGTACCACTGGGACCTTATCTCCATCTGGTGTTCCCAAAGGCTCAGATTGGGCAGGACCTGCTCGGTTAGTGGAACCTCGGGTATTCACTAACCATGTGGCCTTTGGTAAATTAATCTCCCAGTTCTTAAAAGTCCCCCACCAAGTGCTTTTAAGGTGGTTTAAAGCAGGCCATTGCACCGTTCGACTTTCCCAGCCGCTGGTGCATGGTAGGAATATGGTACACCCACTCAATGCCATGTTCTTTAGCCCAGGTGCTAACAAGGCTATTTTTGAAATGAGTCCCATTGTCTGACTCAATTCTCTCAGGGGTACCATGTCTCCAAAGGACTTGTTTTTCCAGGCCTAGGATGGTGTTCCTAGCAGTAGCGTGGGGCACAGGGTGGTCTCCAACCACCCGGTGGTGGCTTCCACCATGGTCAGCACGTAGCGCTTGCCTTGGCGGGTCTGAGGCAGTGTGATGTAGTCAATCTGCCAGGCCTCTCGTGCTTGTATTTGGACCATCGCCACCATACCAAAGGGGCTTCACCCGCTTGGCTTTGCTTGATGGCAGCACACGTCTCACAGTCATGGATAACCTGGGAAATACTGTCCATGGTTAGATCCACCCCGGGTCTCGTGCCCACTTATAGGTGGCGTCTCTGCCCTGATGACCTGAGGCATCATGGGCCCATCGAGCCAGGAACAATTCTCCCTTGTGTTCCCAATCTAAGTCTATCTTTGACACCTCTATCTGTGCAGCCTGATCTACCCGCTCGTTGTGCGGGTGTTCTTCACTAGCCCGACTCTTGGGAACATGGGCATCCACATGGCGGACTTTCACAGGTAGCTTCTCTATCCGAGTGGCAATGTCTTTCCACTCAGCAGCAGCCCAGATTGGCTTTCCTCTGCGTTGCCAGTCAGCCTTTTTCCACCTTTCCAGCCAGCCCCACAGAGCATTGGCTACCATCCATGAATCAGTGTAGAGGTAGAGCTTTGGCCATTTCTCTCTCAGCAATGTCCAAGGCCAGCTGAACAGCTTTGAGTTCAGCAAGTTGACTTGATCCACCTTCTCCTTCGGTAGCTTGTGCAACCTGTCGTGTGGGGCTCCAGACGGCTGCTTTCCATTTCCGATTCATTTCCACGATGCGACAGGAACCGTCGGTGAAAAGAGCGTAGCACGTTTCATCTGCTGGCAGCTGGTTGTACGGTGGGGCTTCTTCAGCTCGGGTCACTTGCTTCTGCTCCTCCTCCTCGGCAAGACCAAAATCTTCACCTTCTGGCCAGTTTGTAATTATCTCCAAAATCCCAGGGCGATTTGGGTTACCAATGCGGGCGCGCTCGTGATGAGGGCAATCCACTTGCTCCATGTGGCGTCGGTGGCATGGTGGGTAGAAGGAACCTTTCCTTTGAACATCCACCCCAGCACTGGCAGTCGGGGTGCCAGGAGAAGTTGTGCTTCTGTGCCAATTACCTCTGAGGCAGCTTGAACTCCTTCATAGGCAGCCAAGATTTCCTTCTCCGTCGGAGTGTAATTGGCTTCAGAACCTCTGTAACCTCTGCTCCAGAATCCCAGGGGTCGGCCTCGAGTTTCACCAGGCACCTTCTGCCAAAGGCTCCAGGACAGACCATGGTTCCCGGCTGCAGAGTAGAGAACATCCTTTACCTCTGGTCCTGTCCTGACTGGGCCAAGGGCTACAGCATGAGCGATCTCCTGCTTGATCTGGGCGAAGGCTTGCTGCTGTTCAGGGCCCCAGTGGAAATCATTCTTCTTGCGGGTGACCAGGTAGAAAGGGCTCACAATCTGGCTGTATTCAGGGATATGCATTCTCCAAAAGCCTATGGCACCTAGGAAAGCTTGTGTTTCCTTCTTGCTTGTTGGTGCTGACATTGCAGTGATCTTATTGATGACCTCAGTGGGGACCTGGCGCCGTCCGTCTTGCCACTTCACTCCCAGGAACTGGATCTCTCGAGCAGGTCCTTTGACTTTGCTTTCTTGATGGCAAAGCCAGCTTCCAGCAAAATCTGGATGATTTTCTCTCCTTCTCAAAGACCTCTGTTGCCGTGTTCCCCCACACAATGATGTCATCAATGTATTGCAAATGTTCTGGGGCCTCACCCTTTTCCAGTGCAGCCTGGATCAGCCCATGGCAGATGGTAGGGCTGTGTTTCCACCCTGGGGCAGTCGGTTCCAGGTGTACTGCACACCCTCCAGGTGAAAGCAAACTGAGGCCTGCACTCTGCTGCCAAAGGAATGGAGAAAATGCATTGGCAATGTCAATGGTAGCATACCACTTCGCTGCCTTGACTCCAGCTCGTACTGCAGCTCCAGCATGTCCGGCACGGCTGCGCCAGCGGTGGAGTCACTTCATTCAAGGCACGATAGTCCACAGTCAATCTCCATTCCCCCTCAGACTTGCGCACAGGCCAGATGGGGCTGTTGAAGGGGTGAGTGGGTTTTGCTCACCACCCCTTGGCTCTCCAGCTCACGGATCATCTTGTGGATGGGGATCACAGCATCTCGATTTGTCCGTACTGCCGGCGGTGCACTGTCATGGTGGCAATTGGTACCTGTTGCTCTGTCACTTTCAGGAGTCCCACTGCAGATGGATTTTCTGACAGTCCAGGCAAGGTGTTCAACTGCTTAATACTCTCTGCCCGTACAGCAGCTATTCCAAAAGCCCACCTGAATCCCCTTGGATCTTTGTAGTAGCCATTCCTGAGGAAGTCTATGCCTAGAATGCATGGTGCCCTGGGCCAGTTACAATCGGATGTTTCTGCCACCTTTCCTGTCAGGCTAATCTCAGCTTCCAGCAAAGTAAATTCCTGTGATCCCCTTGTCACCCCAACAATGGAAACAGGTACCTTCCCCACATGTTCTGATGGTATCAGGGTGCATTCTGAACCAGTATCAACTAACATTCTATGTTTCTGTGGCTTTGATGTGCCAGGCCATCGCACCCACACTACCCAGTAGATCCTGTTATCCCATGCCTCTCCCCTGGCTAGAGGCAGGGGCCCCTCTAGCCCTGGTTATTATTTCCTTCCTGGGCATACATAGTGGAGGTCCCTTCCAGGGGATCTGACAGATCATCCTCCCTTCTGTAGTACCCTGCACCTTGGTTGTGGGAGGTCGAGGCTACCTTCATTTTAGCGTGGTTCCCTCGGTTGGCATTTCCCTCCCTGAGCTGACGCACCCGTGCTGCCAGGACAGAAGTGGGCTTCCCATCCCATTTTACCATGTCTTCCCCATGGTCTCACAGGAAGAACCACAGGTCAGTTCGTGAGGAATATCCTCTGTCCCTAGCTGGGGGGCGTTGGGTGTGAGATTTGGGGCCTGTGACTCGTACTGGTGCTGCATTGATCTTCCTTATCTCCTCCCTTATAATCTCCCTCACCTCTCCTTTCAACCCTCTCATCCCCTTCATCTCCTCTTGGACCTGTTGGAGGTCCCTGGCCACAGCAGAGACCTTGGCCTGCACTGGGCCATTAATCATGCTGTCAAAATTTCTGAGCTTGCTGGCAACAGAACCTACTGTCTCTCCGTGGTCATCAGCCCTAATCAGTGCAATGTAGGTAGCAAATTCAGATGGCCCCAGGGTTGCCAGATCCCACAACATCTGCCCTGTGCACCTGACCTTGTCAGGGTCATTGTCATGCTGTCCATCCATCCCAAAGAGTACCTCTAATACTGCCACTTCCTCAGCTGCTGGATCCCTTCATCAATGGTCTTCCAGCGCATTCTATGGTGGTGCTCCTGCATTCTCTCTTTGTGGATAAACTTCTCTCTCACACTCATTAGAAGCCGTTCCCAAAGGGAAAGGAGGCCTTGCTCCCTTACGAATGTCTGGTCCACACCTGAGTCCTGGGACAAGGATCCCAAATTCCTGGCCTCAGTGCCATCCAGTTGTACACCTCTCCCCATAAGGTCCCAGACACACGAAGTAACCAGGTTGTAAAAGGCTCACGGCCCCGTCGCACAATGTCTTTTCGCAGGTTACGGAGAGTGTCATATGAGAGAGACTCGTGACAATCTCAACCTCTGGCTCCCCTTGCTGACTGTGAGGACCCTCCTGGCTGATCCCCACTATCTAGGTGCTTTGTTTTAATCTTAGATTTCCTAGTTTCCACAGGGGCAACTGCTGCTGGCTGTGGCTGCCCCTGTGATCCAGCTGGAACCTGGACAGATGTAACATCTATGGGTTCCACTGCAGCACCATCAGACTCTCCCTCTTTAGGCAGGGGAGGGGTTTCTCACTAGCTGGGAAAAGTGCATCTTCAATACCTGGCCCATGTCCCG
The DNA here is from genome assembly GCA_030060385.1 of Muscicapa striata striata. Lineage (NCBI taxonomy): Eukaryota > Metazoa > Chordata > Aves > Passeriformes > Muscicapidae > Muscicapa > Muscicapa striata. Next base: position 2,465,992 of record JAREIS010000117.1, on the reverse strand, counting down.
TATCTCCTTCACTAGAACCCCCACCCACTCTGGCTGGTTCATTTCTGCAGTGGGCTGTGGGTCAACACCAGGCTCTGGGGCAGCATCTCTAGTCTCAGGGACAGGGGCAGGCTCTGGGGCAGCATCCCTATTCTCTGGGACAGGGGCAGGGTCTGGGGCAGCATGTTTCACGGTTGTTATCCAAGCCAGTATTCCCTTGTTTCTGAATGCTAAGTAAAGCAGGCCCATCAGCAACACCAGCCACGGAATAATAATACTAGCAATTAAAGCAAATCTGAAATCCTTGAAAACTGGTGGGTAGCCTCAAAAACTGGGTGACAGGTTGGGAGAAAATTTCCTTGCATTCATTGCCTCACAGTAAGTACCATTGTTGAAATAACCCCAGAAACACGCAGTTAGAGTACGATAGCTCAGGATCCATGTGGCAAATTTCAGAAAAAACTAAAAACCCATGAATTCCTGACAAAATCAATCCAAAACACAAATCGGATCATAGCTACAATAAATTTGGTGAGGGGGCCCATATTCAAAAAGGGCTTGCAAATGGGAGAGAAATATCTGTGACCACGTGGGCCCAAACCAGATTAAACTAGAAAACATGTTGCTGCTTAAGAGCTGCTACTCCTCTCTTAACTCGCCTTTTAATGCCCTCAGCCCCACGTTGGGCGCCAAAATCTGTCCTGGTTTTAGGACAGAGTTCTGCCAAAAACGGCAGAAGTTCCCTTTGAAATAGAGAAATCAATGTCACCCTCCGAGTGTTATAATTGTTTCAAATCAAGGACTCAAGGCGGAGATAAGGAGGTAAAAGTAACAGCTCTTTACTACTCTAACTCACAGCACAAGTAGAAAACAACAGTAATTATTAAAATTACCGACGAAAAACAGAAGAAAAAGTCAGTTGTAGTCCTTTCTTAGACACGGACACACTCGGTCTGTGTCCGTTCCTGGGGTGTAACTGTAGCAGGGCCGGCACAGCTGCAGGCGCAGGCGGGAGCCAGGGAGGTGCAGTGGAACAGCTGCGGCCGGGCTGGCTCAGGTGGGAGCTCTTCGCTCCGGTCCTGTGTCCAGATGACCAGTTGTGTTCCCAGAGGTAGGAAGTATTTGGTCTTTGGTAGTCAGCAGTGCCTCCGAGGTAGCAGGGCAGATGCTGGGCAGCTGAATGCAGCCGCCCCGGGTCTCCTACCTCCTCACACCGCCGAGCAGACTGGAGAAGTTCCCCTCCCCTCTCTCTCCCCGGAAACAGCCGGGCCCCTCCAGAAGCCTCGTGCCCCCTGAGTAGCTCCCCCACCCGGAAGTCCGCATCCCCTCCGGGTAGCTCCGGTCCCACCCACCCGCCCGTCCAGGGCCATCAAAACCCTGGGCACAGCCGGCGGGTTCTGTTAGCATTACAATGGGAAAAAATTCTCCCACTCATACATTGAAGGAACACAATCCCAACCTTCAACAACTAGTTTCACTAAGCCCCTAGAGATTTTTTGGACAAGAGCCACAATGTGGCTCTTCCATACAGGTAAAGATATTATTAAAAAGAGGCCTTCTGAAATCAGCCTTGTTCTGCTGAATTACCAACTAGCCTGTAAATTTCCAGAAGAAAGACTCAAAGGAATGAGAGGCGGTTAACACAACAACCTATTCTAGTAAGAAAATTAAGTTAGCACCTGCAAAACAATAAGTCTTAGTGGTTTGGCAAGTGAGTGTAGCTTGTAACATCCACACTTGCAGTTGTTTTACACTTTCTCTTTGCTAATACTGTTTCAACAGCTGGAGCAATCTTAGCTCAAGACCTGCATGGATTCTGGTTTAGCACCAGTATTTTAAGAACTGCCAGTGGCCCTCCACAGGGTAAAGGAGTATGCTCAGTCTCACAGCAGGAAGAAACAGGGTAGTCCATCAGGTCTGGGAAGGTCAATTTGGATGGCAAGCATTAAACTGAGGAGCCAGGCAGACACAAATGAATACCATTGTGGCCAGAAGGGACCATAAGATAAATGGCTGGAGTGATACTTTACAACAGGCTGAATCCAGTAACCTGCATATGAATAAAGCTAACCTTACAAAAAAGCACTAAATGCTGGACCAAACACCTCTAGATATGGAGGATCCATCCCCAGCGGTTAACCATCTTCTCTGTGCAAGATATTAAGTATTATTATCTTTGACTTCTCCTTCCTTATTGCTCCCTCCCCTAGTAGGCATTCAGCATGGAGGATTTTCTGGCCATGAATATACTCAAAGCAATAAAGTTTCTTCTGCAACATCTCATAAAACGCCTAAAACAAATAATTGGCTAAGCTCTATAGACATTCCCCTTGGATTTCAGGTTTTTATTTTTCATAGAAGAATCAGTCATGCCATGTACAAGAGTCAAAAATAAACTTTCCTACACACATTTCCTTATGTCATCACATGACAAGGACATGCTGAACAGAGCCCCTGCAGTGGCCACTAAATTCTTCTCTCTCTCTTTGGCAGCACAGCTTAACATTCCTCACTCCTAAGCTCTGCATATGTGTGAATCTTCTTCAAAGCTCAGGCAACTCAAGCCATTTGGTATGAGTAAGAAATGATGAATTAGTGTCGGAGCATGAAATTATCCCCACGGAGATGCAACAAGGAAAGCCTTATTTTGTTACAATTCCCTGATTCTGCTGCAATACAACTGTTTCGTGTTTTAAACAATTTAGTAGGTATTTTACTGCTAGTGCTATTTTTGTATGTGTGTGTTGTAACATACTGCAAGAAATCACTTGATCAATAAAATTTGTACATAGAGAATATTTGACAGAGTCTGCTTTCCTGTAAATTGTGCTAACAAACTTTAAAATTTCATCCTTACATAAAGTAAATCCTCATTACATTTTTCAATCATTTTACTTAGAACTGACAGCAGGATGTCTAAATTAATGGTATCTTCATCAGCCATTCATCTTAATCAAATAGTGGTACTATGAGCTTTTGAACATTACCTCAAATCTGCAAGTATAGAATATTTTCATATGGCAAATACAGAAATATATCCTACCCTATTTTTCCTCTGGTTTCATGGGAAGACAAGACCTGCACCTGCCAAAGGCCAAACTTCCTATCCAGGAGCTGTCAGAAAGCAGCAACACCCTGAAGTATGAAATTAATATAAACACAGTGAAAAACAAGTGGGATACAGTCTTTTTTAAAGCCCATCCATTACCTGGTGCCCTGAATCTCCATGAGCTTGCTACACTACCTTCATGTTCAGTCACCAAGATCTTCCTCACTGGGTCCCAAAATCTCTTCTGCAGAAAGTGCCTCTTTTTCTAGATAGTGCCACATGAGAACAATTCTGCTTGCTCATCATCACTACAGACTTAAGGTGTGTTTATGATTATGCCAGCATGTGACTCTTGAGAACCCCTCCTAAAACTTCCAACCCAAGTCTGTTTGAGAATGCATGTCCAAACAAATACAGAATCCCAACTCCAGAAATACCTTACACAAGTCATAGGTTACAGAAAAATCCCAACCCAAAATGAACCCATCATGAAAATTGTAAACAAGATCCCACCAAGTTCTACTCAAGTTTGTTTGTGCCAACAGCTGTGTTAATTTGTTGTTCATTACTGCTCCCCAAATCCACAGTCAGATTTCAAGCAATGCATTTCAAAGTTGAATAATAACAACAAAAGATAAGCTGAGTAAGATATCACTGTGGGGTATACCACAAAACAAAAAGTATACCTGTAATGAATATTACGATGGAAATTGAATTTCCTTATCTCTCCGGGCTTATAAACATCTGGGGCAATTCTATGATTCTTAAACTGACTCTGTTTCTTATTCATCATACATAATACATCAGGGAATTGTGCCCAATTAAGAAGCACAAATGTTTGCTCTATGTCTACTGCTAACATCTAAATCCTAATACTACTTTATAGCAGGAAACTTGAAAAACATTTTAGAGTCATTTGAGATGTTACACTTATCATGATGCAACTAACATATTGCCTCTGAAGTTGATCTAGAAACAGACTTTCCAAGTGAAACAGAGTATAAGGGATAATTAGGAAATACATAGGTAACATTTCCCATCTAGCTTTTCAGAGAGCGTCTGTTCTCAATTATGAATTTTTAAAGTGGGAAATCAAATTGAACATTGAAAGTAATTACTAGCTATAGGGGAAAAAAAAACGTAGGAAGGAAGCACTCAGTTCAGAGTTGTAAGCATTTAGCAGTAAAGTTACTGTCTTCCCCTTACTTTCTGAAAATTACATGGATCTGATGATATTTTTTTTAATCTCCAAATTCTCTCATCTCCAATCAGCAACTGCCCAAATACTTCATTACACACTAACACGACAAGCCTTTAGATTAAGGGGGCTTTTCTCTGTGTTGCATTTTATATCTCCTAAACCGTAACTGAGCTAAGTATGGAACAGGGAACATGTGCTGCTATAAGAAGTAACACAACCAGCCTAACCAGGAATGACTGGAGACAGCTCAACAGATACTTCTTTCACATTCTCATGGTGCAGAAACCCAATTGAAAGCTATGACACAGAAGCCAAAAGAAAGTCTTTGGGGGGCAAAAAAATTAAACAAATAGCCACCTGACTCTTCACTATTTCCTACTACCCACGGGCAATATCCTTCCTTTTAAATGCCAAATTGTAGAAGAAACAATTATTATGAGAATAAACAGTAGAGTGGTAACATCAGAAAAAAAACATCATCAGGAACAGCATCACTGAGACTTCAGTGGGAAAGCACCAAATTCTGCTGCAAGACTGTCTTTACACTACCTGAGTAAAAGAAACATTCACAAAAATTTATCACAGAAATCATAAGTTCTATATACTACCACCCAAACAGTTCCAGATTGAAACTGCCATAGCAGCCTTAATTATTCCATAATACATGACAAGGGTTCTGTTGCTATTTTTTACAGGTACAAGAGAGATAATTTGTAAAAAGTTACTTAACAGTCACTTAACCATCTAACGACATCACTATATTAAGGCTTGTTCACTGGGCAAGCACCTATAGCTTTGAGAAGAGATAAATTAACTTGTAGCTCCACATGCACTTGCAACGCTGAATAGTCTAAAAACACCTTTACTACCACGGATTTGCTTTCTTTCCAGGACTTTAACAGAAAAAAAAAAAAAAAAAAAAAAAAAAAAAAAAAAAAAAAAAAAAAACAAACAACCCAGGCACCTGAAACTTTATCCTCTGGGGGTGCTTTACAACTGCTCCCATTCACAGCTTTACCAGCCTGCCCGCCAGCATAAGGCACAGGCACAGCCCCAGGCAGGGCACACCCGGGGGACCCGCACGGTGACACTCATTTGTTGGGACACAAACGCCGAGATGCGCGATTCGCCCAGCGGAAGAGCCCCTTCCACGCCGCACAGCGAAAGGAGAAGTTCAGCTAACACAAGAAGTAATTTCGCAAAGCAGTGCCGAGCAGAGCTGCCGAGCGCTGGGTGCGCTGCCCGCGCAGGGAGCGGAGCGGAGCCTACCCGAGCGGCTGCGGATCACATCGCGGAACTCATCGGGGGCCGCCTCGCCGGCAGCGGGGCCCGGCCGTGCCGGCTCAGCCATGGCCCGGGAGCTGCCGAGGGAGGCGGGCAGCGAGGCTGGAGGGCTCGGCCCGGGCCAGGTGCGGTGTGGCTCCGCCTGCCCTGAAATAGCGCTGGGGCGGCGGCTGCGGCCCCCGCCCCCGCGGGACGGAGCGGAGCGGGACGGAGCGGGCGGCGAGAGAGCGGGGCTACCCCGGGCACCGCCCGCGGCTGCGAGGGGCGGGCGGCACCGAGCCTCCCCGACCCTGGCAGCGGCCCTGGGGTGCCAACTTTCCTGGGGGAGTATCCAGAAAAGCTCAGCCGCACTGCCCCGAGCAGCCCTCGGTATCTGGCAGAGGGGTTAGGGCAGCCGCGGGGCCCGGCTGTGCTGCCGGAGCTGCCCGTGTCCCTCAGCCCTGCCCGTGCCATTCAGCCCTGCCCGTGCCATTCAGCCCTGCCCGTGCCCCGCAGCCCTGCCCGTGCCCTACGGCCCTGCCCGTGTCCCGCAGCCCTGCCCGTGCCATTCAGCCCTGCCCGTGCCCCGCAGCCCTGCCCGTGCCATTCAGCCCTGCCCGTGTCCTTCAGCCCTGCCCGTGCCATTCAGCCCTGCCCGTGCCCCGCAGCCCTGCCCGTGCCCTTCAGCCCTGCCCGTGCCCCGCAGCCCTGCCCGTGCCTGCCCCGCGGCTGCGAGCCCTGGAGCGGGGATCACACCGCAAACGCGCTGGATTTTGTCTTCTGCCCCCTCCTTTGTAGCTCATCCTCCGAGGGTCGAAGGTCCTGAATATCTCTTCCAGTGGCACTGCTCCAAAGCCACCCGAGTGGCAGCGTATTGGCACTTGCAGGCTGGTCAAATCCCTCCTGCGTTTTCAGGAAAGCGGGACACAGGAAAACATTTCCTCTTGTGTTTAATACAGGAAAGGTGAATCTTTGTTCCCTCTCACTGCGCTCAAGGGACAAAACGCTTCCCACTGGCGCTGCTTCCTTGCAACCTTCCATTAAGTGTCAATTTGGATGGCTGCCACCAGCCCACCATTATTCCTTTCCCCTCAATTTTCTCTCCACACCAACTTTCAGAACTTGTCTTTAATGCTGTTTCCCTCATCTCTCCAGGCCCCCAAGATGATTGCATCACCTCGTGGGGAAAGTAACCAGGCACAGGAAATAAATGTTCTTGGATGTGTTTAAACACCCGCTCTCTGTACAAGTGAAATCCAAGCTCTTAAAAATACCTTAAAATACAGACGAGCAGAGAATCACCGTTTTTGCTAGTTTATAGGACAACAGTGTAGTGTGTTTATTACAAACGTAGCCTAGCTGCTTCTCAGCTTTAACACAAATTCATAGATAATTCATAAATATATATAGAGGGACAGGAAATTAAGGATAAGCTGTAGAAAGGACGTATGCCTTCACTCGTATTTGTGTAGATAAATGACTTGCATCTCTTCATGTATTCCAGAGTAGATCAGAAGAAATGTACTCTTTTGAAGGTAACAGAGTCAAACAGAATAGAACTAGGTAAGAAAACCAGGTCAGAGACAATTAACAATTAAGAGGAAAACTATTTACAGGCAGCAAGGCATGAGGTGGTAGATTCCAAGGAAAGGGGCTTGTCTCCATGGGAAGCAGTGGGACACACCCTCCACACAGGGAGTGTCTCATGGGTTCTGACCTCCTGTTGTTCATAAACAGTTTTAAGAGATTAAGTAGATGAGGAGTTTTTTCATAATCTGATAATTCCAAAAGTATTTTTAAGGTTTGTTTGCGATGATCGGTGTTTATTACTTCAACAAAGTGAGTGGGAAAAGAACGAAGCATTGCCAGCCTTAAATACTAAAAAAACATTACTCAGAAAAAGCATGAAATTGTCCTCGGATTATTCAGGGGAGAGATATCATATTTCTTTGTCCATATTCCCATTTTCAGTTCCCTTTGGTTGCTCCTGGTGTGTGCCAACTCTCACAAACTTCCAGTGCTGCAATTTTGGCTCCCACCACAGGGATTCTAGATAGAAAACCTGTTGGAGATCAAATTTCAGGCAGGGTTACACCAGCTAGCGAGGAGAGCCTGTACTTTCTGCTCCAATATTACCATTCAGTTTAGTACCCTGTTATCACCCACTGCCAAGTTTTTCCCAGGCTATCAGCTAGATTCTCCCAGTCCCACAGCAATCCAGACATTCGGTAATTCGTGTCTGTCTCCCCATGTCTTGGTTTCTCGGCCTCTGTCTCTCCTTTTTAAGCTGACTTGTTTTTTGCATTCTGGTGCCTTGGGGAAGGTGGCAGTTCCCGCACGCCTTCCCCTCCCCCATAACATGCCCAGCATTGCAGAATTTAAAATAGGATTCATGCACTTCTCAACAGCTGATCCAGAGCCTCCCATACGTTCTGTTCTGTCTTTACAGTGCGTGTGGGGAGACAGTATAGCTGCTTCCCTCTTCTTATTCCAGCTCTTCTTCTGTCTGTTCCTGAGGCCAGAGTGGAGGGAAGATAACCTCATTTTGGCCAAGTTGTGATCACTGTTCTTCCTTAACAGCAATGTAGAAGGAAGATAACCAGGATAGAAACAAAAATTTCATGACTGACACTTGTCACTCCAGACTGCCTGTATCTGTAGCCAAAATCTCATTACAGTGATTTGGCAACAGGAAGAAAAGTATCTTATATGAATATATGCTTATACTCAGCATTTAAGAACACATTCTTAAATGCTGAATCTGTTCTACTTTGTTTTAGAGACCCAACAAGACTGTATGCAGAACTTCAATGCTAGAAGTCTTTCCAGATTTGATTGACTTTATGAGCAGGCATAGTCCCTTAGTGTTCAGTACTTCACATTTTGGTAAAAAGCAAAAGATAAAAAGTAAAAATTCTGCATCCCAGTTCTGCAAACACTGCCTACATATATATCTATGCACAGATGTGTGTTTGCAGCACCACTGTTGGTTGAGTTCAGAGTCTCCAGCAAGAATTCCCTGCTTTTTCTGCATTACAATTATTATCATTCTGCTTAAGGATCTTGCTTCCCCACAAACAGGAATCTTGTTTGAGACAGATCTGGTCTCCAGGAAGCTAATCTAATCACAAAACTTTCTGAAGTATTTAAACTTCTGAAGTCCAAATCAAGGTAAGACACTACAGCAACATATATTACATTCTTTTGATAAAGTTATTCTATCGTGTAAATCAGTGGGAAAAAAAGGTTTTATATACCTCTTTCAACAAATAAAACAATTGTTCTATTCATGAAGGGGGTTTTCTATCGAAGCCCCTAAATGTCACAGTAAATGTCTTCATCACACAACTACCAAATAGTGGTGAATTGGCTTGTGACACTGTCTAATCATGTAGAATCCCTGCATCTAAAATTCTCTCTGATTTCAGCAGCAGTACATGTGTGTTTTTAGCTCAGATGCAGCAAACTCGTAGATCACACTGGTGCTTGTAGCATTTCAAAACCTGCATTCCACACACACTGCGAATTTTGAAATATGTCACTTCTTTAAACCCCAGTGGAAACTACCATTCCCAAAACTTAGTAGCATATTGTATGCTTAAAAGAAGAAGAAGAAGGAAAAAAAAAAAAAACAGAACAAGCAACAAGAATAATTGGCTGCTTTGAGAGTATTTGACATGTAAGTTTTAAAGTCATTCACACATACATGCATATGTGTGTATGTGTGTACTTATGTGTGTGTATATATGTTCATGTAGAATGAACATTGTTTGTTGCTTAAGGATGAAGAGAGTAAGGTCAGGGTCAATGATGCTGAACAAGAACTTGCAACTCTTGCAAGTTCTGTCCCAGAAAACAAGTTTCACCCAGTTTATAGCCACCATGGAAAATCTTACACTGTATTTTTAATGTATGCTATTGGAATTATTTTGTTAGGTTTTTATCAAAAGCTGAGGCTGGTTAATTGAAATATTAGGGAAGCCTTCAGTTAGAAATTGCATTTTAGGATGAACAATATATTTTAATGGATAAATGGCAATTATAAAAAGACAATTTCAGCAAATTATTGACTTAGTAATAGACTCTCAAACATGATCAGGGTCTGAGCTTGGATGTTCTGAGTGATAGATTATCCATCCTTAAAGGCATCTGTATGCTTTGATTCCACTTAAATATACTGATCTTTTTTTAGATGCATGTTTAAAGGCAGACTTGTTGCTAGTCATGTTAAAGCAGCTGCTTATTGTCAAGTACAAGCTGAAACAAGCATTTGCTTGTGCAAAATTAGACTTTATCCACAATCTTCATTAATATAAACAATCTAATAAATATTAAAATAGACCAAAAGATTATATGGGAAGATATCCCAACTTTCAGGTCAGTAATCATAATCCTTGGCAAGAAAGGTCTAAAACTTTAGGAGAAAATTTATAATTTTGGATTAAAATCTTTTTTACATCATACAAAACCATGCATGCCTTTTCCAGGGGGTCAAGTTACATTCTGGCTCTGCCAGGCCGCTTATGATTCATCAGAAATATTTCTACAGCTTGATTGATCTACGGGAGGGAGCTGTTTGTAAAAGTCTAACAAAACACCATCCTCCCTGAAAAAAGAAGTTATTTATCCTAACCACAGTGAATGACCTATTTTATATTAAAACCAGTTTTCTTGGCTATGTAGGATTTTGATTTTCATATTATCTTTTAATTATTCTATAAATCAAAATTAATAAACAGTCAGAAAAGTACATAAAAGCTTTCCTTGTGATAATTTATGCTTTAAAATGATGGCTTTGAAGCAAAAAGGAAGTATGGCTGTGCTACAGACTTCATCTGCCCTAACTAATTTATGGCATCTCCCTCAGCTAACAAGAATCACATGGTGTAAATGGAAAATGAGCCTCTACTGGTATTGAAAATAAAGAGGTAATTTATTTCCATCTTTCAGAAGTGCTATTCAAAACTGCATATAGGTTTTTGTCACAGCTGATTAAAAAGCTTGGGTTTCATCTTAGAATTAGTTTTATAATCTATTGAAGCAAAACTGAAAGTCAGCACTCGAAATACACTGAAAAACCTGAAAGCTTATTTGCTGATAAGTGCTTACTAAATTGGTGACCTGCTTACCTCCTAGGAACACAAACACTGGTGAACGGCACAAAATCTTTTCATGGGCTTCCTCACGAGTTTGTGATGGATCATGTTATGCCTTTGTTCTGCCTTGGTTTTTTTTTTGCTGCTATGATGTTTGTAAAATTGAAGATGTATTAGAAAGATTTACATATAAAGCAGTGCTGTGAAATGCTTACTTTAGATTTGATTTTTGGTGTACTTAATTCTGGAGAAAAATGTATGTTGAATCTTTAATAAAAAGGCCTTTAAGTAACTGAAACTAAACAAAAAATAAATGCCAAAAGGAATCATTTATTGCACAATGATGTATCCTGTATTAAAAAGTTACAAAATAACCTCTCAGTTACAGCACTCATAACCATATT